>VZQC01007129.1:1930055-1996827 GCA_009823505.1 Rhizomys pruinosus
TGACCCGAGAAAGTCTATACAGGGGGTTTTAAAGGCACAGGTCACATAAAGTTTACATCTTAGTGGGATTTGGGTTGGCTATTACTAGGGTTATGGCAGGTGACTTTCCAATGGCTGACTTTAGGGCCCCATTCTTGCCGTTATCTCTGCTGGCTCATCTCTGGTCTGTTGACTGTCTTTGTCCCTGCTATCCCAAAGTTGACTCATTTTATTGCTTCCCTGTTTCCATTGTTTTTCTGCAACCTCATTGCTGAAACCTGGTTCTGAGTAATTATCACCTGCCTGCCATCTCAGCTCTTTGCAGAATGATGCCATTTCTAAGAAATCTTTAACACAAAATGGAGTTTTTCTCTAAAGAAAGGGAGTTGCTGTAAATGGCCTGCTAGTCCTCGTCAATTGTACACTCTATAAAATGGAAGTTTCTGCCTTGAACTATGTTTTTTCACCAAATAACATAAATCTTCTGGGAGTGACATTGTCTACCCATAGAGGATAATATCATTTAAATTTTTGTCACTATATTTTGAAATTAACTTACAATCTCCTGAGTTCCATAACACATTTTCATAAGTCAGGAAGCCCCAGAAGTCTCCAAAACAAGGCAGGCTACTGCCACTGTACTTGGTCACCCACTGTAACTAAGTGATAAGACAGTTTTGCTGAAGACACTGCACAGTTTGGCTGCAGGACATAAAGAAATCAATCTCAAACTGATCAGGAATCTTCTTTCTTGTTGACTAGCGTTCATAGTGTCAGAAGGTGCCATACAGGCTACTGGGGAGAAAGGACATCAGTGGTCACCCAGTGCTGCACCGTGCATTCTACAATACTGACTTACCAGGCATGATGCAGCCACTGGTACAACAGTGCCTAAACTGTTATGGGATAACTAACGAAACTCTGATT
Source organism: Rhizomys pruinosus (assembly GCA_009823505.1). Classification (NCBI taxonomy): domain Eukaryota; kingdom Metazoa; phylum Chordata; class Mammalia; order Rodentia; family Spalacidae; genus Rhizomys; species Rhizomys pruinosus. The sequence goes on from VZQC01007129.1 coordinate 1,930,962, forward strand.
TGAGAACTGTTCTAGAGGAAGGAATTTCATGTCTGGTACTATAACCTTGGTCATAGGCCTACCAGTAGAACATTCTATTGTTATTTTGCTAAATCATTATATTGCATTCTAAATATTTATGTTTAAAGCCATAGAGCTGGCCTGCTTTTGAACTTGGTAAGTGAAACTTCTTTTTATAGTGGGTACCAGTCAATACTGAGATACATAACTGATTAAAGTTGTGAGAATAAGAAACCAAGTGCTCAACTACAAATTGGACATCTTTCTCAATCTACCCCTCCCCCACCCACCAGGTTTCTCCCCACAACCAAGACTCAAGATGACTCACAAAAGAGAAGGCAGAATGTTAGGGTCAGAAGATAGAGAGGAGTGTGTGAAATGCAGACTTCTGGACTTGACAAGGCCATGGATTCATGAATTCGCCTTAGCTGGGGTCACCTGCACAAGATCAGTTCAGCCAAAATTCTAGCATAGATAGGGGAGGTATTCTCCAGACCTCTTTTTTTTTTTTGGTCTTTTTGAGACAGGGTCTCCCTGCCGACCTGGCTGTTCTGGAACTCACTCTGTAGACCAGGCTGGCCTTGAACTCACAGAGATCTGCCTCATTTCTTACTGAGCAGATACTGACAGTTGTTAGCTACTGAGTGGGGATGAGCATTCTCTTTTGACTGTGAAGCCAGTATTGCATCTCTTATGCCCCAGTGAATGGCCCCACAGGCATATGCAAATGGGAACAATATTTGGACTGAGTGGGCAATGAAAAAAATAGTAAGACATAAAGTTAAGATGGGGTCATCTTATGGGGATCTTGGGTGAATTGTAGGGGAAAATGAAGGTGGATATGATCATGTTTCATTGTATACATGGCTGAAATAATGAAGCATAAAGGAAATTAATGTAAAAAATGTTCTGATGATCTGAACAGGGGTGTTTGACTTTATATGGAGGTCTGAAGAAAGTGTTATAATAGAAAAGGATATCTATTTCTAGGTGGAGACATGTCATTGTCTCTCCCTTAAGAGTTAATCCAGGGGCTGGAGAGATAGCCTAGCGGTTAAGAGCACCGACTGCTCTTGCAGAGGACCCGGGTTCGATCCCCAGCACCCACATGGCGGCTGAGAACCATCTGCAACTCCAATTCCAGGAGAACTCCAGTTCCAGGGGAATCCGAGACCTTCTTCTGACCTCCGCGGCATTGCAAGACACGGGTGCACAAACCTACATGCAGACAGTACACTCATACACATACAAAAATAAATAAAGTTTAAAAAAAATAAAAAAAAAGAGTTAATCCAATTGAAGGACTAGAGAGATAGCTCAGTTGTTAAAAGCACTGGCTCTTCTTGCACAGGACCTGTTTGATTCCTAGGACCCACATAATGGCTAACAACCACCTAAAACTCTAGTTCCAGGGGATCCAACAACCTTATCTGACCTCTTCCAGCATTGCAGGACAGGGTGCACTCACATACATGCAGGCGATACATTCATACACATAAAACTAAAATAATAAATAAAAAAGTGTTAATCCCATTGAATGAGTTTATTATGACTTACCTCAGGGATCACTCTCAGAAAGGCAGGACCACCCTTAGGAAGGTGGGCTCACTTTGAGCCATAGCAAAGAAATAGGCAGAATAATTATTCTTTTAATGAGATACTATATTTTTCTTTCCAATATTCCCACCCCCTAGCATATTCCTACCATGAGGTCTGGCTGGGTCTGCCCCCCTTTCTGAATTTTAACTCGTAATGGTCTTATTCCTCTTTTTTTCCTCTTTTCTGTCTTTTTCTATTAGACACAAACTATATAATCTAAGTATCCTTTCTCTGGTACTTCCTATTCTTTCTCTAAATCTCCCTCCCCACCATGTGGTTGCCTGCCACTATGTGACTGACTTCCATTCCTGTTTAATTCAAATAATGTGGAATTTTCCTCCCCACCTCCATTCTCCTCTGAGAAGCTGCTGAGGTTGATAGCTTGCCTGCTCTGGAGTTTTATCTTTTAAAGTCTTTAAGCTTATGTTTGAGTCCATTTTTAATTTTTGTTTTTTGGCATTTTTGAGACAGGGTCTCCCTGTAGCCCCAGCTGGCCTGGAACTCACTTTGTAGACCAGGCTGGTCTTGAACTCACAGAGATCCTCCTGCCTCTGCCTCCTGAGTGCTGGGATTAAAGGTGTGTGCCACCAAGCCCAGCTTTAAATTGAGGCTGGAGAGATGTTAAGGGCATGGGCTGCTCTTGCAGAGGCCCAGGTTTGAATCCCAGCACCCACATGGCAGCTAACAACTGCTTGTAACTCCAGTTCCAGGGGATCCAACACCCTCTTCTGACCTCTGTGGGCATTGCATGACACTGATGTAGGCAATACACTCATACACATAAAATTAAAATACTAAATAAAATATATTTAAATTCTTTTCTTCATGAGACTCAGAATTCCAAGAGGTGAATCTGATTTCCCCAGTATCTACTGGGGACCATGAAGGACATCCTAAATTTTCTAGCATCAAAGGCAGAACTATAGGACAGGATGCAGATTTATCATCCCAAAGTGCTCTGTGAAGATCATGGCAACAGGGACTTGTATGTTGGATAAAGCTGACATGTTCAGGGATTTGGCTATTATCCTCTAATTTCTTGGAAAGTCAGATAATTCAGTTTTGACTTGGTGGTGTGTGAAAAAAATCAACTTTAATTTGGCCAATTGAGCCTAGTCCAGGACCTTATCCAAACTAAGGGTCATCTATAAACTTTAACAGGGTTCGTAAGAAGGCTCCCAATATAACTGAGCCACAGATTCCAGACCACACATGACCAACAATTTTACCTACCATATTTGGGAGCAGAGGCATTTAAATAAGGCTTTCCTCTGAAAAGTGCTCACCACTATGGATACAATTGTGTACATAACTGTCAATGTAAAAGCATAACTCTCCCCTCAAAAGGGTTATTAAGAGATAGTTTATTTTGTGGAGTGTCCCATTTATTCCCAGGATGATCCATGTAGAAAACACGCACAGGAAAGCACACCACATGGATGCATGTTAAGGTCCACATATAGAGAGAGATTTACTCCAAAATGTCTGGTTATATAGACAGGATGACTCAACTCCCCAGGCCAAATCCTAAACCTTTTTGTCACTACATCCTACCCCATGGGTGTGGCCAGGGAGATCCCATTGGTTTAGAATGCTACCCATCTTAAGTAAATTCTCCCACAATTTTGGAGCCAAATATGAATAACCATGGCCTGGGAACACAGATTCAGGTTATTCCCAATTCCATATTCCAGCATGATAACAGTTGTATTATGGTTTTATAGCAATATAACAAAGAAAACTCATAAATAAAGCCACTTTTCAAATAGATTGGTGGATACATTGAGGAAACAAAGCAGAGCGGTTTCTACTATATGTCTCAGATGCTAGCTGATGACATTATTATCCTTTTGATTGATGGGATCTGGTAGTCTGCTAAGTTAATACATTTTATTAGTCTCAAGAATGCTAATTCAAAAACAGAGGTAGGCAAGATTTGGTTATTTGTGGGATTAAAGACATCCCCAGATATTTTGTGAATAGGCTCTGAATCTGCCACATTCCAAACTCTTCACAGTCCTGGAAGAGCTAATCAGTTGGTCAACCTTGCAGAAAATTTAGATCAGGATGCAGGAGTTTTTTCCTCTGGGAACTTTCTTTCACATAACCAAGAATACCTGAGCCTCAAAACCTGCATGCAGATGGGCTCCAGAATTACCCTGAATCCATGCAGATATTCACCTGTTGGGTTTAGAGGCTGAGCTAATCTCATTCATTTCTGTTGTTTTACTAGAACCTCATGAGTCTTTATTACCATTTTGCAGATAAGGCAATGGAGTGTGAGGGTGTACAACTGTTCATTTGATTTCATGGAGTGACTTAATGGTGGAATCTTGGTACTCCCTTGTCTGTGTACTTCCTAAGACTTCCCATAGGTGGCCTGGAAGGAGAATGAGTGATAACTACAGTGGAGTGAGAATTCAATGGCCGTAATTTTCTTGATGGCTAAACCAAAGCTAGTGCCTCCACAATTTCTGGAATGCCACTTTTCCCATAAATGCTTGCCAAACTACGTCTAGTAGGTTATGTTCCGTTGCCTTGCTAAAATCACTGAGCTTCTGAAATCTGGGAACTTCCCACAGGCACCCTGCTGGGAAATGCCAATGAGCAGTTTCCTGGGACAAAGACAGCTTCAGAAGATGAAGCTTCCGAAAGCACAAGGAGTGAGGTGGAGACAGAAAGGTGTACAGCAAGGGCAGGGAGCACCTTCCTCTGAGCCTGTCATGTCTTGCCCCCCTGTTAAGTATGTCCAAACTCCTTCCCCCTCATTTTTAGCTCTCTTCATCCTTGCTCCAATTTTTCTTTTCTTCTTTGTCAAATATGACCAGAAGTATATAAGTATATATTTTGAACACTTACATGTGTCAAAGCCTGGACTAACTGTAATGATAATCTTAGTCAACATTAATCATAACTCTTGCAAACACTCTGCAGAGATGTTTTTCCTTTTATCTTTATACTGTTCTACAAAGTAAGGACAGTTATTATCATTGGAATAGGAAGCACCAAGGACTTAGGGGTCTCTCCTAAGGTCATGCAACATAGCTTATGAAACCTCTGCAATTTTTTTTATTTTATTTTATTTATTTCGGTATGTGTATCAATGTACTGTCTGCATGCAGGTTTGTGCACCCGTGTCATGCAATGCCGCGGAGGTCAGAAGAGGGTCTCGGATTCCCCTGGAACTGGAGTTCTCCTGGAATTGGAGTTTCAGACGGCTCTCGACCGCCATGTGGGTGCTGGGGATCGAACCTGGGTCCTCTGCAAGAGCGGTCGGCGCTCTTAACTGCTAGGCCATCTCTCCAGCCCCGAAACCTCTGCAATTTTATAGATAGTGTAGCTGCAGCTCAGGGTGGGGAAGAGAAAAGCCACAGGTTGCAACCCTGTTAAGAGGCAGATCAAGAATGGAAGGCACACCTCTAGCTGCCAGGTTCTGGGCAGCTGCCCTTTCCACTCATGCTTTGCCTTTTTTGATTCCGTACATCACTTGTTCCTCTCATTTTGCTCTTTTGAACCAACAGTGATGAATCAGGATGGGGCTTTACAATAGGGGAAGACCATCTCTGGGTTCTAAAGATTAGCTTATGTAAGGAAACACCACCTCATCCACGGGGAGCTGTGTGCTTGCTACTTCATCCTTTTGATGAGTCACAGCCTCTCTGAGTCTCCTTGGTTCATGGGCAATGAGGGTTGCCTAGTTCACTCCCCATTAGAATGTCATGAGCTTAAAAGAGATGTATATAATGTATATGGAACAATTTAATACAAACATTCACTCCTACCTTTTTCTCCATTCTTCCTTTTCTTCAAGAACTTAATGGCCAGAATTTTTTACAGTCTGTAGAACTATGTACTCATATAGTTGTAGCCCTGGACTGTAACCAAGCTCAGTGGATGCCTTTGCCAGAAGAGAACAGAAGAGCCATGAAGAGGTAGTGTTAGGTAAGTTATCAGTGTCAGGCTGCTCTGGCAGCCCTAACAAGCCAGGCTTTGTCATCCGTCCTCAATGAGCCAATTGAAGAGACAAATTAATACTGAAAGCAGAAAGAGATTTATTCAGTCTCTTTAGAATATTCTCATGTCTGTCAGGCCAGTTTTAGTAACATCTCCTAGGGCCAGCTTCCATTCTGGCCCTTACCCAGATGTAACACTAACTTGTTCAAAACATAAATGAGTATAGTGTGTAAGCATTTCCCAGGCTCAGACCTGTGGTCATGTCTGATCTGAACTTGGGGGTGTGTGTAAGCTAATATTTCAGCCAGCATGCCTCAGTCACAAGGATCTCTCTGTCATAGGATCTCTCTGTTTATGCCCATGAGTTGGGATGACGTGATGATATAAAGGTCTGGCATTGGCTGCTGCAAGGTGATGTCACACTACCTATATAAATGATAGTTGCATTGGATAAATCAGATTTTAACTTTCTGCTGTGTGTCCCCAGGCCATTATTGAAGTGTCTCCATGTGGTACTCCACTGTGGAGCTGACACTTTCCCACACAGACTTGTCAAGACATAAACTACTCTGATTTGGAGGGTTTTTTTTTAAATTGGTGTTAATATGGCTTTTGCCACAGATTCAGTTGCTATTTCCATATAGCCTAGCTAGCAAATTCTGCTTCTGTGGGCTATTTTATTTTTCTTGTAAGGGATCCGTCTCTTTGATAGGTATGGTAAATATTGTCTCTTTGATAGATATGGTAAATATTGGGCCTATGGGGTGATTAACAATCAACATGTGTTGACAGATGTCAAAGTGCTGGTACCCAGTAGGGGCTCAGAATTGAGGCTGATATTACTACAGGTTGAGCATCCCTTGTCTGAAATTCTCAGAAACAGAAGTGCTTTGGAGTTCAAATTTTGATAGATTTGAATAAACATAATGAGATATCTTGGGTATGGAACCCAACCAAGTCTAAACAAAAAAATATCATTTACATTTTATATATCTTATACAGGCAGAAGTTAACTTTATACAACATTTAAAAAAATATCTCTTGGTAAAACTATGACAATATAGTCTGGACACTTATTTGATCAACTTGATTGAACATTCAAGCCCCTCCAGCTGGATGGTGGGAGCCTTGGGCTCTGTGGGCTGGGACACAACTGCTTGCAAATTGGTTTTATATGAAGGAATCTTGTGCTGGGANCTCCAGTTCCAGGGGAATCCGATACCCTCTTCTGACCTCTGCGGCGTTGCACGACACGGGTGCACAAACTTGCATGCAGACAGTACATTCATACACATACAGAAATAAATAAAAATTAATAAAAAAAATTTTTTTTTAAAAATAAAAAAATATAAATAAAATAAAATAAAATAAAATAAAATTTGAAAATCTAAAAGAAAAAAATATCTCTTACAAGAAGCTAGATTCTGTTTCCATTTGTAGCAAAACTTTTTCATTTGGGGGAACTTTAGATTTTTGGTTTTGAAATACTGAAATTTAAACTATGTTATTATTTTCTGAATTTGTATGCTTTTTTGCTGCTTTCCCACAATACCTGAGACCTTTTTGAAAAAACAGAATTGCAATTAATTCATATCCCGGCACCACAAAGTCCTAAGGACAAGACACAGAAAAATCACACATATTATTGCTTGGATGCAGAGTGCATGCCACACATTTGTATAATTTTTCTCCTTTTATTCAGTCCTCACAGCAGTCCTAAGTGGTCCTATGAGTTCTCCATTATCAGCAAGAAAGCTGAGGCTTCATGAGGTATGAGTCAGTTCACAGACATGGCATGGAGGTCCTGTAGACTTGGGCCTTCCCTGCAGTCTTTTGAAGAGTGCTCATGCCCACTGCTCAGTGCATCTGAATCTGGCATGTTCTCTCATGTCCTTGTGATTCTGCTTTTGTTACCTCTCTACCTAGAGCTCACTCCCTCTTACCTTTATGTGAAAGAAATCTATTATGGAAACTCAAACCTAAGCATCATATTTGGGGTGTTTCCTTGGCTTGGCCTTCCTCTCCCAAACCAAGTCTAATTGTTTCTCCTCTGTACTCCTTGCCATACTCTTTTCATATTTGAGTATCACTCAATGTTCTAGCTATGTGTTTCCTGATCTGGTGTTCCCTCAGAGACAGGGATACTGTCCTGTGTTCCTTTTGTATTCACCAAGCTCAGTAACAGGGTGATCAATCAGTTCTTCCTCCCAATATTTGAAGAGGGGACACAGAGAAGGCATGTGCTGACCATTAAATGCCTCACATAATGAGACAAGAAGCTATCTGGTCATGCAGTCTCTCAGACTGCAGGTGGGGATTGATGATCCTTTGGATTCTACATTAGGTTGAGGCTGCTAATAGAAGCATAGTTACTTGAGTTAGACTGCATTGTTAGTCTCAAAGATGTTTCCTGGAGTAACTTGTTCCTCTTGGCCTGTCTTTCAGAATTTGGGGTGTACCATTAACTAGTTTGCATCCCAGAGTATTATCACCAAAACTAGCTGCAATCTACCAACTACTAGAGTTTAAAATTTGACCCTATATGTACGTGTTACTTGGCTGTAGAGCAGTTTCCTTAAGTTTGAAAGGATTTCTGTTTTGTTTCCTTTTCCATTCTCAGAAGATATTTATGTTCTAATACATAATATTAAAATTTTTAATGAATGCAAATATATTTCATGGTCTCTAGTTGTCTCAAAATCACATTAAAAGTGTAAGTGAACTCTTTAATCTTGACAAAGTTCTCGTTTTGATATCATCTTTGATATCAAAGTTGCTTCTAAGAAGTTCAACTCTCATAGTACCTCAATTTGAGAATTTAGAATTAATCTCCTTGGATTAGTCATACATTTGAAAAATTGTTTGATGTAAGTGACAGATTAGCAATAGAGACATAGGATGCCTGGATTATTTACTTTTAGGAAATGCCTAGAGTACATTGCTCTTAAAACTAAGTTCACAATAATTATGGAAGACTTTTGGAATTAGATACAAAAGAAGTTCAGCCAGAAATATGTAATCTTTTAAATCTGAGTCACCTGTCTTTGTTCCACAAGCTGGGAAACCTACCAATTCCATGTGGCTGCATGGGAGGAAGGAGGACAGAGGGTGTGTGTGATCGTGACAGGTTGTATGAACACAGGGCACAAGGGCTCTCTCAAGATTATTTTCTCTGGGCTGGAGGGATGGCCTAGCGGTTAAGAGCGCCACGGCTCTTGCAGAGGACCCGGGTTCGATCCCCAGCATCCACATGGCGGCTAAGAACCATCTGTAACTCCAATTCCAGGAGAACTCCAGTTCCATGGGAATCCAATACCCTCTTCTGACCTCCGTGGCATTGCATGACACGGGTGCACAGACGTACATGCAGACAGTACATTCATACACATAAAAAAATGATTACTTTTCTCAGGGCTGGAGAGATGGCCTAGCGGTTGAGAGCTCTGACTGCTCTTGCAGAGGACCCAGGTTCGATCCCCAGCACCCATATGACAGCTGAGAACTGTCTTTAATTCCAGTTCCAGGGGAATCTGGCGCCCTCTTCTGACCTCTGTGGCGTTGCACGACACAGGTGCACCAACCTACATGCAGGCAGTATACTCATACACATACAAAATAAATAAAATTTTAAAAAATTAAAAAAAAATAAAAGCGTAAATGTTTTTTTTTTTTTAAAGATTACTTTTCTCTCCAGTGGTTCACAGGGAAAAGGATAGGAAGCCCTGGGTGGTTAAGACTGTTTTAGGATTATCTCCAGAAGCAACACAACACAGTCAGGACAGCTGGTTGTTCAGACCATTGTGACCTTCATGTTGCCCCCTGCAGTGGTCAGCTAGCTCCCTGAGCTTGGCTCATTCAACCTCACTGAAGAACTGAACTCATTGCTTCCCATGCACTTTCTCTTCCATGGGATGCTACGTTCTCCCAGGGTTCCTGCACTGCACTGGTGTTTGCATTCTCCTTACAGCTTCTCTTTCTCCTGCCACAAAGGCCACATAAATCTGCGGGGCACCATTTTTGTTGTTGTTGTTGTTCTTTTTTGAGACAGGGTCTCACTGTAGCCCCAGCTATCCTGGAATTCATTATGTAGACCAGGCTGGCCTTGACTCAGAGAGATCCACCTGCCTCTGCCTCCTGAGTGCTGGGATTAAAGGTGTGTGCCACCACGCCCAGCAGGGCATCCTTTAAAAAAATATTGGCTTTGGTCTTTGTGCGCGTGGGCTCCTGAAACACGGGAGCCTGGAAGTCACTCCAGACAGGTAGATTTTAGGGTAGATTGAATTCTGAGTTGCTGGAAAAAAGTATCAACTCTAAACCCTTGTAGGGGGTGGCTGTCTGGGCAAAGCCACCCTTCGCCTTTGCAGCTGGTGCAGGGTGGGTCTGGTTCGGTGCCTTTGTGTCTTTGCATGGGTGGGCTCCTGAAGTACAGAAGCCCGGAAGTCACTCCAGACAGGTAGCAGGGCACGGGCTAAGTCAGGCATATCTCCCCCCCACCCCCGCCCCACCAACTGTAATTGATGAGAGAGTATCCAAGTGGACATTTTGGAGAAACTTCAGAACAGGAAGGGATGAGTGACTTAAACTTCCGTTATCCAATGTAAACAAAATTGAAGGCCTGAAACCTAGACAAGTCAATACTCCATAAACAAGGAGGAGGAAAGAAAAAAAAAAAGCATCAGAAGGAGGCAAGCAAAACCAGCCCCTAACATAGTGAAAAGACATTTGTGATTTGAATCACAAAAGGGAAACCCACATGCCAGGAACATGACGAAGGGACATGGGAAAGGTGCGGGATAATCCTGCACCAGGCTCTACCAAACATGTAGCAGATAGCTACAATGGGATCCCCCTGGAGGTGACCCAAGGAACAGATTTAGAGGAATAATTGCAGACCTATGCAGAGAAATTAAAGAAAATAGAGAATTCAGAGAACTAAAGACAGAAATGAAAAACTCAAAAAGGACCTAGAGGGATACAATGACAAACTTCAGAAAGAACTGAAGGAAGAGATTGACAAACTCCAGAAAGAACTAGAGGGAGGAAAAAAAATTCAAAAGGAAGTAGAAACACTGAAAAAGGAAGCCAACCAACGAAGTAAGGAGCACCAAGAAGAGATTGAGAAGCACAAAGAAGAGATTGAGAAGCTCAAAAAGGAAATGGAGGTACTAAAGAAAACACAGGAGGAAACAAAAAAGGAATTAGAACACTCAGTCAATCAAGAAGAAAGAAAAGGAAAAAGCCTCAGAAGTAGAATGGAGGAAGCAGAACAAAGAATATCAGACCTGGAAGATAACACAGAGCAATTAAAAAGCTCAAATAAAGATTATGAAAAATTTAAAAATACACAAAAGTGGAACAACCAGGAAATATGGGACACTATGAAAAGACCAAACCTCCGCATCATAGGAATAGAGGAAGGAGAAGAATCTCAAGAGAATAGTATTGATCAGATCTTCAACAGAATAATAGATGAAAATTTCCCCAAACTAAAAATAGACAAGCCCATACAAATACAAGAAGCACATAGGACCCCAAATAGACAAGATCAGAAAAGAAACACCCCACGCCATATCATAGTTAAAATGCTAGATGCCCAAAACAAAGACAAAATTCTGAGGGCCACAAAAGAAAAACAAGTCACATACAAAGGGAAACCCATCAGAATTACAACTGACTTCTCGCCTCAAACCATGAAAGCAAGAAGAACATGGAGCAAAGCATTCCCTGTGTTAAGGGACTATGGATGCCAACCCAGAATACTTTACCCAGCAAAAATGTCGACTATACTTGAAGGAGAGAGAAAAATCTTCCATGACATAAACAAGATGATGGAATACATGTCTGGAAAACCAACTCTTCATAAAATACTTGAAGCAATTCAAAGGGCAGAAGAGAGGAGCAACAATCCTCAAACACCTAGGAAAAGAAACTAACAAAAACATAACCATAGGAGCAAAATCAAAGGCTAGAAGTCCAAATGGATAATAAAGTGAAAGGAAGCAACATCCATCTTTCAATTGTAACCTTAAATATTAATGGGCTAAACTCCCCAATCAAAAGGCATAGACTGGGAGAATGGATTAGGAAACAAAACCCATCTATATGCTGTCTACAAGAAACCCATCTCAATTTCAAGGATAGGCACCAACTTAAGGTGAAGGGATGGAAGAAAGTATTCCAAGCAAATGGTACCAAAAAGAAAGCGGGTGTGGCTATTCTAATATCAGACAAAATAGACTTCAAAGCAAAAGAAATCAAAAGAGACAAAGAGGGCCATTACATCCTTATTAAAGGAACAATTGACGATGAAGATTTCACAATCATAAATATATATGCACCAAACATCAGTGCACCAAACTTTATAAAGACAATTCTTCAGGATCTCAAGGCACAGATTAACCCCAGCACACTAATACTAGGGGACTTCAATACCCCATTAAGTCCTCTAGACAGATCAACAGGACAAAGGATAAACAGAGAGACATCTGAACTAAATGACACAATACACCAAATGGACCTCACAGACATCTATCGAATATTTCACCCAAACACCAGAGAATACACTTTCTACTCAGCACCTCATGGAACATTCTCCAAAATAGACCATATACTGGGACACAGGGAAAAACTCAACAAATATAAAAAGATTGAAATAATCTCATGCATTCTATCAGACCACAGTGCAATAAAACTCAATATCAACACCAGAATAAACCCTACAACCTACAGGAACACATGGAGACTAAACAACACTCTCCTGAATAATGAGTGGGTCAAGGAAGAAATAAAAAAAGAAATAAAAACATTCCTGGAACTGAATGACAATGATAAAACAACACAGCAAAATCTATGGGACACTCTAAAAGCAATCCTAAGAGGGAAGTTTATAGCTCTAAGTGCCCACATTAAAAAAACAGAAAGAGCACAAGTGAATGATCTAACACTGCAGCTAAAAATACTTGAGAGACAACAACAAATGAACCCTAAACGGAGCAGACAAGAAGAAATAACAAAAATCAGAGCAGAGATCAATGAAATAGAAACAAAGAAAACCATACAAAAAATCAATGAATCCAAAAGTTGGTTCTTTGAGAGAATAAACAAGATAGACAGACCTCTAGCCCAGTTAACCAAAAGAAAGAGGGAACAACTCCAAATCAATAGAATCTGTGATGAAAGGGGAAATATCACAACAGACAATGAAAAGATCCAGACAATCATACGGGACTACTTCAAAAACTTATATTCTACTAAGTTTGAAAACCTAGAAGAAATGGATGAATATCTGAAATCCTGGGAATCACCAAAGCTCAACCAAGAAGAGATCGACAGCCTAAACAGACCAATAGTACAGGAAGAAATCGAAGATGTAATAAGTAGCCTCCCAACCAAAAAATGCCCAGGCCCGGATGGATTCACGGCAGAATTCTATAAAATATTTCGTAAAGACTTACAACCATTACTACTTAAATTGTTTAGAAGGATACAAATGGAGGGACTTCTCCCAAATTCCTTCTATGAAGCCAGCATTACGCTACTACCAAAACCAGGGAAAGATACAACCAAAAAGGAGAACTATAGACCCATCTCCCTAATGAACACAGATGCCAAAATTCTAAACAGGATTCTGGCAAATCGCATACAGACTCACATCAAGAAAATCATCCACCATGACCAAGTTGGATTCATACCAGAGATGCAGGGATGGTTCAACATACGAAAATCAATAAACATCATCAAACATATCAATGGACTGAAGGACAAAAACCACACCATCATCTCAATTGATGCGGAGAAAGCCTTTGACAAAATCCAGCATCCTTTCATGTTTAAAGTCCTGGAGGGAATTGGCCTAGAGGGATCATTCCTCAATGTAATCAAAGCCATATACAGGAAACCCACAGCCAATATCATCCTAAATGGGGAAATGACAGAAGCATTCCCCTTGAAGGTAGGAACTCGGCAAGGCTGCCCCCTGTCACCACTCCTCTTCAATATAGTGCTGGAAACCCTTGCAAGGGCAATAAGGCAAGAAAAGGAAATTAAAGGAGTTCTAATTGGAAAAGAGGAAATCAAGCTATCCCTTTTTGCTGATGATATGATTGTCTACCTAAGGGATGCTAAGAACTCCACCAGAAAACTCCTAGAAATGATTAAGAGCTTTGGTAAAGTGGCAGGATACAAAATAAATCTAGAAAAATCAGTAGCCTTTCTTTACACCAACAACAAGCAACTGAAGAAGGACTACAAGGAGACCTTCCCACTCACAATAGCCTCAAAAACAATAAAATACCTAGGAACAAACCTAACCAAAGACACCAAGGATCTCTACAACAAAAATTTTAAACCCCTGAAAAAGGAAATTGAGGAAGACATCAGAAGATGGACAAACCTCCCATGCTCATGGATTGGGAAAATAAATATAGTAAAAATGTCCATCCTACCCAAACTAGTGTACAGATTTAATGCAATCCCAATCAAAATCCCCAAGAGTTTCTTCACAGGCTTGGAAAAAAAAATCCTCAATTTCATTTGGAAAAACAAAAGACCCCGAATAGCCAAAGCAACCCTGAGTGAAAAGAGCAATACAGGGGGGATCGCTATACCAGACATCAAACTATACTACAGGGCTATAGTCATAAAAACAGCCTGGTACTGGCACAAAAACAGACCAGTTGACCAATGGAATAAAACTGAAGATCCAAACCTGAGCTCATACAATTTCAGCCACCTCATATTTGACAAGGGGGCCAAGAAGACACAATGGAGGAAAGACAGCATCTTCAGCAAGTGGTGTTGGCAAAACTGGATCACCACTTGTAGAAGAATGAAATTAAACCCCTACCTCTCACCTTGTACAAAAGTCAACTCCAGATGGACCAAAGACCTCAACGTGAAACCCCAAACTCTGGAGGTGATAGAAGAGAAACTTGGCAGCAGACTACAAGACATAGGTGTAGGAAAAGACTTCCTAAATCAGACAGCAGCTGCACAAGAAATAAGATCGACAATTGACAAATGGGACCTCATTAAACTCAAAAGCTTCTGTACATCAAAAGAAACAATAAAGGAAGTGAAGAGAAAACCCACAGAGTGGGAGGAAACCTTCACTGCAGATACATCTGACAAAGCATTAATTTCCAGAGTATACAAGCTACTCAAAAAACAAAGAAAGAAGAAAACAAATGAATCACTCAAAAGATGGAGCAAAGAACTGAATAGAGACTTCACAGGGGAGGAATTAGAGATGGCTGAGAAACATCTTAAAAACTGTTCAACATCACTAATAATTAGGGAAATGCAAATTAAGACCAGTCTAAGATATCATCTCACTCCAATAAGACTGGCCAGGATCAAGAAAACAAATGATATCAAGTGCTGGAGAGGTTGTGGGGAAAGGGGAACACTCATCCATTGCTGGTGGGAATATAAACTTGTACAGCCACCATGGAAAACAGTGTGGAGAACCCTTGGAAACCTCAAAATGAGCTTGCCATTTGGCCCAGTCATACCACTCCTGGGCATATACCCACAAGACTCATCTTACTGCAGTAATACATGCACAGCTATATTTATTGCAGCTCAGTTCACAATAGCAAAAATCTGGAACCAACCCAAATGCCCCTCAACTGACGAGTGGATAGAGAAAATGTGGTACATGTACACAATGGAGTTCTATGCAGCAGTAAAGAAGGTCAACATCATGAACTTTGCAGGTAAATGGATGGAGCTATAAGATATTATATTAAGTGAAGTAACACAGTCCCAGAAAATCAAATGACGAATGATATCTCTCATCTGTGGATGCTAGCGCCAATAACCCAGTTGTAAATATTTCTCATGGAGAGGGATGCATATTAAAAGAACAATGACAGAAAGACTGCATCAAAGAACTGACTGAAATGGTGAATGGGGAGGGGTGGGAGGGGCGGGAGAGGGACATGGGTGTATATTCGATTAATGCATATTTAATTGATGTGAGTTCAACAAGTATCCAATTTTGCCCAGACTCTGTCTATAGGTTACATGGTGTTTTAGGACTTAGTAAAAGTAAATATGTGTATATTGAACAACATTTGTTTAAAGTTTTTGATAAAAGCTGTAATGCATCTGATTTAATTGGAAATATAATTTGCTGTTGTCCACATTTGTTTTACTTTAAATCTGTATAACAATAACTTTGTGATTGGCACATACAACTGTTCTCTGTAATTTTCCTCTTGTACAGTATCACCTTGTAGCATTCTCTTTTACCTGTAGGATGATTTAACTTAAGGAATTACGTTTGCTTCCCAAGTTAACAGCACACAGTCACCCAAACAGCTTGGGTGAATTTGATGAAATCTGCATCTTGATTCCTGTCTATATGGGAAAAGATTTGTATGTTCCCACAGGTCAAAATGTCACCAACTTAATGGCTGAGAAAGAAAAGATACAGCTTTGCATTGTGTAGGACGTACCAGGAAGTGCCAGTAGAGAGGTTGGTCCATATCAACATTGAAAGGAAGAAAAGCCTCAGACTGCTACAGACATCAAACCCCTCTGCGGAGCCTACTTATAACAACTGTTTATAATGAGTCCTAATGAAACTTACCTTCTAGGTGCAGCAAAGTTTTAATACAAGAGACTTTCTTACCTCCCCTTCATAGAACAAGGAGGAATATGATGATGATGAGGTCGTTCTCTAACTGTAAATTGGAGCCAACATAAAACCAGTAAAACTGCCTTCTTTAATTGACTAATAGACATAGGAACTGTGAAAAGGATTATTCTCTATTCAGAACCAAATATAATACTAAAGTCTCCTTAAGCTGTGCATTTAAGCAAAATATATTAATACAGTAGAGCTCTGAAAACAGCAATGGATTATTCTACCAAGGAGATGTTGGCCAGGGGATCCAAGCCTCCCCAAAAGGTAAAAGCTTGTTGCCTGTAAACTGGGATACCTGCAAGAAGAGAGGCAATAAGGCCCTGCTGTCAAAGACCTGATGTAAGCCTGGGAAAAATGTATTGAGACCACACTTGCAAGTGAACAGTTGGTCTCTGGAATACCAGAGACTGTTACCAAAGTCCACTAAACCAATAAAGCAAATATAGGTCTCCTTGAGTCAAGCAAGACTCCTCCGTCTGCACCAGCTACACCTCACCTGCCTGGAAATACTATACAGCAGTGGTAGCCATATGTCTGTATATCCCAAATCTAATTGGCAATTAGCTCTCTCCTTGGAGGAATAATCCACAGCTAATACCACAAGCTTACATCCTCTAGTGGTTAGAAGATGTTATAAGCCACAGTAAGCCCCTGTCATATTTAACAGAAAAAAATGTAATTCATGGAGTAACATACCATCCAAACATCTGTGTCTACACCAAAGTAAGCTACCATAACAATTAGTACTGTTTAAATTCCTATATATCTTATTGCTTGTGCTTCATTAGTAGGACTGAAAGGTTATTCCTGGACATACTGTCAGCCCATGAAAGGAAACAGCCAGATTGACCAGAGTCCAAAACCACAGCTCCAGAGAAAGTAGACTGTTTTGCTTCGTGTTCTCCTGTGCCCCTTTTCTTTTCTTTTTTTTTTCACAATTCTTTTTTTAAATTTTTTTATTAATTTTATTTATTTTCGTATGTGTATGAATGTACTGTCTGCATGCAAGTTTGTGCACCCATGTCATGCAATGCTGCGGAGGTCAGAAGAGGGTGTTGGATTCCCCTGGAACTGGAGTTCTCCTGGAATTGGAGTTTCAGACAGTTCTTAGCTGCCATGTGGGTGCTGGGGATCGAACCTGGGTCCTCTGTAAGAGCGGTCGGCACTCTTAACCACTAGGCCATCTCTCCAGCCCCCTATGACCCTTTTCTAAGGCTAGGGAACAATCTATGGAAGAGGGGGCATGGTAGAGTGTAAGGGCTGTGATTGGGGTGAATGGTGAAACTACAGCAATATAGACTGGACACTTATTTGATCAACTTGATTGTACATACAACCCTCCCCAGCTGGATGGTGGGACCCTTGGGCTGTGTGGGTTTGGGCACAACTGCTTGCAAATTGGTTTTACATGAAGGATGCTTGTACTCATAAATTATTACTTATTGTTAAAAATGAAAAAAAAAATTAAGAACTAGTAGAAGAAAAAAATTGGCTTTTCCAAGGTGGCAGGTGCATTCTGAGCAGCTAAGTGCAAAGTCAGGGAGGGGGACTTAGGGTACCCCAAGAGCATTGGGAAGCTTCAGATGTGGTCTGAGGATACTTGGATTCTTAGGGACTACATTTTGGTGCTATAAACATCACACAAGGGAGTCAGGAGACAGCTAATGAAGACCCCTTGAATGTACCTCAGGATATACATCTCAAAAGAAAAATTATGGTTATGATTAGAGAAATTAAGGAGCTGAGGGACTTTAAGGCGCTTATAAAGAAGGAAGTCCGGGATCTAAATAAGACAGGGATAAACTGAAAGAGGACAAAGATACGTTGTAAATGGAATTACAAAAGATATAGAAACATTGAAGAAAATTCAAGTTGCAATGAAAAAATAAATGCAACATTTCACAAACAACTTGGAAAGGATCAGAAAATCTCTTAACAATACCATGGATGAAGTAGAAAATAGAATATCAAGATTGGAAAACAATATAAAAGAATTGGATAAATCAAATAAAGATTATGAAAATTTAAGAAAAAAAAATACTCCCCAAGAATAGAATAACCAGGAAGTTTGGGATACTGTGAAAAGACCAAACCTATGAATTATAGGGATAGAAGACGAAGAAGACTCACAGGATGGTTATATGGCCCAAGTCTTCAACAAAATTTAGAGGAAAAATTTCTCAATTAAAGCAAGAGATACCTGTACAAGTATTAGAAGCATATAGAACTCCAAGCAAACAGAACCAGAAAAGAAATTCTCCATGCCATATCATAGTAAAAATACTGGATGTTAAAATCAAAGAAAGGATACTGAGGGCTGCAAAAGAAAAACAAGTTACCTACAAAGGAAAACTATCAGAATTACAGCTGATTTCTCAATGCAGATGATAAAATCCAGAGAGCCTGGTCTAAAATATTCCTGGTTCTAAAAGACTATAAATGCCAACCCAGAGTACTTTATCCAGCAAAAAAAAGCCTATTATAATTGAAGGAGAAAGGAGAATGTTTCATGATATAAACGAGTTGAAAGAATTCCTCTCCAATAACCCATGCCTGCAGAGAGTATTTCAAGCACTACAAAGAGCAGAGGACAGGGATGACTATAACCAATCAACTCTAGAAAACAAATGATACTACCACTATGGAAATAAAAAACCTAGGGTAAGAGTGTACTAGAAATAAAAATGATGGGAAATAATTTAATTCTTTCAATAACAGGTTTTAATGTCAATGGAATGAATTCTCCAGTTAAGAGACAGAGACTAGAAGAATGGATTCAGAAACAAAGCCCATCTTTGTTTTTTCTTGTCTCCAAGAAACTTACCTTGCCTTTAAAGATAGATATCCCAAGGTAAAAGGAGGGTAAAAAAATAATACAAGTTAATGGCACTAATAAAGAAGGAGGAGTTGCCATGCTAATACCAGATAAAATAGAATTCAAGACCTTTGGTTGTGTTTTGTGTGGGAGATATTTGATCACTAGGTGGAACATCTTGGGGCAGATAGACAGGCTTTTTGCCAGGCCTATGTGGTGTACTTCTGAATATGTGGAAAGATTTGGTTGTCCAGAGCCAGCCCTGGGACTTGTAGGGTCACTTTAAGGTTTTTATTTTGTGGTGATGTGTTTAGGGGAACTGCTCTGTTTGGCTAGATGGGCATAAATATTGCAAAGTTTAGTAGAAAATAAGATACTTGTACTGGATTGAAGTGGTTAAATTTTCCTAGAGTGGAATGGTATAAACATTAAAGCCAGTTTACTAATGGTCTAAATGGGATTACAACCACACAGGGTTGTGCTTGGTTTTCGGTCCGTTCTTGGCTTGTACTGGAGTTCCAGTTGTAGATTTGGATTGAAGGGGCATAGACAAGTAATGGGCTACCTTTGACTACTGAAAGATATTTTTTGGTCTCTGTCTATTATGCAAGTGTTACTTTCGATATCTCTTCTGCCCATTTCAAGATAACTTGACTCAAGAAAATCTAGGTTTACTTCCCTGAACAAGAAGCATGCACCCCAGAAGGAGACAGTTTAGACAGACATGGTAAATTGTTTCAGCTTAATTCTGGTCAATAGGTATGTTCCCTGTTATTGGAAAACTACAAACCAGGATATGGGGTTTTGGAAAGTAAAGAGACTATTTATATTTGTAGTAAATTGTTTATAAAGATATGCCTAAAATTGTTTAAATTTCTCTTATTGGCTTTCCCTGCTTATCCTATGGTGTTAAATTTCTTTCAGTCAATGTTTACACAAGGCTTCTTAGGCTTTTTTTCAGGTTTTAAGTAAATATGAGACAGTAATTAAAAGAACCAGATTAGTGTATCTTAACTTTTTTGGATGCTTAATACCCACACCTAAGGCCCATACTAATTTGGCTAAGGTTTTTAAGGGACAAGTTTGTTCCTTGCCCCCTGAGGTCAATTGTTCCCAGAAGATTTTGTGTGGGGGCATCTCTTAAAAATGTTCTGCAATTGTGAGACACCAGGCTTCCTGTGCAGGGGGGTCTTGGAAATCCACTAACAGAACCTTAGCCAGTTTCCAGTCTATAAAGAGGAAGATCAACATAGGAAGGGAAGCCTGATTTAGCAAGACCTGACCTTGTTGTCCTTAGTAGATGGAAGTAGTTAAGAATGGCCAGAAGAAGCCAGGTGCTCCCCCCCCAAATCCCCAAGTGTCCCCTGAAGACCAGAACCTCAAATGACCTTGACAAAAGAAAGTTTGGTTAATCTGAGCTAACTGTGTGGACTTAAGCACCCGAAAAGAAAGTTTAACCAAAGAATAGTCATTATGTTTCTTTTAAAGCCTGAAAAATTGTGCCTCCACATATTGGGCATAAAGTTATATGAAATAATGTTAAATAGGCATGAAAACCTTAGATCTTGGCCTTGATTAACAGAGTAGGGTCACCTGCAGCCAAAGGACAAGTCCACTATTGTTGTTGATGTTCAATAATAAAATTTCCTCTTTCATTCTAGCAACTATATAAGTAGAAACTCATATCCTGACTATTTAAAAGCCTGAAAAGCAGATCCCAAGTCCAGACATCATGGCCAAGTGAGCTAAAGACAAACCTAATAAATGGATGCTTTGAAACCCCTGGTCAAGAGATTCTAATGGACTTTTAAGTTGGACATTTGAATTCACCCTGTTCTTCCTTCTCCTGGTCCCCTGCCTAGATCCTGTACCTAACTACTCCTGCCTTCATTTCACTTTCACAGGCACCAGTCAAGGACTTTTCCCTCTATAGTTATGCTTGGAGGTCTTTAAGATTAACCCTCTGAATGGGGAATACCCCAGTTGCCACACCCAATGTCCCTTTTAGAGCAGTTCGTGTTCTGATTCCTTTCTGGTGATTGGGGTGACCCTTTTCAGAGGGTAACATAACTAAACAGGAGCTAGAAATTGATTAGGTAGTTTAGGGATGAGACACCCCCCCACAAATTAACCAGACTCTTTCTCACCTGAGAACTCAAGGCTTCCTGAACCAGCCACTAAACACATATCCTTCTGGTAGCCTTGAAAGAGCAGGAAAAGTAGAAAGGAAAGAGAGAAGGGAAAAAAATAGAAGTACATACTAAACCCCATAGATTGATTCTTTATTTTACCAGAATAAGAGAAACATCTGTATTAAACAACATTGGCTTAAAGGTTTTAATAAAAATGGTAATACATCTAAGTTAAGTGAAAATATAAATTGTTGTCCACATTTGTTTTACTTAAAATTTGTATAACAATAACCTTGGGATTAACATATAAAAATGTTCTCCATAATTTTTTGTGTTGTACAGTATCATCTTGTAACATTCTCTTTTACCTGTAGGATAATTTAACTTAAGGAATTAAGTTTGCTTCCCAAATTAACAACATACAGTCACCCAAAACAGCTTGGGTAAATTTAATGAAATTTACACCTTGACTCCTGCCTATTGGTATGTGTAGTACAACTGCCTTTTTGAGACTCATGGGTCAAAAAATGAAAACCTAAAATAAAAAAGGGGAGGTAGCCGGGCGTGGTGGCGCACGCCTTTAATCCTAGCACTCGGGAGGCAGAGGCAGGCGGATCTTTGTGAGTTCAAGGCCAGCCTGGTCTACAGAGTGAGTTCCAGGACAGCTGGGACTACAGGGAGACCCTGTCTCGAAAAGACCAAAAAAAAAAAAACAAAATTAAAAAAGGGGAGGGATACAGTTATATATTAAACCTTTTTGTCAAATTTTCAATTTAAATCTTAAAATTAACTATGGGAAAATATTTGTATGTTCCCACAGGTCAAAACATCACCAACTTAATGGCTGAGAAAGAAAAGATACAGCTTTGCATTGTGCAGGATGTACCAAGAAATACCAGCTGAGAAGGTGGCCCATCTAAACATTAAAAGGAAGAAAAGTCTCAGACTGCTATAGACATCAAGCCATCTCTGTGGATCCTATTTGTAACAACTGTTTATAATGAGTCCTAATGAACCTTATCTTCTAGGTGCTGCAAAGTTTTAATGCGAGAGACTTTCTTACCTCCTTTTCATAGAACAAAGAAATACATGATGGTAATGAAGTCATTCTCTAACTGTAAATTAGAGCTGACTGTTATAGAGGTAATCTCTTATAAAACCAGTATAACTTCTTTCTTTAACTGATTAATAGATATAGGAACTGTGAAAAGGATTATTCTTTATTCAGAACCAAATATAATACTAAAGTCTTTTTGAGCTGTGCAGTTAAGCAAAATATATTAATACAGGAGAGCTCTGATATCAGCAATGGATTATTCTGCCAAGGAGATGTTGGCCAGGTGATCCAAGCCCCCCTAAAGGTAAAGGCTTCTTGCCTGTAAACTGGGATACCTGCAAGAAGAGAGGCAATAAGGCCCTGCTGTCGAAGACCTGATGTAAGCATGGGAAAGATGCATTGAGACCACACTTACAAGTGTACAGTTGGTCTCTGGAATGCCAGAAAGTGTTACCAAAGGCCACTAAACCAATAAAGCAAATATTGGTCTCCTTGAGTCAAGCAAGACTCCTTTGTCAGCATCAGCTACACCTCATCTGCCTGGAAATACTGTGCAGCAGTGGCAGCCACATGTCTGTATATCCCAAATCTAATTGGCTATTAGCTCTCTCCTTGGAGGAATAATCCACA
This sequence comes from Rhizomys pruinosus, assembly GCA_009823505.1. NCBI lineage: Eukaryota > Metazoa > Chordata > Mammalia > Rodentia > Spalacidae > Rhizomys > Rhizomys pruinosus. The sequence continues at coordinate 1,953,800 of VZQC01007129.1, forward strand.
GCAGATGCCACAAGCTTACATCCTCTAGTGGTTAGGAGATGTTATATGCCACAGTAAGACCCTGTCATCTTTTACAGAAAAAATATAATTCATGGATTAGCATACCATCCAAACATCTGTGTCTATACCAAAGTAACCTACCATAATAATTAGTACTGTTTAAATACCTATATATCTAATTGCTTGTGCTTCATTAGTAGGATTGAAAGGTTATTCCTCAACAAACTGTCATCCCATGAAAGGAAACAGCCAGAACTGATCAGAGTCCAAAACAACATCTCCAGAGAAAGTAGACTGTTTTGCTTCTTGTCCACCTGTGCCCATTTTCTAAGCCTAGGGAACAATCTGTGGAAGAGGGTGCATGGTAGAATGTAAGGGCTGAGATTGAGGTGAATGATGAAACTACAGCATTATAGACTGGACACTTATTTGATCAACATGATTGTACATACAAGCCCCTCCAGCTGGATGTTGGGAGCCCAGGGCTGTGTGGTTTGGGCATAGCTGCTTGCAAATTGGTTTTACATGAAGGATGCTTGTACTCATAACTTATTACTTATTGTTAAAAAAATGAAATTAAAAAAAGGAAAAAAAGGAAAAAAAAAGAAATGGATATTCCCTCCAATCCCATTTTTTTGTTCTTGTTGCTTTGTTTTTTATTGTAATTGTGTACTGTTTCTGTTTTCCTGTGAAAAGAAAAAAAATTTAAAAATCTGAAAAAAATTATTTTATTTTATGTGTATGTTATTCCTGCATGTGTGTAAATGCACTGGTGTTGCACACTGCCTGAAAAAGTCAGAAGGGATGTCAGACTTCCCTGGAAATCTCAAAATGGAATCACAAATGGTTGTTAGCTGTCATGTAGGTGGTGAAGATTGAACCTGAGTCCTTTGCAAGAGCAACTAGTGCTCTAACCACTGAACCATCTCTCCAGCCCCAATCTTCTTTAAGTATCTTCTCTCCCTTAAAGACCTCAAGCAATCTCATAGAAGTGGCTCTTAATTTCATGGTTCTGGTTTCCACTTATCCTTCCGCCTGGACCTTTGGCCTTTGGGTATTTATTAGGCCCTTCAGATGTGACATTGCCAAAGTGGGCCTCTGAGTTCTTCCAGTTCCTCTATTCTTCCCATCCCCTCGAATCCATTTCTTTTCCAGTCTTCCTCATGGTTACTTAGGTTGAAACCAGGACTTGCTGCAGATTCTTCATGGTCCCTGGACCCCCACATCCTGTTCATCCATACACTGATGACTCTTCCTCCAAGACACACCTCAGCTTTCCTGTTCTCTCTTCTTCCAGCTCTACCATCATCTTTATTCCCATCTCAGATCATCTTTATTTCCTTCCTAGACTGTTGCAATGGTTTCTCCACCAGCTTCTCCTGTGTCCTTATAGTCTTTCCTTCACACTCATGGGGTCCTATGACTTAGGACCCTCCCAATGTTTATCTTTTGTGTCCAAATAAAACTCAAACTTTTCAGTAATGCTTCCTATCATCTGGCTTATCTCTGCTTCCAACCTCTCCTGTAGTAGTGCTCTCAAGCCAACTGTGGTACAGACAGAAAGGCCTTCTCAAATATATCATGTCTTCTGCTTTTGGGACACTTGCTGTTGGCTATAACCTCTGCCTCAAACATTCTTTGCTCAGATATGTACACAATTTTATTCAAATGTTCCCCTGTCTAGGAGGGAGAAAAATTTTCTATTAACTACATCTACTATGGCAGTACCTCTGTCACATTGCTTTGTTTTATTTTCATCGTAGCACTTACCACTACTTGATATTTTCTTGACTCATGGTTCCCTTGGCTATCTCTCTCTTCTTAAATGTCAGCTGTAGAAAGCAGGGGCCTGTTTGTCTTGTGAACTGCTGCACTGTGAAAAATTGGACTCATGAAAAATCAATGGATAAACCTGGAGTGGTAAACAGCTGAATTATAGGACATGGTATAATTTGTTGTTGTTGTTATTTTTACAAATTTTCTGAAGTGAGTTTTCAATCTTTTATAAAGATAGAAAATTTTAAATTAATTTAGAGAGATAGACAGTTTCATTGATTAAATAATTGAAGTCTACAACAAACTTATAATGTAAGTTACCATGTAAGCTGAAAAAGTGAGAATGTGGCAGACTCTTGCTAATATTAAACAAACCATTATCCATAAAATGAAAAAGGTGAATGCCTAGTCTTTACATTTATCTCTTTATCTATTCAAGCCTTACAATATTTTTAGAGAGAGGAACCCACTCTATTTCCTTTCCTGCCTCAATTTTATTCATAAGGAGTCTAAGAGAGATAAGGCCATCGATCCAATATTTCATAGTTCATAAATGGCAGAACCAAGTGATAAGCAGATCTTTTTAGAAAGATTTCACTATTAAATCTGAAATTCTAGCTCTTGATGAAAATGTAAATAATAGTGGCATTTTCAACTCTTCATCACCGATTACTGCTGTTAAGACTTACAGCTTTGCTAGGAGTTGAGGATGACTAGTTCTTACCTTTATCCAGATCAGTATGAGAGGAGATGTTGCATGGACTTGTCCTCTACCTGGCAAGTTACACTGGCAAGCTGTGGAAGGGAGCCTTCTTCCCAGGTTTGTCTTCACTTGCTTGCTTGAGATCATCACAAAAACCTGACTGAGAGCAATTCAGAGGAAGGGAGGGACAGAGAGAGTCAGTCATGCATTTCAACTAACCAGTTGGTCTGTGTTGTGTGGGGGGATACTAAGGGAGGAAGACGGAGAGAGGCCTGGTGCTTTTGCAACTGCCAGGAGGTCACGGGGTCCATCCTAGGACTGAGACTTTCCTGTGTGACCATTGGGCAGTGCCCACATTTCTGTAAGTAACTCCCTCATCCATTGCTCTCTTAGTAAGCCCAAATAAACTCATTAGGATTTTCCAAATTGTGGTTACCAGAAAGAGGAGGAGGCAGGAGGTCACTTGTGCCTCCCAGAAGGAATGTTAGCTATAAGAGAAAGCTGATATCTTGGGTGGAAAACAGTTGCTGAAGTCACCCAAGGGCTAGCATTGCATTGCTTTTGCTGCCCCAATGCTTTGAGTGGGTACATCTATGGCCTTTAGGAGCTGACTTCTAAGCAGAAACACAGCCACCTCTGCAGCCTTTCTCAGACAACTACACCACTCTAGTTTCCCAGGCCTCCCTGACTCCAGATGTGATAACAGTTTAGGGAAAAGGGGAGGAAGACACCATTCTTTACCTTTGTTTCTTTGTAGGTTTTACAGAAAAGTTAGCCACAAGCTTAAACTTCTTTTATAAGAACATTAGACAATTTTTGTCAAAAAGAGGTTTTAATAAGATCTTGGTGGAAGCTGAAAAGGTCAATGTCATAAAAGTAGACAGGAGAAAATTAACCACCAGAGTCTAGAAGGGAGGGAGAAAGGAAGAGAAAAAGAGGTTATAATTGATGCAAAAATGCATTAAAATGGTATAAATTGAACTCTAGTGTTTAAAGTGACTATAGTTTACAAAAGCTTATTGCATAAAGGAGAAGAGCTTAAACCTTTCTGACACAAAGAAATGATAAATGTATAAGGAGATGATGTGCTAATGTCTTGAGCATTATTCATTATATATAAATATATATACATATATTATGATCACACTATACTCCACAAATATGTATAATTAGTGTCATTTAAAAATAAGACTTCAAGCTCCCTGTGGGTGGGAAGACGCTTGGGTGGGATGCACATGCAAAGATACAGACAGTAGGAAAGAAAGAGAAACAGGGCTGAGTGTGAAGAAGGGTGGGCATCAAGTAGAAGATCCTGTTGTCAAAAGCACTGAGCAGAGCCATGTGGAGCCCTCTGGTATAGTGTGTGGTACCAATGCTACCTTTGTCTTCATCTGGGGTCTCATACTTTGCTATCGCGGTGGGACAGTCCACAAAGGTAAAGGAAGGCTCAGCCCTATAGAGTGCTTACTTCTATTTAGAAGATGTCTGACATCAAATTGTGTCACTCATTGCTAATTTTAACACAAGTACTTTGAGAAAGGTGGACCCTTGGAGATTCATAAATGAGTTTTATGAATTCGATAATCCAACCATCATTCTGCAAGATTCCATACTGCGAAGTGATGGTTGGATTATTTCCCCACTGTGAATTGTAAGCTGGGACATTTCAGTTTCCAAAATTCTGGCTGAAGCTAGACTGAATTTTTTCAAATTCCCATTAACTATTGGTGCAAACAGTGCCACAGACAGCTTAATGATGAGCTTCTGCTGACAGGCTGCCCTGTCTGCTAACGATGTTTTAGAGAAATTATTCCCAGCCCCCAAATGTTTCCTGAAGCAATCATGGTATCTAGCAGTCTCATAGGCAAGCCTGACACTCTCTACCATCTACTCCTGCTTTACCAACACAGTGCCCACCTCTCATGCCTGGCACCACATTCTGGGCACCCATAGCTGCCAGCCATGAAATTTCCCAATGGTGGCTGTCATAAATCCACAGAAGCCTGACAAAGAGAACTCGTTGTCTGTGCTCAGTTTTATTTAGGAATACTCCCTGTTGCAAATCCATGAAAAGGCTGGAACTTTGCTACACCACACCACTGCAATTCCAACCCACAGAGCTGAGTTCTCTGCTGAAGTTGCAGCAAAATCCTTGAGCCCTGAGGTGGCAAAGCTATTGCTTAGACAAGACATGGATGTAGATTTTCCCCCATGACTCAGAACCAATTCTGGGTAGCATGACAAGATGGGTTTGGAAAACAGAGAGGGCCTCCTGGACCAAAATCATGACTCAAAAAAATAAAGACATCCAAGCTTCACTTCCTTATTTTTTCTGAGACACTGGGGGAAATATTCTTTCTTTTTTCTTTAAAAATGTATTTATCTTTTTTTAATTTTTTTAATTTTATTTATTTATTTATGTGTATGAATGTCCTGTCTGCATGTAGGTTTGTGCACCCGTGTCGTGCAATGCCGCGGAGATCAGAAGAGGGTGTCGGATTCCCCTGGAACTGGAGTTCTCCTGGAATTGGAGTTTCAGACAGTTCTCAGCCGCCATGTGGGTGCTGGGGATCGAACCAGGGTCCTCTGTAAGAGCAGTCGGTGCTCTTAACTGCTAGGCCATCTCTCCAGCCCCTAAAATGTATTTATCTTTATGTGCATTTGCCTGCATACGTGTGTATGTGTGTGTGTGTGTACATCCATATCATGTAATGCCCATGGAAGAGGGTGTTGTATGCCTCTGCAACTGGAGTTTTGGAAGATTGTTAGCCACCATAAGGGTACTGTGAACTGAATGTGGGTCCTTTGCAAGAGCTGCCTTAGCCCCTTTTTTTTTTCTATGGGAAAAAGAACCCTTTATTCTTTGCATAAGAAAATTTATAGAACAGTCAATTTTTCTTTCCTTGGTGAGTTATACACTGCTCTGACAAGATATCTGGCACAAATAGCTTAAGGAAGGAATTGAGAAGTATAACTGACACTAAGAAAAGGCTGGATCAGTCAAAATTAAAAAGTATATAAAGGCAGGCATTTATTCCAGGAAATGCAGTCTCTCTCTTGGGCAAATCCATGGATGCCAGCCATCCTGAGGGTGGTGGAAAATATGCATCTGAGAGGCAGGGAGAACCTTTTATAGGAGGGAGGAGATATGGTAACCTATTGGAATCTGTCCATTTAAAACAGGCCAGGGGCTCAGATCTGGAGGTGGGTCTCAGGTCCAGAAGTATCATGGGAATCTGGCCTGACCGGAAAAGAAAGGAGGGTCTTTCTGGTCTATGCCATCTTGGCTTTTTGCCCCAAGCCTGACCTAACATCCCAGACTCTTAGGGCATAAGAGATGACAATTCTGCTCTGGCTTCTTCCTGCTGAGCTGGGACGTTGAAGGGAGGGAGAATTGGGAGTAGGCAGGGCTGTGGGCACAGGGATGTAGGGATGTAAAGACCACTCTGGAAGTCTCCTGGATGTGTTCCTGTAAGAAGCAGAGGACACCTGGTGCTAAGATCAGAAGGAGTCTCCTGGTTGAGGTTGGAGAGGCTCCTCTTGCTGTTAGATGGTCTTGGTTGGAGGACAGGTTCTAAACATGGGCTCTCCAGTTTCATCCGACCAGGTATCCCGAGCATGGACATGCCAACAGTATATCGAATCTGGCACAGCATCGCCTTGTTGGGTGAAGAATGAGACAATAATAAGACAAAGGGCAACTGGGCAGGGGTGTCACAGAGTCTGGTACCTGTGGCAGGAGGGAGAGCAGAGGAAGGAGTGAAAGTACAGAGGGTGAAGGCTGAATAGTCATACCCGACCATTCAGACCTGTCCTTGAGGGTCTCTGGAAAATCTGAGAATAGTGGGTCCCAGCTGTTTGCCAGACCATCCATCCTGGGTTGGGTCTCTCTTGAGTCTGGACAAATGATACCAGTGTGGCTGGCCTGGAAGTTTGGCTGCTGACGGCATAGTAAGGATGACAATATGGGGTCCAGTCTACCTGGGATCAAGAGACTCAAGAGATAAAGTTTTAAGAACACTGTCCCCTGGTGTGAGAGGGCAAGTTAGTGGTTGTGGACTCCGCTAAGGTAGGAGCAGGGAGAGAAAGAGAAGAGGATAGTGTTTGGGGTCAAGCTGTTTGGAGAGAAATGCTACTGCCCAGTACGAGGGCTCAACGGGTTGGGCTAAGGCCCCTGTGGCCACTCCCAACTTCTGTCTGTAAAGAGATATAAAGGGCATGAAGAGTTGGGGAGATCGAAAGTGGGGGGGGGGAAGCTAGGAGGGCGTCCTAAGGAGAAGTAGGGGCAGCCAGGAGGGATCCTAAGGAGAAGTAGGGGTGGCCAGGAGGGCATACTAAGGAGAAGTAGGGGCGGCCAGGAGGGCATCCTAAGGAGAAGTAGGGGCAGCCAGGAGGGATCCTAAGGAGAAGTAGGGGCGGCCAGGAGGGCATCCTAAGGAGAAGTAGGGGCTGCCAGGAAGGCATACCAAGGAGAAGTAGGGGCAGCCAGGAGGGCATCCTAAGGAGAAGTAGGGGCAGCCAGGAAGGATCCTAAGGGGAAGTAGGGGCGGCCAGGAGGGCATCCTAAGGAGAAGTAGGGGCGGCCAGGAGGGCATACCAAGGAGAAGTAGGGGCAGCCAGGAAGGATCCTAAGGAGAAGTAGGGGTGGCCAGGAGGGCATCCTAAGGAGAAGTAGGGGCTGCCAGGAGGGCATACCAAGGAGAAGTAGGGGCAGCCAGGAGGGCATCCTAAGGAGAAGTAGGGGCAGCCAGGAGGGATCCTAAGGAGAAGTAGGGGCAGCCAGGAGGGCATCCTAAGGAGAAGTAGGAGGGCATCCTAAGGAGAAGTAGGGGCTTCCAGGAAGGCATCCTAAGGAGAAGTAGGGGCTGCCAGGAGGGCATCCTAAGGAGAGAGACATGGACAATGGTGGGATGGGAGAGAGGCCCCGTGGGGGTCTCCTTAGCTGCCTGGTACAAGGGTAAAGCTGTAACAGCAAAATTAGGGATCCAGTGATGGAAGAAGCTCACCAATCCTAGAAAAGAGAGGATATGGTCTGCTGTCTCTGGAGGCTGTAGGTCACATGGCGTTGGCTTGCTCTGACCTGAGAGTACTGAAAGGGTTTGTTAGAACCAGAGTCAAAGGAGGAGAGATCCCTGGCCAAGGCTTGGCCAAAGAAGTGTGGGTTATCTTGGAAGCCCTGAGGAAGGACTGTCCATGTAATCTGTTCTGTAGACCTGGTGTCTGGGTCCTCCCATGTAAAAGGAAGTATGAAGGCACAGTAAAGAAGGCCAGGACAGTGAAATGGGAGACTGAGGTTTAAGGGTTAGGGTGGCCTGAACTAGATGGTAGGTGCCACAGGGCTTACAAACGGGAAGAACGGGGGTGTTACCGGGTTAATTAGTGACGATAGGAGGCAGTTAATGGTAGGCTTAAGTCCATGGCAGTGGGTTTCAGAAATAGAAACTGGCCTGGAAGGAAAAGGGGTGGGGTCCTTGAGGCGTATCAGGACTGGTGGGTGGTGGGAGGTGATTATTGGAGTGGAAATATCCCAGACCTGAAAGGCAGGAGCTGAAAAATCCAGGGGTCCTACTGAGGCAGTACAGATAATTCAGCAACTGTGGTGCACACAGTTACTTAATTTGGAATTTAATATTAACAGATAAAGAACTACAGTTCATTTTATCCTTTGAATATAATAGGTTTTGTGAACAATATAACCAAGAAGTGGCCATTTTTTTGATAGACACATGACAGACTCGTACATGTAACAGTAAACATACATGAAACAGTAAACACACATGTAACAGTAAACACATATGAAACAGTAAGCACACACAGATACATGCCTGACTTAATCACGTAAATATACTGATCAGTTATCACAGTGAAACTGCAAGGGAGGGAGGCCAGCTTTAACCACGGGAGCCTGGCTCGCAGCAGCAAAAGCTTGCAAAAGGGTGAGTTACTAGGTGCAGAGACAGCAGATCTGGCTAGTGTCATGGCTTGCCTGTGTCTAATAGGTGTTGGCTTTGCCTGCTAATTTAATGAAAAAAACAAAACCAAACAGCATTTGTTAAAACCCAGTAGCTTAAGCAACATTCTTGTGAAAACATTAACTATACTCATACAAAAGGTAAAATGGAAAAAAATGATTTTAATTAGAAACAGATGAAAACATGGTGATAAAATTGTAAAACTCCAATAGTGAACATTTTGGGATTAATTTGTTAATCTGTCTGGTAAATGCATTCATGCCATGTGCTTAGTAGCTTTGGGAATAGCAGTCATGTGATTAGACAAAATGGCAACCATGGGAATTTGAATCAGGTGCAAGAATGGGGGAGGAGGGGAGAGAGAGATAGAGAAGAGAGAGAGAGCAGATCCTGGAAAGCCTGCTTGTAGCCAGTTTGGAAAAAGGAAAAAATATTGTCTGGTGGTTAGGCTTTGACCCAGAGTTGTCTATTTTCAAGCCTGGAGATCACAGGGTCCAAAGAAGCATCCTTTAATGTACCCCGGAGACCTGGCAGTTGTGGGGCATGAGGGAAACTTAGGATGGACGTCTCCGATTCAGCAAGACCCTTCACCACAGAACCTGGTTCTACACTACTTCCCCCCAAAACGGTGGACCCTGGATCCACTGAACTACGGTCCCCGAGCATCCATGGATCCTGGACCCACGGGCTGGGGAAAGAGAGTTTGCCCTGGCATTGCAACAGCTTTTAGATAGGAGCTCTGGACAGCAGAAATGAGGCAACAGAAAAACGGACTTACCCCAGGTCAGAAGGCGGGTGTGTTGGTAAAGGAGAGAAGTGTTCCCTGGCCCGTGTCTGTGGGCCATGGGCCTCTCGGCCAGGAGAAACATCTCGAGAGAAAAAGGTAAGAAAGGTCGAAGTATATAAAAGTTGGCATTTATTCCAGGAAATGCTCTCTCTCTCTCTCTCTCTCTCTCTCTCTCTCTCTCTCTCTCTCTCATCCAATGCTGCCAGCCATCCCGAGGGCCATGGAAAGCGTGCTTCTGAGAGGTGGGGAGAACCTTTTATGGGGGGAGGGGAGATGGTAACCTATTGGAGTCTGGCCAATTAAAACAGGCCAGGGGCTCAGATCTGGAGGTGGGTCTCAGGTTCAAAGGTCTCATGGGAATCTGGCCTGACTGGTAAAGAAAGAAGGGTCTTTCTGGTCTATGCCATCTTGGCTTTTTGCCCCGAGCCCAACCTAACAGGAATCTGTTATTTTGGTTCACAGTTTCAGAGAATTCATCCCATGGTCCTTGCATCTGTTGATTCTTGTGAGGCAGGTCATTATAGCAGTAGGACAATGTAACAGAGACTGCTTACCTCATGGTCAATAGACAGCAGAAAACAAGGATTGGAGCAAGTATAACCTTCAAAGCCATGCCCCCAGTGCCTGACTGACTTTCTACAAAAGTGCTACCAGCCTGGGCTCAAGCCTTCAGTACATCAGCCAGTGAGAGTGGTTTATATTTAAGTCAGTGTGCAGGCATGGCTCATCATTTGAGAGAGGTCAACACAAGCTATATTGAGACCAGCTCAGAACTTGTCATTATTTTTCATGATAAGAGAAAAGTTAGAAAATTTCAAGTGGGTCTTCCTAGAGAGGAACTTATGGAGAATGCCAAACACTAGGAGCTGTGTTGCCTGGGTTGGAGGTGATGTGCTCACTCTGTACATTCCACAAGATGTACCGAGCACTTACCATGTAGTAGCAATTTCACTGCACTTCAGGTTATTTGTCTTTGGCAACAAAGCTCTGACCTGGAGCCTTCAAAGTTCTCCCCCTAAATTGTTGACCTTAACTTCCTGTGGGCCAGACCTACCCGTTGCATATTTAGCCAGCTTGTAGATGCATTTGTTTACCAGCCCAAGGCTAATAGCATCAAGCATCAATTTTCTGGGCATCTTACATCTATCTGACTCTCACATTCAAGTTAGGACTCCTACTCATCATCTTAAATACAAGAAAACATGAAAGAGCTCAGAGCTTCTGTCATTTATGAAAGTGAATCCTGCCCTGTGATCCCTGCCCTGTGATCCCTTGGGAAGTTCTCCTGAGCTCAGCATCTCAGGGGACCTCATCAGGCTTTTATCTCACATCAGGGCCAACAAAGGATGATTAGAAACTAGCTAACAAGACAGCCTCCAAGATTCCTTCCATCCTAGGACATGGTAACTATCTGTTCCTCATTAGTTATGCACACAAGAGCTGTTCTGTGACCATCTACCTAGATAAATAAAGTCATTGCAATGTTTACCCAATTAGCAGTGATTAAAGTTGAGTCAACTCTCTTCTTGCCTAATTCATCAATCATTAAATAGAAATGCTCCAACAATTGCTTCTGCTCTTCCACAAACCTGCAGAACCAGCACACAGCACACCCTGGATGCCCCCACTGTGCTCGTTTCTTTTTTTTTTTTTTTTTTTTTTTTACTTCTCGTTAGGATCCCTCCCTCCCTGGTCGCCCCTACTTCTCCTTAGGAACGACCCGTCCTGGCTGCCTCTACTTTCCCCTTAGGATCCCTCCTGGCTAGCCCCTACTTCTCCTTAGGATCCTTCGCTGGCAGCCCCTACTCATCCTTAGGACTTCTGGCCCGCTCCGTCCGTAACGCATCCTGGCTGCCCTCTCTTAGGACCCTCCTGGCTGCCCCTAATTCTCCTTAGGATCCCTCCTGGCTGCCCCTACTTCTCCTTAGACCCGGCCCTCCTGACTGCCCCTACTTCTCCTTAGGAATGCCCTCCTCCTGCCCCATACTTCTCCTTAGGATCCCTCCTGCCTGCCCCTACTTTCCTTAGGCCTCCTGTGCCTGCCCCTACTCTCCTTAGGATCCCTCCTTCCTGGCCGCCCCTACTTCTCATTTAGGACCCTCCTGGCTGCCCTTTCTTCTCCTTAGGATCCCTCTGCCGCCCTACTTCTCCTTGATCCGCCTGGGCCCCTACTTCTCCTTAGGATATGCCTCCTGGCGCCCCTACTTCCCTTTAGGATCCATCCTGGCGCCCCTACTTCTCCTTAGGAGCCTCCTGGCGCCCCTACTTCTCCTTAGGATGCCTCCTGGCTGCCCTACTTCCCCTTAGGATCCCTCCCTGGCTGCCACTATTCTCCTTAGGATCCCTCCATGGATGGCCCTACTTCTCCTTGGATCCAGTCTGGCAGCCCCTACTTCTCCATCGAGGATCCTCCTGGCTGCCCCTACTTCTTCCTGTAGGATCCCTCCTGGCTGCCCCCTTCCCCTTAGGATATCCTGGCTCGCTCCTAATTCGTCCTTAGGATCCCTCAGCTGACTCCACTATCTCTCCCCTTAGTGGATCCCTCTGGCCCCCTACTTCTCCTTAGGACCCTCCTGGCTGCCCCTACATTATCCTTAGGATCCCTCCTGGGTGCCCGTACTTCTCCTTAGAATGGCCCTCCTGGCAACCCCTACTTCTCCTTAGGATCAATCCTGGCGGCCCCTACTTATCCTTAGGATCTCTCCTGGCTGCCCCTACTTTTGCTCTGTCCCACCATCGTCCATTTCTCTGTCCTTAGGATCCCTCATGGCCGCCCCTACTTCTCCTTAGGACGCCCTCCTGGCCTTCCCTACTTCTCCTTAGAGTGGCCTCCTGGCTGCCCCAACTTCTCCTTAGGACGCCCTCCTGGCTGGCCCTTCTTCTGCTTAGGGTCCCTCCTGGCTGCCCCTACTTCTCCTTAGGTTCCCTCCTGGCCGCCCCTACTTCTCCTTAGTGATCCCTCCTGGCTGCCCCTACTTCTCGTTAGGATCCCTCCTGGCGTCCCCTACTTCTCCTCCTGAGGATCCCTCCTGGCTGCCACAACTTCTCCTTAGGATCCCTACCACTGCCTGTCTGTCCCTACATCTCCTTAGGACGCCTTCTCGTCTTGGCCTGCCCCTACTTGCTCCTTTGGACTCCCCCTGGCTGCCCCTACGTCTCCTTAGGATCCCTCCTGGCTGACCTACTTCTCCTTAGGATTCCCCTCCTGGCTGCCCCTACTTATCCTTAGGATCTCTCCTGGCTGCCCCTACTTCTCCTTAAGATCCCTCCTGGCTGCCCCTAATTCTCCTTAGGATGCCCTCCTGGCCGCCCCTACTTCTCCTTAGGACGCCCTCCTGGCCTCCCCTACTTCTCCTTAGAGTGGCCTCCTGGCTGCCCCAACTTCTCCTTAGGACGCCCTCCTGGCCCCCATACTTCTCCTTAGGCCCCCCTCCTGGCTGCCCCTACCGTCTCCTTAGGTTCCCTCCTGCCCCCCCTACTTCTCCTTAGTGATCCCTCCTGGCTGCCCCCTACTTCTCCTTAGGGACCCTCCTGCTCCCCGCCTACTCTCTACCTTAGATCCCTCCTGGCTGCCCCTACTTCTCGTTAGGATCCCTCCTGGCTATCACTACATCTCCTAGGAGCCCACCTGGCTGCCCCTACTTCTCCTTAGGACGCCTTCCTGGCTGCCCCTACTTGTCTTTAGGATCCCTCCTGGCTGACTCTACTTCCCCTTATGATCCCTCTTGGCTGCACCTACTTTGGCTGTATCCCACCTTCGTCCACGTCTCTCTCCTTTGGGATCCCTCATGGCTGCCCCTAATTCTCCTTAAGATCCCGCTGGCTGCCCCTAGTTCTCCTTAGGATGCCCTCCTGGCCGCCCCTACTTCTCCTTAGACGCCGGCTGGCCTCCCCTACTTCTACATAGAGTGTCCGCCTGGCTGCCCCAACGTCTCCTTAGGACGCCCTCCTGGCTGACCCTACTTCTCGTTAGGATCTCTCCTGGCTGCCCTACTTTTCCTTAGGATCCTTCCTGGCTTCCCCTGCTTTGGCTCTATCCTACCATCGTCCAGTTCTCTGTTCTTAGGTTCCCTCCTGGCTGGCCCTACGTCTCCTTAGGATCCCTCCGCTGCCCGCCTACTTCTCTTAGGATCCCTCCTGGCCGGACCTACTTCTCCTTAGGATCCCCTCCTGGCTGCCCTACATCTCCTTAGGACGCCGTCCTGGCTGCCCCTACTTCTCCTTAGGGACCCCTCCTGGCTGCCCCCTACTTCTCCTTAGGAACCCCCCTGGCTTCCAACTGCTGCTTAGACGCCATCGTCACATCCTGGCTGCCCCTACTTCTCCTAAGTACGCCCTCCTGGCTGCCCCTAAATTTCCTTAGGATGCCCTCTTAGGCAGCCCTACGTCTACGTCTTCTTAGGATCCCTCCTTGCTGACCCTACTTCTCCTTATGATCCCTCCAGGCTGCCCCTACTTCTTCTCCTTGGGATACCTCCTGGCTGCCCCTACTTCTCGTTAGGATCCCTCCTGGCCGCGCCTACTTCCCCTTCAGAATCCCTCCTGGCCGCCCTACTTCTCCTTAGTATCCCTCCTGGACCCGGCCCCTACGTCTCCTTAGGACGCCCTGCTGGCTGCCCCTACTTCCCCATAGGATCCCTCCTTCTGCCTCTACTTCTCCTTAGGATCCCGCCTGGCTGCCTCTACTTCTCCTTAAGATCCATCAAGGCTGCCCCCTACGTCGCCTTAGGACACCTGCCTAACTGCCCCTAACGTTCTCCTTAGGCTCCCCCCTGGCTGCCCCTACTTCTCCTTAGGATCCACCCTGGCTGCCCCTACTTGTCCTTAGGATACCTCCTGGCTGCCCCTACTTCTCCCAAGTAGGACCTCCTGCATGGCTGCCCCTATTTCTCCTTAGGACACCCTCCTTGCTGCCCCTACTTTCTCCTTGGGATCCCTCCGGGCCCGTCCCTAACTTCTCCTTAGGACACCTTCCTGGCCACCTCTACTTCTGCTTAGGGTGCACTCCTGGCTGCCCCTACTCCTCCTTAGGATCCCTCCTGGCTGCCCCTTCTTCCTCCTTAGGAATCCCTCCTGGCTGCCCACTTCTCCTTAGGATTCCCTCCTGGCTGCCCAACTTCTCCTTAGGATCCCTCCTGGCTTTCCCTACTTCTCCTTAGAATAGGACGCCCTCCTGCCTGCCCTACTTCTCCTTAGGGAGCCCTCCTGGCTGCCCCTACTTGTCCATAGGACGCCATCCTGGCTGGCCCCTTACCTCTCCTTAGGATGCGTTCTGGCTGACCCTACTTCTCCGTAGGATCCCTCCTGGCTGCCCCTACTTCGGTCCTTAGGACGCCTTCCTTCCTGTCCGGCTGCCCCTACTTTCCCTGCTTAGGATCCTTCCTGCTGCCCCTACTCTCGTTAGGATCCCTCCTGCTCCACCTACTTCTCCTTAGGATACCCCCTGGCTACCCCTACTTCCCCTTAGGACGCCTTCCTGGCTGCCCCTACATCTCCTTAGGACGCATTCTTGGCTGCCCCTACTTCTCTTTGGATCCCTCCTGGCTGACCCAACTTCCCCTTATGATCCCTCTTGGCGGCCCCAACCTTCTCTTAGGACGCTTCGCTGGACAGGCCCTACTTCCCCTTAGATCCCTCGCTGGCTGCCCCTACGCTCCTTAGGTCCCTCCTGGCTGCCCCTACTTCTCCTTAGGATCCCTCCTGGGCTGACCCTCTGCTCCTAGGAGAACGCCTTCTGGCTGCCCCTACTTCTCATCCTTAGGATCCTTCCTGGCTGCCCCTACTTCTCATTAGGATCACTCCTGGCTGCCCCTATTTTTCCTTAGGATCCCTCCTGCTGCCCCTACTTCTCCTTAGGACGCAATCCTGGCTGCCCCTACTTCTCCTTAGGAGTCCCTCCTGGCTGCCCCTAACTCTCCTTAGGATCCCTCCTGCTTAACCTACTGCTTCCCCTTATGATCCCTCCTGGCTGCCCCAACTTCTCCTTAGGATGCTATCCGGTAGGATGCTATCCTGGGGGGCTGCCCCTACTTCCCCTTAGGATCACTCCTGGCTGGCCAGACTTCTCTTTAGGATCCCTCCTGACTGCCCCTACTTCCCCTTAGGATCCCTCCTGGCTGACCCTACTTCCCCTTAGGATCCCTCCTGGCTGCCCCTACTTCTCCTTAGGATCCCTCCTTGCTTTCCCTACTTCTCCTTAGGACGCCCTCCTGCCTGCCCCTACTCCTCCTTAAGACGCCCTCCTGGCCACCGCTACTTCTCCTTAGGGTGCCCTCCTGCTGCCCCTACTTCTCTTTAGTATCCCTCCTGGCTGCCCATTCTTCGCCTAGGACGCCCTCCCGCTGCCCCTACTTCTCCTTAGAACGCCCTCCTGGCTGCCCCTACTACTTCCCTTAGGACGCCCTCCTTGCTGCCCCTGAATTCTCCTTAGGATCCCTCTGGGCCTGACCCGACGGCTGCCGTAGGATACCTCCTGGGTCCCCTCTTTTTTCCTTGGCCGATAGGCGGCTGCCCCTACTTCCCCTTAGGACCCTCCTGGCTGCCCCTACTTCTTAGTATCCCTCCTGGCTGCCCCTTTTTTGGCTCTATCCCACCATCGTACACTTCTCTGTCCTTAGGATTCCTCCTGGCCGCCTCTATTTCTCCTTAGGATTCCTCCTGGTTGCCCTTACTTCTCCTTAGGTTCCCTTCTGGCTGCCCCTACTACTCCTTAGGAGCCCTTTGGCTGACCCTACTGTCCCATAGAGATCCCTCCGGGCTGCCCTAATTCTTTCTCCCTTAGGAGCCCTCCTAGCTGCCCCTACTTCTATCCTTAGGATCCGTTTTTGGCTGACCCCCCTACTACTTCTCCGTAGTATCCCTCCTGGCTGCCCCCGACGGCCCCTTTGGATCCCTCCTGGCTGCCCTAACTTCTCCTTAGGATCCCTACGTCTGCCCCTACTTATCCTTATGATCCCTCCTGGGTGCCCGTACTTCTCCTTAGGATGCCCTCCTGGCTGCCCCTACTTCTCCTTAGGATCCCTCCTGGCTGCCCCTACTTATCCTTAGGATCTCTCCTGGCTGCCCCTACTTCTCCTTAAGATCCCTCCTGGCTGCCCCTAATTCTCCTTAGGATGCCCTCCTGGCCGCCCCTACTTCTCCTTAGGAGCCCCCCTGGCCTCCCCTACTTCTCCTTAGAGTGGCCTCCTGGCTGCCCCAACTTCTCCTTAGGACGCCCTCCTGGCTGCCCCTTCTTCTGCTTAGGGTCCTTCCTGGCTGCCCTTACTTCTCCTTAGGTTCCCTCCTGGCCGCCCCTACTTCTCCTTAGTGATCCCTCCTGGCTGCCCCTACTCTCTAGTTAGGGATGGGCCCTTATGGGCCCGCCCTTCTCCTAGGATGCCCGGAGCCCCTACGTCTCCTAGGGATCCTCCTGGCCCGCCTCTATCTTCCCTTAGGATTCCTCCTGGCTCTGCCCCTCTTCTCCTTAGGACTTCGGCCCTATTCTTTTTTCCTAGGATGCTCTGGGCCCCTACTTCTCCTTTGGACGCCCTCCTGGCCAGCCCCGACTTCTCCTTAGGATGCCCTTTCCTGGGCATGACCCTACTTCTCCTTAGGATCTTTCCTAGCCTGCCCCTACTTCTCCCTGGTATCCTCCTGGCTCGCCCTACTTCCCCTAGGACGCCATCCTGGCTCCCCTACTGCCCATTAGCTTATCCCTCTGGTATCCCTCTGTCTCCAGGATACCCGTACCCCTACTCCTTAGCATCCCTCCTGGCTCCCTACTTCTCCTTAGGAATCCCTCCGGGCTGCCCCTACTTCTCCTTAGGAACTCCCTGGCCGCCCCTACCTTCATCCTTAGACCCTCCTGCCTGCCCCTACTAGTCCCTTAGGATGCCCTCCTGGCCGCCCCTACTTCTCCTTAGGACGCCCTCCTGGCCTCCCCTACTTCTCCTTAGAGTGGCCTCCTGGCTGCCCCAACTTCTCCTTAGGACGCCCTCCTGGCTGCCCCTTCTTCTGCTTAGGGTCCCTCCTGGCTGCACTTCTTCGCTTAGGGTCCCTCCTGGCTGACCCTACTTCTCGTTAGGATCACTCCTGGCTGCCCCTACTTGTCTTTAGGATCCCTCCTGGCTGACCTACTTCTCCTTAGGATCCCTCCTGGCTGACCCTACTTCTCCTTAGGATCCCTCCTGGCTGTCTCTACATCTCCTTAGGACGCCTTCTTGGCTGCCCCTACGATCTCCTTTGGAACGCCCTCCTCTGGGCTGCCCCTACTTCTCCTTAGGATCCCTCCCTGCTGCCNAGGGGCAGCGATGAGGGAGTCCTAAGGAGAAGTAGGGGCAGCCAGGAGGGATCCTAAGGGGAAGTAGGGGCAGCCAGGCGGGTGTCCTAAGGAGAAGTAGGGGCAGCCAGGAGGGATCCTAAGGAGAAGTAGGGGCAGCCAGGAGGGATCCTAAGGAGAAGTAGGGGCAGCAGGAGGGATCCTAAGGAGAAGTAGGGGCAGCCAGCAGGGCGTCCTAAGGAGAAGTAGGGGCGGCCAGGAGGGATCCTAAGGAGAAGTAGGGCGGCCAAGAGGGATCCGAAGGAGAAGTAGGGGCGGCCAGGAGGGATCCTAAGGAGAAGTAGGGGCAGCCAGGTGGGATCCTAAGGAGAAGTAGGGTCAGCCAGCAGGGCATCCTAAGGAGAAGTAGGGGCAGCCAAGAGGGATCCTAAGAAGAAGTAGGGGAAGCCAGGAGGGATCCTAGGAGAAGTAGGGGCAGCCAGGAGGGCGTCCTAAGCAGAAGTAGGGGAAGCCAGGAGGGATCCTAAAGAGAAGTAGGGGCAGCCAGGAGGGATCCTAAGGAGAAGTAGGGGAAACCAGGAGGGCATCCTAAGGAGAAGTATGGGCAGCCAGGAGGGATCCTATGGAGAAGTAGGGGCAGCCAGGAGGGCACCCTAAGGATAAGTAGGGGTGGCCAGGAGGGCGTCCTATGGAGATGTAGGGGCAGCCAGGAGGGCGTCCTAAGGAGAAGAATGGGCAGCCAGGAGGGACCCTAAAGAGAAGTAGGGGCAGCCAGGAGGGCACCCTAAGGAGAAGTAGGGGTGGCCAGGAGGGCGTCTTAAGGAGGAGTAGGGGCAGCCAGGAGGGATCCTAAGGAGAAGTAGGGGCAGCCAGGAGGGATCCTAAGGACAAGTAGGGGCAGCCAGGAGGGATCCTAAGGGGAAGTAGGGGCAGCCTGGAAGCGTCCTAAGGATAAGTAGGGGCAGCCAGGATGGATCCTAAGGAGAAATAGGGGCGGCCAGGAGGGCGTCCTAACGAGAAGTAGGGGCAGCCAGGAGGGATCCTAAGGGGAAGTAGAGGCAGCCAGGAGGGCGTCCTAGGAGAAGTAGGGGCAGCGAGGAGGGATCCTAAGGAGAAGTAGGGGCAGCCAGGAGGGTGGAGGGCATTCCTAAGGAGAATTAGGGGCAGCCAGGAGGGCGCATAGTGGGGGAAGGGTAGAAGTAGGGCAGCCAGGAGAGGATCCTAAGATGAAGTAGGGGAGCATCCAGGAGGGATCCTAAGGAGAAGTAGGGGCACCGCAGGAGGGATCCTAAGTAGAAGTACGGGCCGGCCAGGAGGCGTCATAAGGATAAGTAGGGGCAGACTAGAGGCAATCCTAAGGAGAAGTTAGGGCGGCCAGGAGGGATCCAAGGAGCGTAGGGGCGCCAGGAGGGATACCTACGGAGGAAGTAGAGGAGGGCAGGAGGATCCTAAGATAGAAGTAGGGCAGCCAGGAGGGCTCCTAAGGGAGAAAGAATAGGGGCGCCCGGATCCATGGGAAGGGTGCCAAAGGCTCCTAAGGAGAGTGGGGCAGCCAGAAGGGATCCTAAGGAGAAGTAAGGGCAGGCCAGGAGGGATCCTAAGGAGAAGGGCGGCCAGGGGAGATCCTAAACAGGAGTACGATATGGCAAGGGCAGCCAGGAGGGATACTAAGGGAAGTAGGGGCAGCCAGGAGTTGGGAGTGGCGCCTATCGGCCAAAAAAGAACCAGGGGATCCAGCACCGCGGTAGGCCCAAGGGCTAGGGATAGGGCCAGGAGGGCGTCCTAAGGGAAGTAGTAAGGGCAGCCAGGAGGGCGTCTAAGGAGAAGTAGGGGCGCCAGGAGGGCGTCCTAGGAGAAGTAATGGCAGCCAGGAGGGATCTAAACTGGGAAGTAGGGGCAGGCAGAGGGCAACCTAAGGAGAAGTAGGGCTGCCAGGAGGGGATACTAAGGAGAGATAGAGGGCAGTGCCAGGGAAGGGTCCTAAGGAGAAGTTAGGGGTGCCATGAGGGATCCTAGGAGAAGTAGGGGCAGCCAGGAGGGATCCTAAGGGGAAGTAGGCGAGCCAGGAGGGATCTATGCGGAAGTAGGGGCAGCAGGGAGGGATCCTAAGGGAGTTAGGGACCGCAGGAGGGATCCTAAGGGGAAGTAGGGCAGCCCAGAGCATACCGGTAGATCCTAAGGCAGAAGTGGGGCAGCCAGGAGGGGTCCTAAGGGAGAATAGGTTCAGCAGGAGGGATCCTAAGGAGATACTAGGGGCAGCCAGGAGGGATCCTAAGGAGAAGTAGGGGCAGCCAGGATGCGTCCCTAAGGAGAAGTAGGGTCACCCAGGAGGGATCCTAAGGAAAAATAGGGGCAGCCAGGAGTGATCCTAATGAGAAGTAGGGGCAGCCAGGAAGGATCCTAAGGATGAGAAGTAGGGGCAGCCAGAAGGCGTTCTCCTAGGAGCAGAGGGTCAGCCCAGGAGGGATCCTAAGGAGAAGTAGGGGCAGCCAGGAGGGACCTAAGGAGCGTAGGGGCAGCCAGCGAGGGATCTAAGGGGAAGTAGGGCCTGTCCAGCGAAGCGTCCTAAGAGAAGGTTGGGGCCGCCAAGAGGGATCATAAGGGGAAGTTGGGTCAGCCAGGAGGGATCCAAAGAGAAGTAGGGGCAGCCAAGAATGCGTCCTAAGGAGATGTAGGGGCAGCCAGGAAGGCGTCCTAAGGGGAAGTAGGGGTAGCCAGGGGGTATCCTAAGGAGAAGTAGGTGGAGCAGGAGGGATCCTAACGAGAGTAGGGGCAGCAGGAAGGATCCTAAGCAGGGAAAGTAGGGGCAGCCGGACAGGAAGGAAGGCGTCCTAAGGACCGAAGTAGGGGCAGCCAGGAGGGATCCTACGGAGAAGTAGGGTCAGCCAGAACGCATCCTAAGGAGAGGTAAGGGGCCAGCCAGGATGGCGTCCTATGGACAAGTAGGGGCAGCCAGGAGGGCTCCCTAAGGAGAAGTAGGGCAGGCAGGAGGGCGTCCTATTCTAAGGAGAAGTAGGGAAAGCCAGGAGGGATCCTAAGGAGAAGTTGGGCAGCCAGGAGGGAATCCTAAGGAGAAGTGGGCAGCCAGGAGGGATTCCTAAGGAGGAAGAAGGGGCAGCCAGGAGGGATCCTAAGGAGGAGTAGGGGCAGCCAGGAGTGCACCCTAAGCAGAAGTAGAGGTGGCCAGGAAGGTGTCCTAAGGAGAAGTTAGGGACGGGCCCGGAGGGATCCCAAGGAGAAAGTAGGGGCAGCAAGGAGGGTGTCCTAAGGAGAAATAGGGGCAGCCATGCAGGAGGTCCTACTTGGGAGAAGTAGGGGCAGCCAGGAGGTATCCTAAGGACAAGTAGGGGCAGCCAGGGTGGATCCTAAGGAGAAGTAGGGGCAGCCAGGGGGGAGCCTAAGGAGAACGTTAGGGGCAGTTAGGCAGGTGTCCTAAGGCGACGTAGGGGGCAGCCTTGATGGATCTTAAGGAGAAGTAGAGGCAGCCAGGCGGGATCCTAAGGAGAAGTAGAGGCAGAAGGAGGGATCCTATGGGGAAGTAGGGGCAGCCAGCAGGGCGTCCTAAGGAGACGTAGGGGCCGGGTCCAGGAGGGATACTAAGGAGAAGTAGGGCGGCCAGGAGGGATTCTGAAGGGGAAGTAGGCGCGGCCAGGAGGGATCCTAACGAGAAGTAGGGGCAGCCAGGAGGTATCCCAAGGAGAAGAAGTAGGGGCAGCCTGGAGGGATCATAAGGAGAAGTAGGGTCAGCAAGGAGGGATCCTAAGAAGACGTAGACGTAGGGCTGCCTAAGAGGGCATCCTAAGGAAATTTAGGGGCAGCCAGGAGGGCGTACTTAGGAGAAGTAGGGGCAGCCAGGATGTGACGATGGCGTCTAAGCAGCAGTTGGAAGCCAGGGGGGTTCCTAAGGAGAAGTAGGGGGCAGCCAGGAGGGGTCCCTAAGGAGAAGTAGGGGCAGCCAGGACGGCGTCCTAAGGAGATGTAGGGCAGCCAGGAGGGGATCCTAAGGAGAAGTAGGTCCGGCCAGGAGGGATCCTAAGAGAAGTAGGCGGGCAGCGGAGGGATCCTAAGGAGACGTAGGGCCAGCCAGGAGGGAACCTAAGAACAGAGAACTGGACGATGGTAGGATAGAGCCAAAGCAGGGGAAGCCAGGAAGGATCCTAAGGAAAAGTAGGGCAGCCAGGAGAGATCCTAACGAGAAGTAGGGTCAGCCAGGAGGGCGTCCTAAGGAGACGTTGGGGCAGCCAGGCGGACACTCTATGTAGAAGTAGGGGAGGCCAGCCGGCGTCTAAGGAGAAGTAGGGGCGGCCAGGAGGGCATCCTAAGGAGAACTAGGGGCAGCCAGCGGGATCTTAAGGAGAATTAGGGGCAGCCATGAGGGATCCCAAAGGAGAGAGACGTGGACGAAGGTGGGATACAGCCAAAGTAGGTGCAGCCAAGAGGGATCATAAGGGGAAGTAGAGTCAGCCAGGAGGGATCCTAAAGACAAGTAGGGGCAGCCAGGAAGGCGTCCTAAGGAGAAGTAGGGGCAGCCAGGTGGGCTCCTAGGAGATGTAGTGATAGCCAGGAGGGATCCTAACGAGAAGAAGGGGCAGCCAGGAGGGATCTAAGGTAGAGAGTAGGCGGGGAGCAGGAGGGTCCCTAAGGAGAAGTAGGGGGCAGCCAGGAGGGATCACTAAGGAGAAGTAGGGGGGGCAGGAGGGAACCTAAGGAGAAGTAGGGGCAGCCAGGAGGGACCCTAAGCAGAAGAATGGGCGGCCAGGAGGGCGTCCTAAGGAGAAGTTGGGGCAGCCAGGAGGCCACTCTAAGGAGAAGTAGGGGAGGCCAGGAGGGCGTCCTAAGGAGAAGTAGGGGCGGCCAGGAGGGCATCCTAAGGAGAATTAGGGGCAGCCAGGAGGGATCTTAAGGAGAAGTAGGGGCAGCCAGGAGAGATCCTAAGGATAAGTAGGGGCAGCCAGGAGGGGAATCCTAAGGAGAAGTAGGTCAGCCAGGAGGGATCCTAAGGAGACGTAGGGGCAGCCAGGGGGAGTCCAAAGGAGCAAGTAGGGGCAGGCCAAGACGAGAAGGCGTCCTAAGGAGATGTAGGGACAGACAGGCAGTGGTAGGGATCCTAAGGAGAAGTTGTGGCAGCCAGGAGGGATCCTCAGGAGGAGAAGTAGGGGACGCCAGGAGGGATCCTAACGAGAAGTAGGGGCAGCCAGGAGGGATCACTATGGAGAAGTAGGGGCGGCCAGGAGGGAACCTAAGGAGAAGTAGGGGCAGCCAGGAGGGACCCTAAGCTGAAGAAGGGCCAGCCAGAAGGGCGTCCTAAGGAGAAGTTGGGGCAGCCAGGAGGCCACTCTAAGGAGAAGTAGGGGAAGCCAGGAGGGTGTCCTAAGGAGAAGTAGGGGCGGCCATGAGGGATCCTAAGGACAGAGAAATGGACGATGGTGGGACAGAGCAAAAGTAGGGGCAGCCAGGAGAGATCCTAAGGATAAGTAGGGGCAGCCAGGAGTGATCCTAAGGAGAAGTAGGGGTAGCCAGGAGGGCATTCTAAGGAGACGTACGGGCACCCAGGAGGGATCCTAAGGATAAGTAGGGGCAGACAGGAGGGATCCTAAGGAGAAGTAGGGGCAGCCAGGAGGGATCCTAAGGGGAAGTAGGGGCAGACTGGAGGGATCCTAAGGCGAAGTAGGAGCAGCCAGAACGCTCCTAAGGGGAAGTGGGGCAGCCAGGAGGGATCCTAAGGAGAAGTAGGGGCAGCAGGATGGATCTCGTGGAGTAGTAGGGTCAGCCAGAATGGATCCTAAGGAGAAGTAGGGCCAGCCTTGGAGGGATCCTAAGGAGAATTAGTGGCAGCCAGGGAGGGATCCTAAGGGGAAGGAAGGGCAGCCTGGAGGGCGTCCTAAGGAGAAGTAGGGGCAGCCAGGAGGGCTCCTAAAGAGAAGTAGGGGCGCCAGGATGGATCCTAAGGGGAAGTAGGGGCAGCCAGCATATCGTCCTAAGGAGAAGTAGGGGACCCAGGCGGATCGTAAGGAGAAGTAGGGTCAGGCAGAAGGGATCCTAAGGAGAAGAAGGGGCAGCCAGGAGGGATCACTAATGAGAAGTAGGGGCGGCCAGGAAGGAATCCTAAGGAGAAGTAGGGGCAGGCAAGGGAGGCCTCTAAGGAAAGTAGGGGCAGGCGGGAGGGATCCTAAGGAGCAGTAGGGCAGGGAGGAGGGCATTCCTAAGGAGAAGTAGGGGCAGTCAGGAGGGCCGTCTAAGGAGAAGTAGGGGCAGCCAGGAGGGATCCTAAGGACGAATTAGGGGCAGCCAGGATGGATCCTAAGGAGACGTCGGGGGCAGCCAGGATGGCGTCCTACGGAGACTGGAGGGGCGGGCCAGAAGGTCCTAAGGAGAAGTAGGGCTGGCCAGCGAGGGATCCTAAGGAGAAGTAGGGGCAAGCCAGGAGGGATCCTAAGGGGAAAGTAGAGGCAGCCAGGACGGGTCGTTCCTAAGGAGAAGTAGGGGCGACCAGGGAGGGAGGGATCCTAACGAGAAGTAGGGGCAGCGATGAGGGGGGAGTCCTAAGGAGAAGTAGGGGGCAGGTACAGGAGGGATTAAGGGGAAGTAGGGGCAGCCAGGGGGGCTCCTAAGGAGAAGTAGGGGAAGCCAGGAGGGATCCTAAGGAGAAGTAGGGGCCGCCAGAGGGATCCTAAGGACAGAGAAGAGGGGGCATCAGGCGGGTTCCTAAGGCGAAGTAGGGGCAGCCAGCAGGGCGCCCTAAGGCGAAGAAGTACGGGCGGCCAGGAGGGATCCTAAGGAGAAGTAGGGCGGCCAAGAGGGATTACCTAAGGAGAAGTAGGGGCGGCCAGGAGGGATCCTACGGAGAAGTAGGGGCAGCCAGGTGGGATCCTAAGGAGAAGTAGGGTCAGCCAGCGGGGCATCCTAAGGAGAAGTAGGGGCAAGCCAAGAGGGATCCTAAGGGGAAGTAGTGGTGGCCAGGAGGGCGTCCTAGGAGAAGTAGGGGCAGCCAGAAGGGCGTCCTAAGCAGAAGTAGGGGAAGCCAGGAGGGATCCTAAAGAGAAGTAGGGGCAGCCAGGAGGGCGTCCTAAGGAGAAGTAGGGGCAGCCAGGAGGGATCCTAAGGAGAAGTAGGGGCAACCAGGAGGGCATCCTAAGGAGAAGTATGGGCAGCCAGGAGGGATACTACTATGGGAGAAGTAGGGAAAGTAGGAGGGCACCCTAAGGATAAGTAGGGGCGGCCAGGAGGGCGGCCTATGGAGAGTAGGGGCAGCCCAGGAGGGCGTCCTAAGGAGAAGAATGGGCAGCCAGGAGCGACCCTAAAGAGAAGTCGGGGGCCGCCAGGAGGGCACCCTAAGGAGACCGTCGGGGTGGCCAGGAGGGCGTCTTAAGGAGTAGTAGGGGCAGCCCGGAGGGATCCTAGGAGAAGGAGAAACTACGGGGCAGCCAGGGAGGTATCTAAGACAAGTAGGGGTAGCCAGGATGGCGTCCTAAGGGGAAGTAGTGGCAGTCTGGAAGCGTCCTAAGGATAAGTAGCGGCAGCCAGGATGGATCTTAAGGAGAAATAGGGGCGGCCAGCAGGGCATCCTAACGAGAAGTCGGGGCAGCCAGGAGGGATCCTAAGGGGAAGTAGAGGCAGCCAGGAGGGCGTCCTAGGAGAAGTAGGGGCAGCGATGAGGGATCCTAAGGAGAAGTAGGGGCAGCCAGGAGGGTATCCTGAGGAGAAGTAGTGGTGGCCAGGAGGACGTCCTAAGGAGAAGTAGGGGCAGCCAGGAGGGATCCTAAGCAGAAGTAGGGGCAACCAGGAGGGCGTCCTAAGGAGAAGTAGGGGCAGCCAGGAGGGATCCTAAGTGGAAGTAAGGGCAGCCTGAAGGGCGTCCTAAGGAGAAGAAAGGGCAGCCAGGAGGGATCACTAATGAGAAGTAGGGGCGGCCAGGAAGGAATCCTAAGGAGAAGTAAGGGCAGGCAGGAGGGATCCTAAGGGGAAGTAAGGGCAGCCTGGAGGGCGTCCTAAGGAGAAGTAGGGGCAGCCAGGAGGGCGTTCCAAGGAGAAGTAGGGGCAGCAGGAGGGATCCTAAGGAGAAGTAGGGGCAGCCAGGACGGGCGTCTCCTAAGGAGAAGTCGGGGCAGCCAGGAGGATCCAAGAGAAGTAGGGGCAGCCAGGGGGATCCTAAGGAGAAGTAGGGCCGCCAGGAGGGATCCTACTAAGGAACAGTAGGGGCGGCCAGGAGGGATCCTAAGGAAGAAGTAGGGCGGCACAGGGGGGAGTGATTCCTAACGAGACTGTCGGGCAGCCCGGAGGGTCCTAAGGAGAAGTCGGGGCAGCCAGGAGGGATCCTAAAGGAGAAGTAGGGGCGGCCAAGAGGGATCCTAAGGAGAAGTAGGGGCCCCAGGATTGAGGGTTCCTAAGGAGAAGTAGGGGCGCAGGAGGGATTCCTAAGGGGAAGAGGGGCACCAGGCTGGTGTTCTTAAGGAGAAGTAGGGGCAGCCAGGCGGGATCCTACGGAGGAGTACGGGCAGCCAGGAGTGATCCTACGAAGAAGTAGGGGCAGCCAGGAGGGATCCTAAGGCGCAGTAGGGGCAGCCAGGGAGGGATCTAAGGAGAGTAGGGGCAGCCAGGATGGATCCTACGGAGAAGTCGGGGCAGCCAGGAGGGATCACTAAGGGAGAAAGTAGGGCGGCCAGGAGGGAACCTAAGGATAAGTAGGGGCAGCCAGGAGGGACCCTAAGCAGAAGAACGGGCAGCCAGGAGGTGCGTCCTAAGGAGGAAGTTGGGGCAGCGGAGGGCCACTCTAAGTAGATAGTGGGGAGGCCAGGAGGCGTTCCTAAGGAGAAGTTATGGGCGGCCAGGAGGGTATTCCTACGGAGACTTATGGGCAGCAGGGAGGGATCTTACGGAGAAAGTAGGGGCAGACAGGAGAGATCCTAAGGAGAAGTACGGGGAGCCAGGAGGGATCTAAGGGGAAGTAGGGGCGGCCAGGAGTGATCCTAATGGGAAGTAGGGGAGGCCAGGCGGGCGTCCTAAGGAGAAGAAAGGGCAGCCAGGAGGGATCACTAAGGAGAAGTAGGGATAGCCAGGAGGATCCTAACGAGACGTAGGGTCAGCCCGGAGGGATCCAGCGAGAAGTATGGGGAGCAGGAGGGATCCTAAGGAGAAGTAGGGGCCAGCCAGGAGGGATCAATAGAAAGACAGTAGGGGCGAACTGGAGGGATCCTAAAGAGAAGTAGGAGCAGCCAGGAGGGAACCTAAAGACAGAGAAGTGGACAATGGAGGGATAGAGCCAAAGAAGGGACAGCCAGGAGGGATCATAAGAAGAGAGAAGTGCATGATGGTGGAATAGAGCCAAAATAGGGGCAGCCAGGAGGGCATCCTAAGGCGAATTTATGGGCAGCCCGGAGGGATCTGAAGGATCTTAAGGAGAAGTAGGGGCATCCAGGAGAGATTCTAAGGATAAGTAGGGCCAGCCAGGAGGGATCCTAAGGAGCAGTAGGTGCAGTCAGCCAGGAGGATCTAGGGAGAAGTTGGGGCAGCCAGGAAGGCGTCCAAAGGTAAGAAGGTAGTGGCAGCCAAGAAGGTCTAGGAGATAGAGACAGGCCCGGAGGGATCCTAAGGAGAAGTAGGTCAGCCAGGAGGGATCCTAAGAGAAGTAGGGGGAGCAGGAGGGGTCCTAACGAGAAGTAGGGGCAGCCGGACGGGATCACTAAGGCGAAGTATGGGCGCACGATTAGGGATCCTAAGGAGGAGTAAGGGCAGCCAGGAAGGACCCTAAGCAGAAGAAGGGGCAGCCAGGGGGTCTTCCTTAAGGAGAAGAGAAGTTGGGGCGCCAGGAGCCACTTAAGAAGAAGAGGGGCGGCCAGGAGGGGTCCTACGGAGAAGTAGGGGCGCCAGGAGGGCATCCTAAGGAGAAGGAATTCGGGGCAGCAAGGAGGGCGTCCTAAGGAGACGTAGGGGCAGCCAGGCGAGATCCTAAGGATAAGTAGGGGCAGCCAGGAGGGATCCTCAGGAGAAGTAGGGTATCCCGGAGGGCTCCTAAGGAGAAGTACGGGCACCCAGGAGGGATCCTAAAGAGAAATAGGGGCGACAGGAGGGATCCTAAGGAGAGTTAGGGGCAGCCAGGAGGGACCTAAGGGGACGTAGGGGCAGCCTGGAGCGGATCCTAAGGAGAAGTATGGTCAGCCAGGAGGGATCCTAAAGAGAAGAATAGAAGTAGGGGCAGGGCAGCTAGTGAGGGATCCTAAGGAGAAGTAGGGCAGCCAGGAGGATCTTAGGGGAGCGTAAGTAGGGGCAGCCAGGAGGGATTCCTAAGGAGAAGTAGGGGCAGCCTGGAAGCGTCCTAAGGATAAGTAGCGGCAGCCAGGAGGGACCCTAAGGGGAAAAGTAAGCGTCAGCCAGGAAGGGATCCTAAGGAGAAGTAGGGGCAGCAAGGAGGGATCCCTAAGGAAGAAGTAGGGGCAGCCAGGGAGGGATCCTAAGGGGAAGTAGGGGCAGCCAGAAGGAATCCTAAGGACAAAAAGTTAGGTCGGACCCCAGGAGGATTCCTATGAGAGAAGCCGTAGGGTCAGGCAGAAGGGATCCTAAGGAGACAGAGGTGGCAGCCGAGGGCGTCCTAAGGAGATAGTTAGGGGCGGCCAGGAGGGAGTCCTAACGAGAAGTAGGGAGCAGCGCTAAGAAAGTGGGCAGCCAGGAGGGATCCTAAAGAGAAGTAGGGGCAGCCAGGAGGGCACACCTAAAGAGAAGTAACGGGTGCAGCCAGGAGGGCTCTAAGGAGAGTAGGGGGCAGCAGGCAGGGGGGTACCTAAGAGAATATATGTAGGGCAGCCAGGAGGGATCCTAAGAGAAGTAGGGGTCGCCAGGAGGGATCCTAAGGGAAGTGGGGCAGCCAGGAGCTGATCCTAAGGGGAAGTCGAGCAGGGCAGGCTCCTAGGAGGAGTAGGGCCAGAGGCTTTCCTAAGGGAAGTAGGGGGGTCCAGGAGGGATCCTAAGGAGAGTCAGGGGCCAGCCAGGAAGGCGTCCCCTAACGGGAAGTAAGGGCGAGGCCAGGATGGCATCCTAAGGAGAAAATAGGGAGCGCCAGGAGGTGATCCTAAGACGAGGTTAGGGTGGCCGCGGAGGGATCCTTAGAGGTAGGGGTGAGCCGCAGGAGGGTCCTAAGTGAGAGTAGGGGCGGGGGAGGGACCCTTCCCCTAAGGGAAGTAGGGCAGCCAGGAGGGGATCCTAAGAGAAGAAGGGAGCCAGGGAGGGCATCTACAGGGAATAGAAGTAGGGTGGCCAGCGGAGGGTCCTAAGGAGAAGGAAGTGGCAGCCAGCAGGGATCCTAAGGGGAATGTAGCGGCAGCCGGGCTGCATCCCTAAGGAGAAGTAGAGGCTGGCCAGGAGGGCCTGGAGTCCTAAGGGGAAGTAGGGAAGGCCAGCGAGGATCCTAATGAGAATGTAGGGGCTGCCAAGGAGGAGGGTCCTAAGGAGAATCAGAGGCAAGCAGGAGGGCGTCCTAAGGCAGTTGAGAGAACGTAGCGGGAGCCAGGAGGGATCCCTAAGGAGAAGTAGGGGGGCCAGGAGACAGGGGTAGCTAGCAGGGGTCCTAAGGAGATGAGGGATATTGGGATAGCCAAGGGGGCACAAGAGTAGGAAGTAGGGGCGCGCAGTAGGCGGTGTCCAAGGAAGAAAGTAGGGGGGCAGCAGGATTCTAAGGGGAAGTAGGGGCAGCCACGGAGGGTCCTGAGTCGCGTAACGTAGGGGCAGCAGGCAGGGATCCTAATGAGCTAATGTAGGAGCAGCCAGGGGGGGTCCTAAGGAGAAGCAGGCTGGGGTTCCAGGGAGGATCCTAAGGGGAAGTAGGGCGGCCAGGAGGAATCCTAAGGAGAGTTAGGCTCGGCCAGGGGATTTCCTAATGAGGAAGAGGGCACGCCAGCGGGATCTAAGGCGAAGTAGGTGCAGCCCAGGGGGATTCCTAAGGGAGAAGTCAGGGTCAGCCCGCAGGGGGCATTCCATAGGGAGAAGTAGGCGCGGCCAAGCGGGACTCCTACTAGAAGCCGTAGGGGAGGGGGAGCCAGGAGGGATCATAAGAGGAAGTAGGGGCAGCCAGGATGCGTCCTACGCCGAAGAAGTAGGGGAGAAAAGCCAGGAGGGATCCTCAAGAGAAGTAGGGGCAGCAGTAGGGNTATTTTTCCAGAGATTTTTTTCATTAGCTATATAGAACGCACACACACACACACACACACACACACAAATTCTCGCTAACATACACAGAGAGACAGCTACTTGGGGCTTAAAAAAAAAACCTAAGACTGAAAATAAAGTATATTTTGAGTTGTGAAAATAGAAGAAAATCTTGTGCACATATTTACCATTTATTTCAGACTGAATCTTTTCCTGGCAGATTATTTGATCTCTTTTTAAAGAGGTGGTTTAAACCAAGTCATTAATCACATGAACCGTGATAAACTTCAACCACAGCCTTGGGTCTACAAGCTTAAATCCTACCCCAGAGATACTAATTTAATTGCCCTGGGAATGGTATCATCAACAGAGATTCTGATGGACAGGCAGAGATGAGAATCACTGCGCCAATGTCACATTTTGTGCTCACACACATCAACACATTGTTGATTTGCCATTCTCAGGGTTGTTTATAAAGCAATTTCCTTCTAAGTTAGGTTTAACATGTGCTTGGGGGAGAAAGAGCTGTCAAATTCTGGAAAAGGTGTTTACATAAAAACTCCTCGTGGCAAAAAAAAAAAAGAAAAAAAAAAAAAAAAAAAAAAAAAAAAAAAAAAACACCCAAAACCAAAATATAATTAGTAAATGCACTTTCCCTTATCTACAAATTCACAAACATATCCATTTCA
The DNA here is from genome assembly GCA_009823505.1 of Rhizomys pruinosus. Classification (NCBI taxonomy): domain Eukaryota; kingdom Metazoa; phylum Chordata; class Mammalia; order Rodentia; family Spalacidae; genus Rhizomys; species Rhizomys pruinosus. The sequence continues at coordinate 1,984,119 of VZQC01007129.1, forward strand.
AAACTCTCTTTTGAGGCATGCAAAGGGCACGTGTCCAGTGATGGGAGGAACCATAGACATATTCAGTACCAGGGTCTCACTCTCCTCCCCTCAGCTTCCCCGTCCTGTGATCTCCATCAAATGAATTCAGACAAGACATACAGACTATAGTATAGAAGACAGGAAGAGTTTATTATAGAACAACATAAAGTACTCTGGACAGTGAGGGTGAGCATTGGCCAGACCATTATGCCAAACTCCATGTGTGAGTAAGCTTTATATTATTTTTTAAAATCCCTGAAACACACAGCTTTCCTCATGGATATTTTCCTATTCAGGTGATTGACAGGTCCATATGGATTAACTGTTAAGAAAACGGACAATGGTATATCTTTTCTGTTTATCAGAAAGCCTCCTGCTAGATTGTAATCTTACAATTTTTCTAGAAGTTCAGAAAGTCATGTCTCCACCCAGTACAGGAGATACAACTCAGATCCCATTCTCTGAGTGGTAGACAGTTTCCTTTCCTGGTTTTACAAGAGGCTAATTATGAGGAAGGTGTCCAGATTCAGCCTTCAAGACTGCTATTTCCTACTACAGAGTTCAGGGAAGAACACACTTTATGATATATAATCCAAGGGTCTATCTTTTTTTTTTTTTTTGGTCTTTTTGAGACAGGGTCTTCCTGTAGCCCCAGCTGTCCTGGAACTCACTCTGTAGACCAGGCTGACCTTGAACTCACAAAGATCTGCCTGCCTCTGCCTCCCGAGTGCTAGGATTAAAGGTGTGTGCCACCATGCCCGGCTCAAGGGTCTGACTTTTTTTTTTTTTAGGTCAGCAACTTACCCATCTCATGTTGTAAGGAGCCACAGGCTTTAACTTGCTTACGCTGAGCTTACTTACAAGGAAGTTGACTCTGTGAATTGTCACCTCGAGCCTTTTTCCAAGAGCTGGGTGTGGACATGCAGCAAAAGTCACCAGATACTCCAGCCCGATGATGTCTCAACTCAGTGATCTTGCAAAAACAGGCCCTCCTCTGACGCCAGAGAGCCCGACCGACTGATTACCCTGTTTCACCCACCCCCTCCCTATTTCTTGCCTTCTACAAGATAAATACAACTGTTTGTGCTCAATAAATTGAGACCTTGACAAAGAGCTTGCCTGGTCTCGTTCTTCTCTCTCGCTTATCTTACAGGTTTTGGGGTCTCCCTTGGGTACCTATGGTTACATGACCTGAAGGCAGGGTCATCATGTCAGCTCTGGGGTTTAAATTCAGGAGTTTGGCTCCAGAGCACAAGTTCTTTTTATTATTATTATTATTATTATTATTATTTGTATTATTATTTGTTTATTTTTAAGAGATTCTACAATATAATAACACAGTTGTTTTCAGATAACATTGATGTTGCTCAGTTTGCCATACAATTAGGTAATTGGTGCATTTTGCAAGTATCTATGTCCAAATTTTGAACAACCCAAGGTTCCCATAGTCCAGTTGGAGAAGCTTGTATGCACAGGCATGTTGATCAATTAGGAGTCCAGACTATATTGCTGTAGTCTCATGATTCACTCCTATCTCTCCACAACCCTTACATTCTACCACACCTCCTCTTCCACAATTTGTTCCCTGGGCTTTGGGAAAGGGGCACACGTGGGTGAGAAGAAAACAGTCTACTTTCTTTGGAGATGTCATTTTGGACTCTAGTCTGTTCAGGTTGTTTCCCTTCTTGGGTTGACAGCTTTTCCAGTGATACCCTTTTTAGTCATACTAACAAAGCACAGGCTATTGGATGTACAGGCATTTAAGCAGTACCAATTATTATGTCAAGCTAAGCTGTGAGCATAGACACAGATGCTTGGATGGTATGCTAATCCGCAAACTGTGGTTTCTCTATAAAGGGTGACAAGTTCTTATTGTGGCTTATAACATCTCCTAACCACTAGAGGACATAAGCTTGTGGCATCCGCTGTGAGTTATTCCTCCAAGGAGAGAGCTAATAGCCAAATAGATTTGGGATATATATAGACACTTGGCTGCCACTGTTGCACAGTATCTCCAGGCTGTTGAGGTGTAGCTGATATTGACGGAGGAGTCTTGCTTGTCTCAGGGAGACCAATATTTTGCTGTATTGCTTTAGTGGCCTTTGGTAACGCTCTCTGGCATTTCAGAGGCCAGTTGTACGCTAGCAAGTGACGTCTCATAACATTTTTTCATGCTCACACCAGGTCTTCGACAACAGGGACTTACTGCCTTTCTCCTTGCATATATCCCACTTATAGGCAAAAGGCCTTTATAATTTGGGGGGGGGGGTTTGAATCCCCTAGCCAACATCTCCTAGGCAGAATAATTCATTGCTGATGTCAGAGCTTTCCTGTAGTAATATATTTTGCTTAATTACACAGCTTATAAACACTTTACTATTGAATTTGGCTCTAGATAGAGAATTATCCTTTCACAGTTCCTATGCTTATCCGTCAATTAAAAAACGGTAGCTATACCTGTTTTATAAGAAATTACCACTATAACAGTTGGCTCTAATTTACAGTTAGGGAGTGGTTTCATTACCATCATGCTTTTCTTTTTCCTATAAAAGGGAGAGGTAGGAAGGTTTCTCAGTATCTGAAAGGTAAACTTCATTAGGGAACATTATAAACAGTTAGCCCCAATGGTACTCAGAGAGATGCTCAGTGTCTGTGACTCAGGCAGTCTGAGGTTCCTCTTTCTTTAATGTTCAGATAGGTCAGCTTCTCTGCTGGCATTTCCTAGTCCATCCTGCACAGCCATAAGTTGTACATTTTCAGGCATTTAAATTGGTGATTTTTACCTGTGGGAACATAAAATTCTCCTCTCTTGTAAGGGAATAAGAAGACTTGGGCTAGGCATGGTGGCTCATGCCTTTAATCCCAGCACTCACTCAGGAGGCAGAGCCAGATGGATCCCTGTGAGTTCAATGCCAGCCTGGTCTAAGAGTGAGTTCCATCCCACCTGGGACTAAAGGAAGACCCTGTCTCAAAAATACCCACCCCCCCCAAAAACAAGACTTGGAATCAAGCATTAACCAAAAATTTCATTCTGTGGTTCTGACATCTCTCTTGCTTTCAGTTATCTTCTTAATATATCATTAGACAATCTCTAGGCATTTGGAAGTTTTATGCTTTGAGTCTAAAGTATGCTTCAAATGTTAAAGGCTTGGTTCCCCAGCTGGTGGCACTACTGAGAGGGGATTGATCATAAAGGCACTAGCTTTACCAATGATAAATCCTACCAAATGGGATAATAGGAAGTGGTGCAAATATGGAGGAAGCAGGCCACTGGGATCTGTCTTTGAAGAATGTGACTCGTCCCTGGCCTCTCTTCCTGTCTTTCTTTCTCTGCATCCTGGCTACCATGTGCTGAACAGCTTTCCTCCACCATGTCTCTCATTCCACCAAGACGTTTCTATCCTGCTGCAGGCCTAAAAGCAGCGGAACCATCTCAAATTTTTGAAACCATGAGCCAGAACTTCTGGTCATAGCAATTAAATCCTAGTTAAATCACAAATTTTCTTCCAAAGGCCCAGAATAATAATTTAGGATGTAAACCTAAGACTTCTTAGATTCACATGCAGCATTTCTATTGAGAATTTCACACATTCATATAAGGTATTTTGATCAATTCCATCCCTCCTTCCCTCTCCTCCAATTCCTCCCCATCCCTCCAACCACTTTTTCCTCACATCTTCATGTATTCTTTTCTTAATTTATTTTTTTTTAATTTTTTAAATTTTATTTATTTTTTATGTGTATGAATGTACTGTCTGCATGCAGATTTGTGCACCCGTGTCATGCAATGCCGCGGAGGTCAGAAGAGGGTGTCGGATTCCCCTGGAACTGGAGTTCTCCTGGAATTGGAGTTACAGACGGTTCTCAGCCGCCATGTGGGTGCTGGGGATCGAACCCAGGTCCTCTGCAAGAGCAGTTGGTGCTCTCAACCACTAGGCCATCTCTCCAGCCCCCATGTATTCTTTTCTTAAACACACTTAAGTCCATTTAGTGCTGCCAGCGTGTGCATCTGCAGAAGCACCTACTGGAGTGTGGGTAACTCCATCAGGGCTGGAGTCTCTGGGGAGAACTGACTCTCCCTCCCACAGCAGCTGTCACCAGCCCAAAGCTCCTCAGCTGAGGTGAGACTTTGTCAGCCCTCCCCATCCATGCTCATAGCCAACATTTTTAACTTACTCTTTCGATGCCACAGCTTTTTCACCCGTGAACAGGGGGCATGCCTTGTGTTTCATGGTGTTGGGCGTGCTACCTAGTTTATCATCATAATTGCTATATATAAGGGAATATAAAGTGCATTTTATTTTCTTATATTTTTTTTAATTTTATTTTTTTTTATGTGTATGAATGTACTGTCTGCATGTAGGTTTGTGCAACCGTGTCATGCAATGCCTCGGAGGTCAGAAGAAGGTGTCAGATTCCCCTGGAACTGGAGTTAAAGATGGTTCTCAGCCACCATGTGGGTGCTGGGGATTGAACCCAGGTCCTCTGCAAAAGCAGTTGACACTCTTAACCTCTAGACCATCTCTCCAGCCCCATAAAGTGCCATTTTAAAGTGAGGCAGAAAACAACCTTATAATGAATTTTGAAGGCAATTTATTAAAATCCAACCTATAGCTTTGGAACCCTCGGGTGATCTCTGAGGAAAGAACTGGGGCATCAGTGGTGGTCTTGTTAATAGGCTTCACCATCACAGTCTCCAGACATTTCCGTCTGGTTCATTTGCAGATCCTGAAGCTGTACCTTGGAAACTCTGAATCTGCTTTCCATCTTCTTCCCAGAAAACCCAGAGAGAAAAAGATGGCTAAGTAACTGCTCTGGCAGAGAGACCCACCTACATGTCCCAAGGCAGAACACATAGATGAGAGAGCAAGTGTGACAGGAGCCCAGCGTGGGTTCCAGAAGGCAGCAGCCAGAAGCCGAGTATGCAGTCAGACTCCTGGGATCCAAAGCGAAAGCAGCGAGTGTCCACAGAACTGTGACAGCTCCTTCGGCTAACAGTGAGAACCAGCAGGAAGAGGTCCTCAGAAGGGAAATTATAAAGATTCCCAGAAGAGCCCCACAAGGAAGAGAATCTCCTTTAAACCAAAAAACCAAGACAGGCAAATAGAGAAAGCTAGTGAAGGTCCCTTTGCAGGGCTGACTTTAGGGAAAGGAGGCTCAGGCTAGGCCAAGCAAGGTTTCCATATTAAGATCAGACCTTTGTTAATGTCTTGGGCCTGCTATCTAATTAATGAATGGCCTTGTGTTCATGATCTTAATTGACAATAGGATGGCCTATTACTTAAACATCAGCAGAAAAGGATAGAGTCTAGAGAAATTTCAACAATGATGATGAAACAAGTTTTTTAATGCTGAAAAGACAAAAATAAAGTTGATTTGATGATATGTCTGAGAAGTATAGCCGACGCTAAGAAAAGGCCGAATCAGTCCAAATTAAAAAGTATATAAAGGTAGGCATTTATTCCAGGAAATGCAATCTCTCTCGGGTGAATCCACAGGCCGCCAGCCATCCTGAGGGCCATGGAAAGCGCGTTTCTGAGAGGCAGGGAGAGCCTTTTATAGGGAGGAGGGGAGATGGTAACTTATTGGAATCTGGCCAATTAAACCAGACCAGGGGCTCAGATCTGGAGATGGGTCTTAGGTCCGGAGGTCTCATGGGATCTGGCCTGACTGGAAAAGGAGGGTATTTCCTGTCTTGGCTTTGCCCCCAGCCTGAGCTAACATCCCGGACTCTTGGGGTGAAGATTCTGCTCTGGCTTCTTCCTGTTGAGCTGGGACGATGAAGGGAGGGGGAGTCTGGAGTAGGTGGGCGGAAACAGGGGTGTAGGGATATAACCATTCTGGAGACCACCTGGATGCATTCCTGGTTGGGTGAAAATTGAGATGGTAACAAGACAAAGGGACCTGGCCAGGGTGTCATGGCATTTAGCACCTGTGCCAGTAGGGGTAGCCGAGGGGAAGGAGGTGGAAATGAAGGTGCAGAGGGCGAAAGCTGCCCTGCCCAGCCATTCAGACCTGTCCTTGAGGGTCTCTGGAAAGCCTGAGAGTGGTGGGTCCCAGATGTTTGACGGACCATTCACCCTGAGTTGGGTCTCTCTTGAGTCTGGACAAATGGTACCAGTGTGGCTGGCCTAGAAGTTTGGCTGCTGACTGCATAGTAAGGATGCCGATGTGGGGTCCAGTCCACCTGGGCTCAAGAGACTCAAGAGATAAAGTTTTAAGGAGAACACTGTCCCCTGGTGTGAGAGGGCAGGTCAGTGGTTGTGGACTCCACTGAGGCAGGAGCAGGGAGGGGAAGAGAGGAAGATGGGGGGCAAGCTGTTTGGAGAGAAAGGCTGCTGCCCAGTGTGAGGGCTCAACAGGTTGGGGTAAGGCCCCTGTGGCCACTCCCAACTTTCTGTCTGTAAAGAGGTAGAAAGGGCATGAAGAGTCCGGGAGAGCCAAAGTGGAGGTGGGGGCAGCCAGGAGGGATCCTAAGGAGGAGTAGGGGCGGCCAGGAGGGATCCTAAGAAGTAGGGGCAGCCAGGAGGGATCCTAAGGGGAAGTAGGGGCAGCCAGGAGGGCATCCTAAGGAGAAGTAAGGGCAGCCAGGAGGGATCCTAAGGAGAAGTAGGGGCAGCCAGGAGGGCGTCCTAAGGAGAAGAAAGGGCAGCCAGGAGGGCATCCTAAGGAGAAGTAGGGGTGGCCAGGAGGGATCCTAAGGAGAAGTAGGGGCAGCCAGGAGGGATCCTAAGGGGAAGTAGAGGCAGGCAGGAGGGATCCTAAGGAGAAGTAGGGGCTGCCAGGAGGGATCCTAAGGAGAAGTAGGGGCTGCCAGGAGGGATCCTAAGGAGAAGTAGGGGCTGCCAGGAGGGATCCTAAGGAGAAGTAAGGGCGGCCAGGAGGGATCCTAAGGAGAAGTAGCGGCGGCCAGGAGGGATCCTAAGGAGAAGTAGGGGCAGCTAGGAGGGATCCTAAGGGGAAGTAGGGACAGCCAGGAGGGATCCTAAGGGGAAGTAGAGGCAGCCAGGAGAGATCCTAAGGAGAAGTAGGGGCAGCCAGGAGGGTGTCCTAAGGAGAAGTAGGGGCAGCCAGGAGGGATCCTAAGGGGAACTAGGGGCAGCCAGGAGGGTGTCCTGAGGAGAAGTAGGGGCAGCCAGCAGGGATCCTAAGGAGAAGTAGGGGCATCCAGGAGGGATCCTAAGGAGAGAGACATGGACAATGGTGGAATGGGAGAGATGCCCCATGGGGGTCTCCTTAGCTGCTTGGTACAAGGGTAAAGCTGTAACAGCAAAATTAGGGATCCAGTCACAGAAGAAACCCACCAATCCTGGAAAAGAGAGGATGTGGTCTGCTGTCTCTGGAGGCTGTAGGTCTCATATGGCATTGATTCGCTCTGACCTGAGAGTACTGAATGTGTACATTAGAACCAGAGTCAAAGGAGGAGAGATCCCTGGCCAAGGCTTGGCCAAAGAAGTGTGGGCTATCCCAGAAGCCCTGAGGAAGGACTGTCCATGTAAGCTGTTCTACAGACCTGGTGTCTGGGTCCTCCCATGTAAAAGCAAAAGGAAGTATGAGGGCACAGCAAAGAAGGCCAGGACAGTGAAACAGGAGACTGAGGTTTGAGGGTTAGGGCAGCCTGAACTAGACGATAGGTGCCAGAGGACTTACAAACTGGCAGAACAGGGGTGTTGCAAGGTTAGTAGAGATAAGAGGCAGGTAATGGTAGGCTTGAGCCCATGGTGGTAGGTTTCAGAAATAGGAAACTGAGGTCTGGAAGGGAAAGAGGTGGAGTCCTTGAGGCGTATCGGGACTGGTGAGTGGTGGGAGGTGGTTACAGGAGTGGAAATGTCCCAGACCTGAGTGTCAATAGGATCAGGAAAGGCAGAAGCTGGACAATCCAGGGTGGGGACCTGGGAGGCTATTAGGGATAAAAGAAGGTGAGAGTCTGGACAGTGTGAGGAACAGAGACACGGTTACCTGGAAGTCGCTGAGGGAGAGTCCAGAGGGGGTGTGAGGAACAGAGACATGGTTACATGGAAGCAGCTGAGGAATTTCATGGCCTAAGAGGGGCACTGAACAGACAGACATGACTAAAAAAGACTAAAAAAGAATGGGTGAAAATTAACCTGTGAGGACACAGGGGAGAGGTAGAGTCTTTATGAGAGAGGGGGGTCCTGGCCACTCCTGTGACAGAAATTGATGAAGGAACTCTAGGGTCAGAGTGTGAGGCCAGTATAGAAGGGTAGCCCAGCTGTCCAACAGGAAGGAAATGGACTTACCCGCTACCTGGAGCATAAGCCTAGGCTCATCAAGGGTCAATGGGGTTTCCAAGTCTGGCCGGCATCAGTCCTCCACCAGGGAAAGAAATTCAGAGGCCAGAAGAGATTGGGGTATTTGGGGTAATGGGGCTGTACCTTCATAACGAGGCAGAGAGGATGAGCCTGTGCCCAAGCACTCAGACTTCCAATGGCCAGGTTGCTGGCAGAGAGGGCATAGAGTAGTGGGTGGCCTGGGGTTTTTAGCCCAGTGACCCCCTTTGGCCACACTTGAAACAGGCTCCTGTTTCAAGTAGAATAGACAGGCTGGGCCCCTGTGTGATGGGGCTTGATGGAGCCCCAGGCGTCCCTCTGCAGGAATGACGTTGGCCTCAGAGCAGCTACCAGGGCTTGGTCATGGAGCGTAGCCTTTGCTGTAGCAGAGCCCACTGGGAGGACTCCCATCAGGAGGACTCAGCTGCCTCCTCTCGGCCTAAATACCTTAAAAGCCATTTTTCAACGATTCTTGCACAGGAGTGTGGGGGACCATCCTCGGCCTTTTTAATTTAATTTCTTTTGATATCTGGAAAAGACTGAGAAATAAAGTGAGAAGCCAAGACCATAGCTGTCACTGGGGAAGCAGGGTCAAGGTGAGCTTTAAGTATGGTTGTCCTTAATAAATTCTTAATTGCAGAAGGAAAAAAGAGGCAGGGGGGATATTTTCATAAGTCTTCAGCAGACAGGAAATAGACTTAAAATCTCCAGCTGTGGAATAAGGATCTAATAATTAATAGTGATGGCAGTTTAAATAGTTTCATTGAGACATTGTAGTGCATGCAGTCCCAGTTTCTTTGCATTCTCATGGCTGAGATGGTCAAACTGGTCAATGCAGTTTCTTTATCATGCTGGTACCAAACATTGTATAAAACAGAATTATGTACAGTTTCATCAAGGAAAAAAGCTAAAGGATGGGGAGAGAGGAGACATCCAGTCCTACAGAGGCAGTACAGATAATTCAGCAATTGTGGCACATACAGTTACTTAATTTGGAACTTAATCTTAACAGATAAGGAACCCAGGTTCATTTTAGCCTTTGATTACAATAGGCTTTGTGCACAGTATAACCTAGAAGTGGCCACTCTTTGACAGACACACAACAGACTCATACATGTAACAGTAAACATACATGAAACAGTAAACACACATGTAACAGTAAACACACATGAAACAGTAAGCACACAGACAGCTTGGACAGACACATGCCTAACTTAATCGCATAAATATCTGATCAGTTATCACAGTGAAACTGCCTGGGAGGGAGGCCAGCTTTAACCACAGGAGCCTGGATCACAGCAGCAAAAGCTTGCAAAAGGGTGGGTTAGTAGGTGCAGAGACAGAAGATCTGGCTCATGGCACAGCTCGCCTGTGTCTAATAGGTGTTGGGTTTACCTGCTAATTTAATGAAAAAACAAAACCAAATAGCATTTGTTAAAAGCCAGTAGCTTAAGCAACAATCCTGTGAAAACATTAACTATACCCATACAAAAGCTAAAATGGAAAAATGATTTTAATTAGAAACAGATGAAAACGTGGTGATAAAATTGTTAAAACTCCAATAGTGGACATTTGGGGATTAATTTGTCAATCTGCCTGGTAAATGCATTCATGCCATGTGCTTAGCAGCTGCAGGAATGGCGGTCATGTGATTAGACAAAATGGTGACCATGGGAATTTGAATCAGGTGCAGGAATGGGGTACAAGAGGGGAGAGAGAGAGAGAGAGAGAGAGAGAGAGAGAGAGAGAGAGAGAGAGAGAATCCTGGAAAGCCTGCGTGTAGCCAGTTTGGTTAGGCTTTGACCCAGAGTTGTCGATTTTCAAGCCTGGAGATCACAGGTGCAAAAAAGCATCGTTCAATGCACCTCAGAGACCTGGCAGTGGGGGAGGGGGGAGGGAAACTCGAGATGAACATCTCCAATCCTCCAAGACCCTTCACCACAGAATCCAGTTCTGCACTCCTTCCCTCCAAAAACAGCCAGTGGACCCAATCCACTGAACTATGGTCCCCAGCATCCATGGGTCCTGGACCCAAGGGCTGCGGAAAGAGAGCTTGTCCTGGCATTGCAATGGCTTTCAGACAGGAGCTCTGGACAGCAGAAATGAGGAAACAGAAAAATGGATTTACCCCAGGTCAGAAGCTGGGTGTGTCGGTAAAGGAAAGGGGTGTTCCTAGGCCCCGTGTCCATGGGCGATGGGCCTCTGGGACCAAGGAGAAACACCCCCTCCCTGTATGGGCCACCAATTGAGAAGTATAACTGATGCTAAGAAAAGGCCGAATCAGTCCGAATTAAAAAGTATATAAAGGTAGGCATTTATTCCAGGAAATGCAATCTCTCTCTCGGGTGAATCCATGGGCTGCCAGCCATCCTGAGGGCTGTGGAAAGCGTGCTTCTGAGAGGCAGGGAGAGCTTTTTATAGGAGGGAGGGGAGATGGTAACTTATTGGAATCTGGCCAATTCAACCAGGCCAGGGGCTCAGATCTGGAGATGGGCCTTAGGTCCAGAGGTCTCATGGGAATCTGGCCTGACTGGAAAAGGAGGGTCTTTCCTGTCTTGGCTTTGCCCCCAGCCTGACCTAACAATGTCCAGAGTCCTGAGGTCAAGATATCAGAAATGTGTGTATGCACGTGTGTGTGTGTCTGTGTGTGCCTGTGTCTTGTCTGTGTGTGTGCCTGTATTTTAACAAGATCTTCAAGGGATTCATTATATATGAAAATTAAAGAAGCATTGTTTTTCTGGACCATATCTATATTATTTGAATACCTCCTAGTGTGACCTGTCAAGCTCATTACAAATGATATCACAAATGACTCAACAAATATGCTACACCATGCTCTTCTACAATTTTGCTTTCTCTCTCACCCTCCCAGATAGCTGGTTAAATTTTAATCTGGCATAATTATTTCACCTTATTGCTCCCATTAAGTTCATATGCAACTGGTAAGGCAAGTGACAGGAAAACCAATGTGTAGCACCTGGTGTTCCGAGGCCCTTTTCCAATAACAAAGGAAGATCAGACACCCTAGCAGTGGCTGTTGTTGGATAATATGTGCTCATTAGCAATATAGCCCTGGGCTTTCTAGAGTTAGAGGGTAACAAATGAGAGACAGCCTTGTAAATTACCATAGCCTCAGGAAAAGTTGCTTGGGTGGCTTCATCTGTAGAATGGAGACAAATTACCTCCAGTTCTTTCCTGTCATTGTTTCAACCTCTCTCCTAACTGGAAAGTCCCTGGCTGCAAATACAGAGGTAATTTACCACCTAAACTTGAATGGGTGGATACAAGCAGGAGCCCATAAACTAGTTTCATGTTCAAGAGCCAAATAAAACACAATGCCGAATCAATGTTTATCAAATGAATAAAAAGTCATAAATGCACCAACGAAATGAACGGCTCTAGGATTCATATCCTTAAAGCTACTTGCTTTTCTAAATCTTCATGTTAAGTCTTTATGCAATATTGCTTGTTCATGCCTTCTCAAAATTGACCTTCCCAAAGCTTGCAAATTCTATGGTATTTCAACAAAACAACACTGAAACCATATAAGGAAAGCTATTGTCCTACTACAACTACCAGTGAAAGGACTTCAAATCCAAGTTCCACTACCTAGAGCTGTAGAGCCTTGAGTAGTTGCCTAACTCTTGGGATCCCTATGATCTTCCCAACAAAGCACAATTGGGTCTACTATGTAGAGTCGTGTGATTTAAGGAGGATAACACATTTGTAGCCTAGCAAATGTTCTGGTGAGTCCTTAGTACCTCACTATGCTTTTCTCATGACCTCACCCACTTGGAGGTACTGCTTCAACTTCTCCTGTCCTTACCTGACTCAAAACTGACTTGAGGGACTGGAGAGGTGGCTCAGCAGTTAAGATCACCAACTGCTCTTGCAGAGGACTCGGCTTTGATTCTCAGCACCCACATGGAGGCTAAGAACCATCTTTGACTCCAGTTCCAGGGGAATCCGATGCCCTCTTCTGACCTCCATAGCATTGCACAACATGTATGCACCAACCTACATGCAGACAGTACACTCATACACATAAAAAATAATAAAAAAATATTAAAAAACTGACTTGAAACTGTAAGGAGCTGCAGGCTTTAGCTTGCTTACGCTGAGCTTGCTTACAAGGAAGTTGACTCTGTGAATTGTCACCTCGAGCCTTTTTCCAAGAGCTGGGTGCGGACTTGCAGCAAAAGTCACCAGATACTCCAGCCCGATGTCTCAACTTAGTGATTTTGCAAAAACAGACCCTCCTCTGACGCCAGAGAGCCCGATCAACTGATTACCCTGCTTTACACTCCCCCTATATGCTTCCCGCCTTTTGCTAAATATATACTGCTGTCTTTGCTCAATAAATTAGACTTTGACAACCTTCGCAAAGTCTCGATCTT
>VZQC01007129.1:2002562-2032384 GCA_009823505.1 Rhizomys pruinosus
TTTTTTTTTCTGTTATCTGGGAAAGACTGAGAGATAAAGTGAGAAGCCAAGACCGTGGCCACTGTTGGGGAGGCAGGGTCAAGGTGAGCTTTAAGTATGGTTGTCCTCAATAAATTCTGAATTGCAGAAGGAAAAGAAAAAAATGGTGAGGGGATGTATTTTCACATAATAGTCTTAAATCAAGCTCACCAAAACTGGTTTCATTTGGACTGTCCCATGTGATCCCCGGAAGCAGAACCTAATTGTACTGTCTGCAGGTCACACAGTACTGAGAATTTCCAGCTGTGGAATAAGGATCTAATAATTAATTTTGGTGAGGGCAGTTTATAAAAGTTGTACTGACCAGAAGCACATACATAGAGATGCTTTCATTCAGACATTGTAGAGGTCATTTACAGCATGCAGCCACAACCAGTTTCTTTGCCTTCAAGGCTGAGATGTCCAACCTGGCCAATGCAGTTTCTCTATCATGCTGTTACCAAACATTTTATAAAACAGAATTACATACAGTTTCATCAAAGAAGCAGCTAAGGGATGGGGAGGAGACATTCAATCTCCTGAGGCAGTGCAAAACAAAGATAATTCAGCAATTGACAATATCAAAAGCATGAAGTTGGGTACAGGAGAATGGTATTCAGGAACCTAGAATGAGGGAGGAAGGCAGAAGTACGACATACGGTGTTGGGGTAACAGCCAGGGTAGCGGCACCTACAGTAAAATACATGAAAATGGTCAGTTTGGAAGAAACACCCTATATAATTTGGAGATCAAATTTACTCTTAAACAGATAATTTAAGGAACCCAGGTTCATTTTGGCCTTTGACTATAATAGGTTTTGTGTACAATATAATCTAGAAGTGGCCACTTTTTTTGACAGACACATGACAGACTTATACATGAAGCAGTTAACACACATGAAAACAGTATACACAGAAACAGCTTGGACAGACACATGCATGACTTAATCACATAAACTGCAAGCGGGGGAGCGGCTTTAACCAGAGGAGCCTGGCTCACAGCAGCAAAAGCTTGCAAAACAGCGAGTTAGTGTAAGTGGGACGGGTGCAGAGACAGCAGATCTGGCTCATGGCACAGCTCGCCTGTGTCTAACAGGTGTGGGGTCTACCTGCTAATTTAATGAAACAATAAAAATCAAACCAAACGCATTTGTTTGTTAAGCCAGTAGCTTAAGCAGCAATCCTGTGAAAGCATTATACCCATACAAAAGCTAAAATGGGAAAAAAATGATTTTAATTGGAAACAGATGAAAATACGGTGATAAAATTGTAGAACTCCAGCTGGGCGCAATGGCACACGCCTTTAATCCTAGCGCTTGGGAGTCAGAGGCAGGTGGATCTTTGTAAGTTCAAGACCAGCCTGGTCTACAGTGTGAGTTCCAGGACAGCTGGGGCTACAGGGAGACCCTGTCTCAAAAAAAAAAAAAAAAAAAAAAAAAAGTAGAACTCCTAGTGGACATTTGGTGGAGCAGAAATCAGAGATGGCAGTGGGGGGTACGAGAGACAGCTTATATAAAGGTCTATGAGAACTCTGAAAACAGAAATATTAATCCCTCCTCCTCCTGTGGAGGAGCCAGGGACTCAGCAGCTCACTGAGGAACGAAGACTCAGCATCCATGGCTTCCTATGAGTATCAGGAGGGGCCAGAGCCCTGGCCAGAACCAGAGCTGCTGAGCAATGGCTACACAGCTTGGTGGGAGCGGAGGTCCTAAAATCCTTGTAAATGGGGGAGCTCTGAGGCCTTGCCCATGTGCTGACAAAAATTTTTCCAAGTCACAGAGTATGACTGTGGCCATGAAATAGAACAGAAAAAACTTGAGGCACTTAGGGCATAAGGACTGGGAGAGCCCCAATTTAGACAGATTTTGTAGCAAACAGCCAAGGGGTTGTTTGCTGACCCGGTTTCAACTTGGAGTTGCCCATCCCATGCCTGTGCCGGAAGCCAAGGATCAGGGCAGAGAGTCCTCAGCCGTGATTAGAGGCCGGACAGGGCCTGGGGAGACCGGAACAGAGCGTCCCCTATAATGATCTGAGGCTGGACAGAAGGTGCCTTTGGGGAAGGGACGTCTCCCGGTCCACCAAAGTTCCCGGAAACAGAGGGTTTGTCCAGGCGTGCAAGACTTCGGAGGACAGAAACCCAGAGAGCCCAGAGGCCTGGAAAGGCACTGGCAAAAAGGGTGGACTTACGGAGTCTAAAGCTGGTCACATCGGGGTTGAAGAGGTGTGGCCCGCAAGGGTTTGGGGGCTAAGCCCACTGAGTTGAGGGGCTCAACTCCTCCCGGGTTTCCAGCACCAAGATGAAAGGCTTTTTTCCCCCCGATGCAAAACATGCCAGATCAAACCAGATTAACAGAGTATAAAAGGAGATTTATTAGGACACGCTCCGGGGTGGGTCCACTGGTCTCAGAGAGGGAGGCCAGGGGAGTTGCCTATTATTATTTTTTTTAACACTGTAGACTACAACTACTGTATGTTACTAAGAAGTGTAAATGATGGTCAGGACTAAAACATAGTCTTATGCCACACAGACACACATAAAAGAAGTCCCCACGTTTAAATACCCACTGTAAATCAAACCCGGTGTGTATTATCTACTTCCTCATCTATCTTCTTCCTCCTCCTTCCCTTCATCCTCTCTGTCCCTTTCATGCTCCTTGTCCCCTTCCTACTCCTCCTTTTTTTTGAGAAGAGATTATGCTCTGTAGGACATTCGTTGGCTTATCAATTTGTCAATCAAGATAGGTGTAGCTGAGTCAGTACACTGTAGTAGCCCTGGACACTTGTTCTTCATGTAATTTCTCCCTAAAGATAAAACTGAGCATTGAAAAATGGGATAAACCATACTATGTTGTGCCAAATAAGAGACGGAAGAGAGGAAAATATGAATAGCTGTCAGTTTCCAACCTTGGTTTACCTAATACCATTCTGCCTCTCCATTCTCCTATCCTCTCATAACAAACCTTATACATCCTTTAACACTCAGCTCAGAAAACTTTCTCCATGATGCCCATTTTAATCTCCCAGTCCAGGATTAATATTTCTGTTTTCAGAGTTCTCATAGACCTTTATATAAGCTACTTTTCCTCAAAGACTTAAGTTTTTGTTGGTTTTTTTGTTTGTTTCACTTTCGAGACAGGGTCTTTCTGTAGCCCAACTGGCCTGAAACTCAAAGACCAGGCTAGCCTTGATATCACGGAGATCTACCTGCTTCTGCCACTTGAGTTCTAGAATTGAAGGCATGAGCCATCATGCCCACCTGGCTCTTGCTTTCTATTTATATGTTGCTTTCTTTCTTTCTTTTTTTTAAAAAGCCAAGTGACTTTTTAAAAATTTTTATTTATTTATTTTCTATGTGTATGCAGGTTTGTGCAGCCATGTCATGCAATGCCGTGGAGGTCAGAAGAGGGCGTCGGATTCCCCTGGAACTGGAGTTCTCCTGGAATTGGAGTTACAGACGGTTCTCAGCCGCCATGTGGGTGCTGAGGATCGAACCCGGGTCCTCTGCAAGAGCAGTCGGCGCTCTTAACCGCTAGTCTATCTCTCCAGCCCCTATATGTTGCTTTCTATTCAAGCATCAATGATATATTACTCCTAGAATGTAAACTCCCAGTAGGCAAGTTACCCACTGCAGCCTGCTTAGCATTCCACACAGTGCCTAGTATGATGCCTTTACTCTCTTGAAAGGGGGGAAACAGAATCAAATTAGATTGGAGCAAAAATTGAAATTAGAACTCAGGACTATAGAAAGAATTAGAATAAGAAAGAAGGGTCCATAATATTATTGAAAGGCTCAGAGCAAAGGTAGGCAATTCAGCCTCAGCAGATAGCAAGCAGGGAACAAGAAAAGGCCCAAAGTCAGATGTCTTTACTGTAAAAATAACTTGAAATGTGGTCTGGCTATGTTACCTAGACTGGTCTCCAACTTCTGTTCCTAACTGATCCTCCTGCCCTTAGTCTACAGAGTGCCAGGACTGCAGGTTTGTGACACCCCACGTGGTTTGACTTCCCTTTTGCTGTGTGAATATTAGAAGTAAATAATCTCAGGTTATTATGATTTACAGCAGCCTGAACTCTTCTTAGAGATTTAATGTGGCAATTAAAATTTATACATATTTAAAATGTTCCATGTTATAGTAAAATAAGACTGAAGGAGTATATTTAACTAGGAAGATTAGCATGTCTAATAATTTATTTGTACTTAAGAATTTGTGGTTAGTTTTCCTGTTGATGACATATGCCATTCTCCAGCTATTATTCTGAAGTAGGCAGGGCTACATTTCTTACAAACACAACTCATAGTGATTTCCCTGATGGAATTTTTTTAGTTCAATCAAGTGATCGTACAGGAAATTATATATTTTGTTTTGAAGCAGATATTAAGTGTTTTGAATAGGAGCAAAATATACATTGCCATTGTATTTGAATTAAAGGGGTTGGCCTTGGGTTTCAGAAGTCTGTAGTGGAAATACAAACCTGAATAGCCTTGTAAGCAGGCTTGAATCAAAGCATGTGATTTTCTTATATGGAAAAATACCTATCTAAGTTAGCTATCATTCTTCAATCAATAGAGAATAACCAATAATTGATTTGGGAAGGGAATGGGGGATCTTTTCTTAAACTGGAACTGATGTTTTTAATTGGATCTGTCTCCTGATGATTAACGCAGAAATTCCTCTAGCAATTACAGACTCTCTTATAAATGGCTCTCATAATTTACAGCTTGCCAGGAGCAGTTTCTAAGTCAAACATGTGTGTAATTCACTCTTCTGGCTCATTTCCATCCCATTTTGCCTCCCCATATGAAATGCTCCATGCTGAGTTGTGTGTTCCACTGAGCCATGTAAACTGGCCTAAGACATATAGAACACTGTGGCTGGTTTCCATGAATCCTTTTGGATGGAAAATAGGGATATTTATAGAGAGAGTAATTCCATAAATCAGTTTCACACTTCATATATAATCAATTTCAGCCTATCATCCCTTAAGCCAGTTTTTTTAACACTACCAGAGTTAAAGAAAACAATTTGATTAATAAATTTGAGGCTTTTATGATGGCTGAAAAGAAGCATCCTGCATCCATCTCCTCCTCCGCAAGGAAGAACCAAAGTACTAGGTGTATAGCTGCACTCTGTGATGAGTGATCATGGACAACCACGGAAGAAGCAGGCCAGAGATCAGAGCCTTGTGCAATTCAGAAACAAGGAACAACAGGATAGTAACACAAAAATATCCTAAGATTGGCCTGCCTAGTTTCCTATATGGGAAAGGAGTGTCTGCATTTTGTAGGAGGAGGGGAAAGAGAGAGTTCAGAAGACTTTACCAGTGATGATGCACATAATCCTGGCTACTAGAAAATTTCACAATCCTCACAAGGTGGCAGCCTTCTTAGATAAGTACCTGGCATCTTCACAATGGCCTGACTGTGGAAAAGTATATCACCCAGGGAGCACTGAGGCTGATAAAGCCAGGACCCACTTTGGGAAGAGAGCTACTGCCTGAATTTGGGTTGTCTTATGTGTCATAGGACTTTAGAACTCTGCCATCCCTTCACCTAGGGTGTTACAGCCAAAGGAGGTCCTCAGAGGAACTGACCCAATTTTTGGCTCCTGGGTGAGGACTAGATAAACACTCTGGGTCTACTCAGACACAGAGCTCTCAGGGTTCACAATCAGAAATTCCTGTAACAACAGTAGAGATAATACCACAGTTCTGCTGTCGATCAACGTTTGTGGTTTCCATTGCTGGCTACCCTTATGCTTTCTCTGAGCATGTACTGCCATCAGGTCTAGTGTAGGAATCCTAAAGGGAGTGTGTGCTTCTTTCATCCCTTTTTCCCCTCCTGAGTCTGGGTCTGTACCATTATCTGGCTGGGAAACAAAACCTCCAGCCATCTCACTATTGGTGTTGCAGTGCAGGGAAGCTTTGACAGAAACAGCTAGAAATCCTAGCCAGAGGAAACCTAAGCCTAAGAAGTCCAATCCTCTGATAAAGGCACTACTGCTATTGTAGGAGCGAGAACCCTACACCCACTGCTGTCAATATCACATCTTCCTGCACTGCTGTAGTTTCCTAGATAGTCCCTAAGTGGGTGGGTATGGGCACCTCCTGGTGGTCCCAGGGTAAAGCAATGCTTCTCATTTGCCTTCACGTCTTGCTGTGAGTGCAGCTATCTTGCTGCTGCTGTCATCCCTCACTGACAACATAATATAGTGTTTTCAGCCCTCCAGTGTGTACCAAGGAGCAGCACTACTCCAAGAATCCTCCAGGCCTTCAGTGTCAGATTGGAACTATGGAGGTATCCAGCTTTCTGGGCTGAACAGCTACTGGGTCTTCACCCTTTCTAGCATACAGATGATCATTGATGGACTACCCATCCCCTACTGTGTAAGCCAATCGAATAAACCCCTTTTATAATATATATTGATCCTATTAGTTCTGTTTTTCTAAAGAACTCTAACAACACCAAGTAAAAAACAGTAGATGTTGAGTGAACTGAAATTTTTTTTTTGCAATAGTGAATAAGCTGTTGTGAAGGAGCCCAAAATCACTAGTCACCGTCAAATTGGTTTACATGTGTGTGTGTGTGTGTGTGTGTGTGTGTGTGTGTGTGTTTGTGCACGCATATGTGGAAGCCTATGCTGGATAGCTTTAGTGTCAAGCTGACACACCTAAGTTGAGGGAGCCTCATTGGGGGAAATGCTTCCATTGGACTGGCCTGTGGCCATGTCTGTGGGGCGTCTACTTGATTGTTGAGTGACATGGGAGGGCCCAGCCATTATGGGTGGTGCCACCCTTGGGCATGTTGCTCTCTATTGTATAAGAAAGCAAGCTGAGCTGGGTGTGGTGGTACACCCTTTAATCCTAGCACTCAGGAGGCAGAGGCAAGTGGATCTTTGTGAGTTCAAGGCCAGCCTGGTCTACAGATTGAGTTTCAGGACAGCTGGGACTACAGGGAGACCCTGTCTCAAAAAGACCCAAAAAAAACAAAAACAAAACAAAACAAAAAAAGAAACAAACAAAAAAGAAAGCAAGCTGAGCATGGGCCAAGGGAGCAAGCTAGAAAGCAGCATTTCTCCATGGTCTGTGATTCAGCTCCTGTCTCTAGGTTTCTGCCCTGAGTTCCTACCTTGGGCTCCCTAAGTGATGAAATGTGACCTGGGAGATATAAGATGACTAAACCTTTTCCTCCCCAAGTTGGAATTGGTAGAGTGTTTTGTCACAGCAATTGAAGAGAAATTAGAACAAGGCCAGAGGTTGATAAGGTGTCTTCTACTATATATATATATAGTATATATATATATATAGTAGAGTATATATACTATAATATATATATATATTATATTACTTCTCTCCATATATATTTAGGAGAGAAAGAGCGAGAGATTGACGATCCGAACGCTGGAGAGGGACGGACCCTTCTAGGAGACGAGAGAGACCAGAAGAGACGATGATCACGAGAGGAAGAGAGAGAGAGAGAGATAAGAGTTCCAATGAACCTAGAGCTCACTGTTAGCAAGATGAGCTGGCCCGCAAGTTTGCTAGGGAATCTGTCTTCTGATCTCGAATACATGATGTTTGTGTACCACAGGCCCCAGCGCGCTGTGGATCAAAACTTGGGTCTTTACACACTTCATGACAGGCACAGAGCAATCTCATCAGCCCACCCCTTCTCCAAAAATTTTTTGGTCTTTTTTGAAACAGGGTTTCCTGTAGCCCCAGCTAGCCTGGATCTCCGTACGTAGAGCAGGCTGGTCTTGTACTTACAGAGATCCACCTGCCTTTGCCTCCCCAGTGCTGGGATTAAGGTGAGCACTACCACGCCTGACATTTTTTTTGAGAGAGGAGCTCATTGTGTAATTCTGGTTGACCTGGAGCTTATTACATAGATAAGGCTGGTCTTGAATGTACTACAGACCTCCTCCTTCTACCTTCCAAGTGCTGAGATTACAGTTGTGTACTACCACATCTGGCTAAGTTGGGTGATTTCTTTGTGGGACACAGGACTCAGCATGCAGTAGTACTCATGGCTTTGAATTATTCCACAAAAAGGTAGCAAAACACACAGTGAAGGGAAAAGGCACATGGGTGAAGACTGGGAAATTAGGCAAAACCTCTAAATGCTCTTCCCAGAGGAACTGCTCATAGCATGGTTAATTCCTTTAATGATAGGTCTGACAGCTCTTGCTGGCTGTGGTCAACCAGGGCAGTGCACTGGAAACTATACACCCAGCTCTTTTTTTTTTTTTTTTTTTTTTTTTAATTAATTTTTATGATGCTTTGTGCATTTTTTTTTTTTTTTTTTATTTATTTTTACATATAGATGCACATATACATATACCACAAACAACACACACCACATACCAGATCATGCATTCTGACATTACTTGTATGAATATTTCTCTCAGTCTTTTTTTTTTCATTTTTAGCTATAAGTGATAATCCATGAGTACAAGCATCCTTCATGCAAAACCTATCTGCAGGCTGTTGTGCCCAAACACCTACAGCCCCACCATCCAGTGGGGGGTGACAGGTTGTTTGTTCAATCAAGTTGATCAAATGAGTGTCCAGACTACATTGCTGTAGTTTCACCATTCACCCCAATCGCAGCCCTTACATTCTACCACGCCCCCTCTTCCGCAGGTTGTTCCCTAGGCTTAGAAAAGGGGCACAGGTGGATGAGAGGTAAAACAGTCCACTCTCTCTGGAGCTGTTGACTTGGACTCTGGTCAATTCTGGCTGTTTCCTTTCATGGGCTGACAGTTTGTCCAGGAATAACCTTTCGATCCTGGGTTGTTGTGTAGGTTGATTAGCACCCCTGCCCCCTCTGCCTGGCATTTGAATTGTAGAATCTCTGAAGGAGAGCAAATATGGAGGACAAACCACACTGTTGGCACAGCTGAGGCACTTGGAGGAGACACAGTTCTGGGGATGGTGGGAACTCTCCGCACATGGAGGTTCCCAGACAAGCAAGGGCCATCCTCACAAGCAGGCCTTTCAAAGGGCAGGAACCAGAATTGCCATCTTTATGCTTCTCTATGCAGCCATCTTTATTACACACCTTAGAGGCACAATATAATGTCTGTTTTCAAAATTCTTTGTCGCCTGCTTAAGGGGCTCATTTTTCAAACCTTGAAAAAATAAAGTCTCCATCAGTCTAACTCCACACAGCTTTGCATACCCCATTTCTTTATAAAGCAACCCAAGAACTATAGATTATTTATAAGAAGTGCTGCCAAGATGTCCAAAACCTCAACCCCTGCCCCCAGCTGCCAAGAAAACAAACACGTCCATGTCGTTCATATTGGAACAAAAGAGGGGCTTCTATTTATGTTTATTTCAAGACAATCTACTCCACCACAGCTGCTTCAATATGAAAGCAAAATTTTAAAAAATATGATGTAAATGTGTTCTTTAAAATATGGTTTACTATAGTAAAACAATACCAATTGCTTAGTCTATTGGTTAGATACAATTTGTACTGTGATTTAAAACACTGTCCCCCAAAAGAAATAACTTATATGATAAATTATGACCCTCATAACTCTGAAGAGGTCATTAGTAAATGTACCTTTGTATAAGCCATTCCAGAGAACAGAGGGCTGCAGGTGTAGGAAATTCTGGGGTGCTCTGTGACTCTAGCCCTTGCTCAATTTATGCTTTCTATTAAAGTAACTGGAATAAAGTATGAGGGAGCAGGGATACATAGTTTTGGAGTAGATTTATTTTTGGTAGGGTCTCTCATAGTCCAAGTCTCCCTGAGCAGCCATGCTTCCTTACTAAGTCTATTTCATCACCTGTATTACTTAGTTGTTACTGTACCCATCCATGCATTCATTAGACAATTTGCATTTTCCAGATGTGGTGGCTCATTACTATAATCCCAGCACTGGAGGATGAGGCAAGAGGGTTACCCACGAGTTCAAGGCCAGTCTGGGGTATATAGTGAGACTGTTGAAAAAAAGAAAGGAAGGAAAGAAGAAAGGAAGGAAGGAAAACATATTTCTTTCATTGGACATTGGATCTTGCTTCAGGTAGGACATAACCATGGATAGGGCAGTCGGACAGAGTCAGCCCTTTTGGTGGTAAGATTCTAATAGGAAATGAAATGTGGGTGATAACTAATAACTATATGATATGCAAAAGTAACAAGAAAATTGAAAGACAACTCATCAGGTACAAAGACAAGGTCTTTCAAAATTGAAATACAAGATCACTGTGTTAGACATTATGTTAGGAATCTTAATTTTTTAATCAATTCTTTGAGAATTTTGAATACACTGTATTTTGGTCATATTCATCCCATTCTCCCCCTAACTTCTCCCACATCTACCCCTACTTCTCCCCCACTTCCTAAGTATGTGTCCTCTTTTATTTTAACAACCCATCAAGGGACTGGAGAGATGGCCTAGCAGTTAAGAGTGCCAACTGCTCTTGCAGAGGACCAGGGTTCGATTCCCAGCACCCACATGGTGGCTGAGAACCATCTTTAACTCCAGTTCCAGGGGAATCCAATGCCCTCTTCTGACTTCTGAGGCATTGCATGACACTGGGTGCATAAACCTACATGCAGACAGTACATTCATACACATACAAAAATAAATAAAAAAATTATAAATAACACATCGAGTCCAGTTTTTGCTGCCCATATACTCTTGGGTGTAGGGTTATCCACTGGAATGTGGTCAACCTACCAAGGGCTACACCCTTAAAGAAAATTTGCTCTCCCTCCTCCAGAAGCCATCAACTGTCACTAGATCTTCAGTTAGGAGAGGGGGCTCCTAAACCCTACTCCTTTATGCTGGAGTGCTGACTGGCTTGATCTTGTTCAGGACTTGTGCAGGCAACCTCAGCTGCTGTGAGTTCATGAGTTCAGAGGTCCATCATGTCCGGAAGAAGACACTGTTTTGCTCTGGTTCGCCCTAACCTCTGCCTCTTACAATATTTCTCCTTTCTTTCACAATGGTATCCCAGTTTTGTGGAGAAGGGGTGTAATATAGATGTCTCATCTGTGCCTGAGCACTGCACAAACATTTATTCTTTGCACTTTGACCTTTGTGAGTTTCTGCCACTTTAGGAATCTTTAAACTAGTATACAAGAGATAGGGTCTTTTTCCATTTTGTATAAAAATAGTCATCAGTAAAAATAATCATATAGATGACTAGTTTTATATATGATTGTGCAAAAGATATGAAGAACAAATGCTAGTTTATTTGTGGTACTCTGGCATGAGGAAGAAGTACATTTTTTTTTTTTTTAGTCTTTTCCAGACAGGGTCTCCCTGTAGCCCCAGCTGTCCTGGAATTCGTTCTGTAGATCAGGCTGGCCTTGAACTCACAAAGATCCGCCTGCCTCTGCCTCCCAAGTGCTAGGATTAAAGGCATGGAAGAAGTACTTTTATTTATTCATCTTTCCCTAGATTCATAAATTGGGATTAACACATTATTTTTGAGACTTTTGCAAAAAAATTTTTTGAGAAAAATAAAATTTAGTTATAAGGGAGTTATTTCAAAGCTTACTATGACTATCCTAGCAAGAGATTATGCATCTCCAAATCCCATAAAGAAGAAACAGAATACTTACCTGGCAGGGGAGATCCCATGATCACGAAGGTGGTTTCCCCAGGGCGAGGCTCATCCATTGCATTCTAGATGTGCTGACCCTTGCGATTTCCCCAACTGTGGGAAACTTGACTGCAGAATTGTGGTAGTGGGGGACTGTGTTCATGCTCTCCCCTACTAAAAAAAAAAAAGAAGAAACAGAGTAAGAAGAGGACTCCAAGTTAACATTACTGAATCTTGTATCTGTATGATGTAGACAGTGGTGTCTGCTCTAGGTCAACTCTGAGATTTCTAGCTGAGATAACTAGGTACACTTATCTAGCCAGCAATCTAAGAGAGGAAGGAGGTCTCAAAACTGGGTGATTGTGGTTTGACCTTTGAGCATGTTGAATTTAGAGCATCTGGAGGACATGAGAGGAGATAATTATTTCATAAACGGGTGTAGAGTCAAGGAGAGACACAAAGCCTCTATTGACTAGGTAGTCAGTTTATCGCTTATTTGTTCAGCATTTACTCTGTGGCAGGTACTTGTCAGGTGAGTAAAAGCTGTTAAGACAGGTATTTCCTTGTCTGTTTCATTTCTTCCTCTCTGTTGATCTCACCTTTTGCTACTCTTCCACTGCAACTAAGTCCTGTGCTCTTAAGTCTCACTTTAAGCTTTCAACTCTGACAATTGCCTCTGATCATTCTACTCCTCCATCTCGTAGTCTGACTCCAAGCAATGCTTTGTGTCTTGGAACCAGCAATCTATAACCTCATCTTTGACCCCAGTGCCTTTATTCCCTGCTTTTTTCCTTCTGTGGCTTAGATTCTAATCCCATTTCCCTTTGAGACTCCATAAGCAGCCTTGCTTTTGTGGTCAACTCTCTTGAAGCCTGGGATTTTCCTATGATTCATTTCTGTACCAAAAAACTGTCACAGAAGTCAGGTGAGTTTTTAAGAGAGCTTTGGTGTGCTCTCTTACTCCCTGATTTGATGCTATCTTGATGATGAGAGTCTTGCAACTATGTTACAACCATGACTGAAAAGCCACGAATACTAAGATGTTGGCTTTTCCTGCACAATTACACTACTGGATCAAAGAAACAATTGCATTATGTAAAACCGAAACAA
Organism: Rhizomys pruinosus; assembly: GCA_009823505.1. Lineage (NCBI taxonomy): Eukaryota > Metazoa > Chordata > Mammalia > Rodentia > Spalacidae > Rhizomys > Rhizomys pruinosus. The sequence continues at coordinate 2,015,252 of VZQC01007129.1, forward strand.
AATAAAACTCCTCTACTTAAGACAGAGAGCATTTTTAAGTAATATGTACTCCAAAAGTAAAAGGTGTATAAAATTTGTGTGATTTAGCCTGATTCTTTTAAAATTAACATCCTGCTGTAGGCAGTTGGGAAAGTTGGTGATGGTTCAAGACAGGAACTTATATTTAGACCTGTATTAGACTTCTGTTAGCTACTTTCCTCTTTTGGAATGACTTTTCTTTTTAATTTTCTTATTTATTTATTTATTTATTTATTTATTTATTTTTGTTCTTTTGAGACAGGGTCTTCCTGTAGCCCCAGCTGGCCTGGAACTCAGTATGTTGACCAGCCTAGCCTTGAACTCACAGGGATTTGCCCTACTCTGCCTTCTAAGTGTTGGGATTAAAGGTGTATGCCACCATGCCTGGCTTCTTTTTAATTTTTTTATGTGTATGACTATATTGCCTGTGGGTGTGTAAGTGCACTCATGTTGTGCAGTGCCCCTGGAGGTCAGAAGAGGGCATCAGATCCCCTAAAACTGGAGTTATAGATGGTTGTTAGCTGCCACATGGGTAACAGGAATCAAACCCATGTTCTCTGCAAGAGCAGTCAGTGCTCTTAACCACTGAGCCAAGTCTCCAGCCCTGAATGAATTTTCTTTTTCTTTTTTTTTCTTTTTTAACTATTTATTTATTTATTTATTTATTTATTTATTTATTTATTTATTTGTATGAATGTACTGTCTGCATGCAGGTTTGTGCACCCGTGTCATGCAATGCCACGGAGTTCAGAAGAGGGTCTTGGATTCCCCTGGAACTGGAGTTCTCCTGGAATTGGAGTTACAGATGGTTCTTAACTGCCATGTGGGTGCTGGGGATAGAACCCAGGTCCTCTGCAAGAACAGTCGGTGCTCTTAACCACTAGGCTATCTCTCCAGCCCCGAATTTTCTTTTAAAAAATATTTTTATTGAAGTTTTGTGCATTTCATACATCACTTCTCGGTTCAGTCCAGACTCATTTCCCCCTCCATGCACCCCACCCCTCCTGAGTTTATGCAGTCTGCCATACATGTCTTGTATCCCTTTCTGCATCTTTTCAAAGTTTTTCAAAGCAGAGGATTATTGTTTTGGGGAGAACTTTACAGTTTTAGTCGGTTCCCTGTCCCAGTTCTTTTGTTGTTGCTTTTTCCTCCAATCCATATTGTTTCAATATATGCATATATGTATATGTATATATATATATGACATATATATATGTCATATATATATGACATATATATATATATATATATATATATATATATGTCACACCTATACTAAAATTATGTCATCTGAAAATAAACTGTATGTTATTTCCAAATCATATTTTGGGATTCACATTTTTCCCTTTTAATCTTATATTACTCTAAAACATGCATATATACCCTCTACCTATATACCAAAATTATAAGCCCGAAAATAAGTGGTAGGTTAATTTTAGAGTCCATTAAGGGATTCACATTCTAAGAGCACAGTTGCTTATAGATAAAGAGAGATATAACATTAATGTTACTTGGTTTGCCTTACAAGTAGGTACTTGGTGCTAGCATCCACAAATGAGAGATATCATTCATCATTTATTTTTCTTGGACTGTGTTACTTCACTTAACATAATATCTTCTAGTTCCATCCATTTACCTGCAAATTTCTTGATGTCACCTGTCTTTACCACTGCACAGAACTCCATTGGGTAAATGCACCACATTTTCTCTATCCACTCATTGGTTAAGGGGCACTTGGGTTGGTTCTAGCTCTTTGCTATTATGAAGAGAGGTGCAGTAAACATGACTGTGCATGTATCTCTGTGCTACGATGAGTCTTGTGGGTATATACTCAGGAGTGGTATGACTGGGTCAGGTGGTAGGTTCATTCTGAGTCTTTTAAGGGTTCTCCACACTGCTTTACATAGGAGTTGTATGAGTTTACATTCCCACCAACAGTGGATGAGTGTTCCCCTTTCCCACAACCTCTCCAGCATTTGGTATCATTTGTTTTCTTGATCCCAGCCTATCTTACTGGAGTTAGATGATATCTTAAATTGGTTTTAATTTGCATTTCCTTAATTATTACCAGTGTTGAACACTTTTTAAGATGTTTCTCAGCCATCTTTACTTCCTCACTTGTGAAGTCTTTGTTCAGCTATTTACTCCATTTTTGAGTCATTTGTTTTCTTACTTCTTTGTTTTTTGAGTAGTTTATATATTCTGGAAGTTAATGCTCTGTCAGATGTATCACTGGTGAAGGTTTTCTTCCACTCTGTGCAGAAACTTTTGAGTTTTATGAGGTCCCACTTGTCAGTTGTCAACCTTATTTCCTGTGCAGCTGCTGTTTGATTTAGAAAGTCTTTTCCTATGCCTATGCCTTATAGGTTGCTGCCAACATTTTATTCAGTCACCCTCAGATTTTTGGGTTTCAGGTTGAAGTATTTGATCCATTTGGAGTTGATTTTTGTACAGGACTAGAGGTAGGGGTTTAATTTTATTTTTCTACAAGTGGCGATCCAGTTTTGCCAACACCATTTGCTGAAGATGTTGTCTTTCCTCCACTGAGCCTTCTTGGTCCCCTTGTGAAATATGAGGCTGCTGAAATTGTATGTGCTCACGTTTGGATCTTCAATTTTGTTCCATTGGTCTACAGGTCTGTTTTTGTGCCAGTGACAGGCTGTTTGTATGACTATAGCCTTGTGATATAGTTTGAAGTCTGGAATATTGATCCCCAAATCAGAGAAGAAATCAATGAGATAGAAACAACAAAAAAATAAAAAGAATCAACGAATCCAAAAGTTGGTTCTTTGAAAGGATAAACAAGATAGATAGACCTCTAGCCCATTTAACCAAAAGGAAGAAAGAGCAACTCCAAATTGAATAGAATTTGTGATGAAAAGGGAAATATCACAACAGCCAACTAAAAGATCCAGAGAGTAATACAGGAATACTTCAAAAACCTATACTCTACCAAATTTGAAAACTTAAGAGAAATGAATGAATATCTGAAATCATGGAAATCAATGAAGCTTAACCAAGAAGAGATTGACAGTTTAAACAGACCCATAATATTTGAGGAAATTGAAAATGTAATAAAAAAACCTCCCAATTCAAAAAAGCCCAGGTCCAGATAGTTTCATGGCAGAATTCTATAAAACATTTAAAGAGGACTTACAACAATTACTACTAAAACTGTTCAGAGGATAAAAATAGAGGAAAATCTCCCAAATTCCTTCTATGAAACCAGCATCACCAAAAACAGGCAAAGATACAACTGAAAAAAGAAACTATAAACCCATCTCATTAATGAATATAGATGCAAAAATACTCAACCAAATACTTCAAATTGCATATAGACCCACATGAAAAAGATCATCCATCTTGACCAAGTTGGATTCATACCAGAGATGCAGGGATAGTTCAACATACGAAAATCAATAAATATCATAAAACACATAAATGGACTGAAAAACGAAAAACACACGATCATGTCAATTGATGCAGAAAAAGCCTTTGACAAGATCCAGCATACCTTCACGTTTAAAGTCCTAGAGGGAATTGGGCTGAAGGGAACATTCCTCAACATGATCAAAGCCATATATAGCAAACCTACTGCCAACATCATCCTAAATGGAGAAAAATTCGAACCATTTCCTTTAAAGGTGGGAATCCAGCGTCACCACTTCTCTTCAACATAGTGCTTGAAACACTTTCTAAGACAACAAGACAAGAGAAGGAATTAAAGGAGTACTGATCATGAAAAAGGAAGTTAAACTATCTCTTTTTGCAGATGATATGATAGTTTACCTAAGGGATGCTAAAAACTCCACCAGAAAACTTCTAGAAACAAGAGTTTCAGTAAAATGGTGGGATACAAAATCAACCTAGAAAATCAGCCTTTCTTTACACCAACAACAAGCAACTGAAGAAGGAATATAAGGAGACCTTCCCACTCACAATATCCTCAAAAACAATAAAATACCTAGGCACAAACTTAACCAAAGACACCAAAGACACCAAAGACAACAAAAAATTTAAGCCCCTGAAGAATCAGATTGAAGAAGACATCAGAAGATGGAAAGCTTCCCATGTTCATGGATTGGAAAAATTAATATAGTAAAAATGTCCATTCTATCCAAAGTAATATACAGATTTAATGCAATCCAAATTAAAATCCCCAAGAGTTTCTTCCCAGACTTGGAAAAAAGTCCTTAAATTCATAGGGAAAAACTAAAGAACCCAAATAGCCAAAGCTACCTGGAGGGAAAAGAGCAATACAGGGGGGATCAATATCCCTGAATGGCTTTTCTTAGCTCAATCCATGTGGCCTGGTAGGGATGTCAAACAATGTCTTGACCTTACTGACTAGGCCTTAGCTCCTGGAATTCAATGAACACTCAGTATGACCAAGCAGGATCCATTTTTGGAATCTACTAATCAGAACTAGAAGAGAAAAGGTGAGCCTTGATTCAGGATCAAGATCTGTGGGGGCCATAAAGTCCAGTTGCTCATGTAATGTAATCAGCTGTTTAAGTGAGGGTCTCCAGAAGTCTACACTGATAGAATTTGGGGTACAGATGTTTATTGGGATCGATCTCCATAAATAGAATGGGAAAGATGTATTATCAGGCAGAGGGGGAAGGTGAATTGTGATGTGGGTCTGAGTAGCCTCAGCCAAGTTCGCAAAGAGCTTAGGAGTGAGTGAAAGCCATGAGTATCCTGTGTGGGCCCAAGGTCACTGGTGTGTTTCATTTGGTATATTGTCCGGGGAAAGTATAGCCTCCAGGGAGAATGAGTTCTCTTCATCTGAGGCAGAGTCTAAAGGAGCTCACAAATATAAGCTTTTGCATGGTTGAATTTCCCACAATTGGGCAGACCGTATTTTCTGGAAGTGGGATTTGGCCAGTACACCCTGTGTCCTCCACACCAACCGTGGAGAAAGTACTGTTTGTAATAACTGAGAATGAGATCAATGTACTAAAATAACCAGCCAAGGAAAGGCAAAGGAAACTCAATAATAGATTTGAGGCTATAGACCCCCATTATATCCCGAGGCCACACTATTCTCTGGCTTTAGTTATCTGAGCCAGTAATTAATTCTCTTTTGACTTGGCTGTTTTAGTCATGCCAGCCATATTTGAAAGAGACATGTTTAAGGCAATAATTGAGTTTAGGGAATAGATATATAGAGATAGAGACCTTTTTGGAAGTTGAGGAGACTTGAGAGGGACTAAGACGGTAGCAATGTGATAAAAAAAAAAAAGCTACATGAAGGAATCAACTGACTCAATGAAGGATAACGGAGAGCTAGAACTCTCTGACAGCTTTCAAGGTTTTGGTTTATGTGACAGGGGAGGACAGTGAGGCTGTTGATGTAGATAAGGAATAAAGTTGTCAGTGGAGAATGGAAGAATTCACAGGCTTAGATATATAACACATTTTAAGTGGATGCAACAGATTTACTTAACATCTAGAAATACATCTTTAAAAAAGACTATAATAATTGTTCTTAAAGCCTAAGTGTTCATCATCTGAAGAGTCTTTTTGGTTAGAGGGCTGTCAATATGTTAAATGTTGCTATAGCAAAATATAAAGGGCTGGGTAAGTTTTAAATACGAATTTATTCACATTTTTAGAGTCTCAGAAGTCTAAACTCTGGACGCAAGCATCCTGTGATTGAGACTATGCATAGAATGGAAAGAGCATAGAACATGACATGATGAGGGGGTTCATGAGAGATGCCCAACCCAGGTTCTCTAACAGACCTACTCTTATGATAATTAGTCTTTTCTCTTGATGATGAATTCAGAATGGCTTAACCTATTCATGAATTCCGACCTCAGCTTCATGACCTACTTGTGACCTAAAGACTTCTCAAAGATCCCATCTCTAAATATCATATGACTTTGGGCATCATAACACATTAATTCAAATCATAGTAAAAGGGACTATTCATGGAGCTAAACTCAAATCAGAAAATTGCCTGAGTTTGGATAAAATGAGTTAAATGGTGCTGTTTAATTATTAAATGGTGACTGAGATGCTCATCTTGTCTACAAGAACCTGCCAAAACAACTGGGCTATTTTTCAGCTGGCTGAGCACCTTGCTCTGGACAGCCAAACTCCACAACTATGTATAGTTGTGTACCAGTAATTAAAAAAAGAAAGAAGAAACATACAGAATATATACTAAATGGTATACACCCCCCCCCCAAAAAAAAGAGAAAAGAAAAAGAAAACTTTCCATCTATCATTCCTGCACTGCCCTTCCCTTTAATTTTGGCTTGTCTTCTAGGTACAGATGTAGTGAAGATATAGAATTACAAGATGCTAGCTAAGGACAGGCAGATGATATAAACATTAGCCACTGTTAGCAACCATGTGATTCATGTCTCATGAACTCCCTTGCACAAGGGTGGCTACTCATGTGGTCCAAGTATCACAGCTGCTTTATTATTACTTCAGGGAAGAAATCATAATGACAGAATTCCTTCCCATAGAGCCTTAGTGCAACTTCAGAACACTTTCACAATTTCTTCCAACTAATACAATTCTTTTCAGGACAGGATTATTGTAGACACAATTTCTAACTGGAGTTGCTGTGAAAGTTGAAAACAATTTGTCTTCTTTCTTTTGTTCATTCACTAGTATTTTATTCTAAAGTGAACATGGTGGGATTTGAATGGGTTACAAAGTAATTCACAAGTGTGGGGAAGCATAGGTTTTAAAAGGCCAATCTTCCATGGTAGAGCAGATGGGGTTGAATCCACTTTTTCTATATATCATGCATGATCTTGGGCAAGTCACCTAGTTTACTTGATCCTCGCTTCTCATTTAACAGTTGAAATAGTAACATACACTTTTCAGGATCATTATAATAATTTAAAAATAGAGGAACATGCCATGTGATGGACTCAGACTATGGTAAAAGGTTAAGTATTCAGATGAAGTCAGTATCATCTTATTTCATATTTTTTTAGTTCCCCAATTCTTTTAACTTCTGTTTTTCCTTGTTTCTGAAATAGGGTCTTGCACTACTGTCCAAGCTTACCTCAATTTCTTCTGATCAAGAAAGCCTCCTGCTTCAGACTCTAGGATAATTGGGTCTGTAAGTTTGTGCTCTCACACTTAGCTTAACTTCTTGGAAAAAAGAAGTGATTCCATGCCATTTAAAAATTATGTTTATCTGGGCATGGTGGCACATGCCTTTAATTCCAGGACTTAGGAGGCAGAGGCAGGTGGATCTCAGTGACCAGCCTGGCCTACATAGTGAGCTCCAGGAGGGGTGGGGCTACAGGGAAGCCCTCTCTCGAAAAGACAAAAAAAAAAAAATGCTGTTTTCATCAAGGAAACAAGGTCTATAAGTACAAGGTCTCTTGGAGTTATATATTACCATCTCTCCATTTTTTTAATTTTATTTTTTATTTCTGTATGTGTATGAATGTACTGTCTGCATGCAGGCCTGTGCACCCATGTTGTACAATGCCGCGGAGGTCAGAAGAGGGTGTCGGATTCCCCTGGAACTGGAGTTCTCCTGGAATTGGAGTTTCAGACGGTTCTTGGCCGCCATGTGGGTGCTGGGGATCGAACCCGGGTCCTCTGTAAGAGCGGTCGGCGCTCTTAATCGCTAGGCCATCTCTCCAGCCCCATCTCTCCATTTTTATACAAAAGAAATTGACCTATTATAAATGTATCACACATCCCTATTCACTGCTAAGTAAGAAACAGATAAGGTACTTCTTTCTAGGTGCTGGGATTCTTCTTCCTGTATGCCTGTGATGCACAGATTTTTTTTTTTTTCATGTTGTCTCACATTTCCTGCATATTCCATTCCTGTGTTGTTTAAAATTTTACATAGTCTTTCCTTGAGGCGTCCAGATCTTCAGCTTTGACATTCAGTCTTGGTATTTTGTTTTTCCGTTTTATTCATTCTGCTCGTGAGGCTTTCTCCTGTTCCCCCCCCCCCCAATTGTTTCAATTCCCTGTTCATTTCAGTTTTGAGTTTTCTTCAATATTTCTATCTCTTTTGTGAATCCACTTTTCAAGTCTTGAATTTTTTTCCAAAGCCAATTTTTATTGAAGCTTTGAGCATTTCATACAAAATTTCCAATAAAATCTAGACCCATTTCCCCTTCCTTGCCCCCTGCTCCCACCCCACCAGAGCTGATGCATTCTGCCAAACATCTTTTTCATCTTATTCTCGGTCTCTTTAAAATTTTTTGATGTAGAAGTTTACTGTTTTGATTCACCATTTCAGTCAGTTCTTTGACCCAGTCTTTGTTGTTGTTGTTATTGTTGTTTGTTTTTGTTATTTCACTTAGCTGCATACTTCTATTTTTTTGAGTTTACTGGTCCTCTTTGATTTCTTTGAGTTGTTTGTATTTTCTTTAAGTTATTTGATCATGTTTGTTATTATTCTTTTAAATTCTGTGCCCTGGGCTTCCTCAGGGAAGTTATCACTTCTCTAGGACTAGTGGGTTTTGTTGGGGACATATTCTCTTGGTTTTTCATATTATTTGTATTTTTAGATTGACATTTGTGCATATGGATGTTTATGTTGGTTCTATGTCTGGCAGGAAATTCTTTTCTGCTTTTGTTTAGTTGAATTTTGGTTCTTGCATGCTTTTTGCTCAGGTACGAAAAATTAGTTGGTGTGTGCTTCAGGTTCCTGGAGGGTAAAAGGCTGATCTGGGCAGTTGGTGGGCCAGGGTGGTAGGCAGGCTGGTCAGCATAGTAGGAGGACAAGTCTGTTTCACGTAGATCAGAGGTCCAGGGGCAGGTGCAGGTGGGGACTGCCTTCAGAGGGTCTTAACAAAGCAGGTTAGAGGATTAGCTACTCTGAATTAGGAGGATAGCTCAGAGATCTGAGATGGAGGAGCAGAAGGGCCTAGGCCCAAAGCTAGCAGCGGGAGAGGGTGAGGGTGGGTGGATCGGGTTGTTCAGGCTTCAAGAGAATAGAGTAGAGATGTGGTAGGTGGGATTTGACTTACCAGGGTCTTAGGAGGGCTAGTTTGTGTTTGGCAGACCAGGAGCCAGGGAAAGATGGGGATGGAGACCACTGTGGAGAGATTTAGCATACTTCTCTAGAGGGTTCAGCTAGTGTGGCCTGTGAAAGTAATCTATAGATCTGAGGTGGTGGAAATAGAGTGGGCCTGGGCCCTAGGCTAGTAGGGGGACAGAGTGGAAAAATAATTTTAAATGTATTCATTTTTTTTGGTCTTTTTTTGAGACAGGGTGTCTCTGTAGCTCCAGCTGTCCTGGAACTCACTATGTAGACCAGGCTGGCCTCAAACTCACAGAGATCCACCTGCCTCCGCCTCCCGAGTGTTGGGATTAAAGGCATGTACTACCACGCCTGGCTATTTTTTTAATATAATACTTTTATTGATGTTTTGTGTATGTCATACATCATTTTTCAGTTCAATTTAGACACATTCTCCTTTCCCTTCCCCCACCCCAGTTCATGCATTCTGCCATATATATCCTGTATCTTTCTCTTAGTGTTTTTAAAGTTTTTCTCTGCAGAGGTATTGCTTTGGGCAAAATTTAACTCTATCAATCCATTCTTTGACCCAGTCCTTATGTTATTGTTGCTCCCTCCCATTTGAATTGTTTCAAAATATGCCTATATAAAAGTTATATATGTACCAGAATTATGTCCTCTGGGAATAAACTGTATGTTAACTCTGAAATATGTTTAGGAATTTACATTTTTTCCCTTTAACTTTATATTACTCTAAAATATGAATACATACCTTCCACTCATATACATTAATTACCATGTCTGAAAATAAGTGGTAAGTTAATTCTTGGGCCCATTAAGAGATTCACACTATATTTCTATCTGAAAGCACAGCTGCTTTCAGATAGAAATATAACAATAACGTTGCTCAGCTTGTCTTTCAAAGTGTGCAATGAACGCTTCTAAATAAATAAATGTCTGTTAGAGGATTAGTTATAGAGAATAAACTGGCTGCAAGGCAGTCTTTCCAGTTACGAAGCTAAGTACTAGAGAGAGATGACAAGAAATCCCCTGGTTCTGTTGAGAAGTGGGAACAGGTGAATTAAGAGGCATAGGTCTAAAGGCTGAAGAGACATAAAGAGCCAAAAAGATTTGCATAAGCATTTTATTTGTTCTGTCATTAGACTAGAACCAGAGAGTTGTTCATCCATGAGTTTTTCTTATTTCAAGTTACTAATGGAATAACTAATTATCATTAACAATGCCCATAATGAATATTGAAGTTTTTTCTATTTTGATTAGATTCTAAATCAAAATGGATAAGAATGTTAGTGATTGACTGACAAATGGAAATAATGTGCTAGGAACATCATGTTCTTTTCCTGACAAGAATTATGCAGAACATTTATTCACATTGTTTCCTTGGTTTCTCCTCTCCACTCGATTTTATGTTTGGATTCCAATATTTACATGCATAAAATTGTTTTTAATTTTAGAGATGCTCCATATAGCAAAGATAAAATTTTCTGTTCTATTATGTTTCATGTCATCATATCATTACAATTCAGAGGCATTAAAGATGCTTGGTCATACTTCCAAGGACTCTGCCAATGCCAAATTTCTTTTGGCTAGTAATGTAGCAGTGAATTACTCTTTAATTTCTTTCTTTTGTAACTTGATGGTTATAGTGAAAATGTACCCATTACATTTTTTTAAATTTTATACCATTTGAAATGCAATCTTCCCTTTACATTTCAAAGTAGTTGCCAGAGTATATATTTATTGGCTTATATTTTATAATGTGTTCCTCACTCAGATTATGAGTAGGGGCAATGAAGACAGCTGTTTATTGGCTTGTTACTACAGTCTCTAATACATTATCACAGGGCCTGGCCAATATCTAACTGGAATTGTTTTATATTTTATTTATATTTTATTTTATATGAATGAGTGTATTAGTAGCTTGCATGTAAGTGCACCTGCGTCTTGCAATACCCATGGAATTCAGAAGAAGGCATGGGATCCCCTGACACTGCAATTTATGGGTGGTTGTTAGCCACCATGTGGGTGCTGGGAACTGAACCTAGGTCTTTGCAAGAGCAGCCAGTGGTCTTAACTTTTGAGCCATCTCTCCAGGCCCTGCAGACTGGAATTTTTTAAATCACTGGACAAATGCACTGAGCATTTTCATCCTGGTGTTTTCAGGTTTTGTCTAAAGTAGAAATCACTCAAGTATTCTTGGTAGGAAGAGGTTACTTCCATGCCATAAGGGGTGGCTGTGAGAAAGAAGTCTGGAAGGTTAATTTTTAGCAAATCTAGAGTGGCAGGATTTCAGGACACCCACTGACCATCATCCTACTTGTATGAACGCTGACGTGAGTGAGTTATTCTCAGGAGGATGGCTAAACTAAATGCTGATGATCTCAGTGCCTGCTTATAGCAGGTGATTCCTGGGAGAGGCATTGATATCCAGGCAGCACTGCCAACAGTGATCTCATCTGCCTGTGAACAGCTGCTGTGGGAAAAGTGGTTTCTCTTCCAAACCTTATGAATGCCTCACTGGCAGAATTTATCATTGAATGATACTGAAAAGGAATTCTAGGAAATGTAGTTCTTCGCTGTAGATAAGGATGAGGGTAAGCCAGTAGAAGGGAGTTTTCTTTTTTCTTTTCTTTTCAGTTCTCTCTCTCTCTCTCTCTCTCTCTCTCTCTCTCTCTCTCTCTCTTTCTCTCTCTCTCGGAAAAGGTCATATACCATGTAGTCCTGGATGGCCTGAAACTCATTGTATGTCCTGGATGGCCTGAAACTCATTGTATGGATCAGGCTAGCTTTAAACGCACAGATTTCTGCCTGCCTCTTTCTCTGCCTCTTGAGTGCTGAGATTAAAGGTGTTCTCTATCATGGCCAGCTAGGAAGTAGTTATTTTTTAAAGTATTTTTATTTATTATTTGTATTTTATGTGTATGAGTGTATTGCCTGCAGGTCTGTAAGTGCATTTGAGTCGTGCAATGCCCATGGAGTTCAGAAGAAGGAGTTGTATTCCTCTGGAACTGGAGTTACAGATGGTTGTTAACCATGATGTGGGTACTGGGGATTGAACCCAGGTGCTCTACAAGAGCAGCCAGTGCTCTTAACTGCTGTGCCATCTCTCCAGCTCCTCTTTACTGCAGTAAGAATGAACTAGTCTGTATGCTTCATAAAGAGAGGGACCAATCTCTCTTCCTTTCTCTTGTGTTTAATTCCCCTCTCTCTCTTCTTTCCTCTTTCTTGCTCTATCATCATTATTATTTATTATTATTACTATTATATTTTAATTTAAAAATGTTTCTGACAGAGTCTCATAACTCAGACTTATCTTGAACTCACAGTCCTCCTTCCTCTACCTCCTGTGCACTGAGATTACAGGAATGTACCATGACACCTGGCACAATCCCATCCATAGGACAGCATTCTTCCTGGGCAGATGACAAAACTGTGTAGGGAATTTAAGGACTAATGGGGAGAGGAGAGAGAGGATATGGAGAGCAAGGTAAAATGACATATTTGTACATGATATACTTGTTTTTTTAAGCCAATTTTTATTGAAGTTTGTGCATTTCACACAAAATTTCTAATCAAGTCTAGACCCACTCCCCCTTCCTTGCCCCCACCCCACCAGAGCTCATGCATTCTGCCAAACATTTTTTTCTTTCTTTTTTTAATTTATTTTTGTATGTGTATGAATGTACTGTCTGCATGTAGGTTTGTGCACCCATGTCGTGCAATGCTGCAGAGGTCAGAAGAGGGTCTCAGATTCCCCTGGAACTGGAGTTCTCCTGGAATTGGAGTTACAGATGGTTCTTAGCCGCCATGTGGGTGTTGGGGACCGAACCTGGGTCCTCTGCAAGAGCAGTCAGTGCTCTTAACAGCTAGGCTATCTCTGCAGCCCCCCAAACATGTTTTTCATCTTTTTCTCAGTCTCTTTTAAAATTCTTGATGCAGAAGTTTACTGTTTTGAGTAGAAGTTCACAGTTTCAGTCAGTCCTTTGAGCCAGTCTTTTCTCTTGTTGTTGTTGTTCCTTCCTATTTGCATCACTCCAAAATATGCACATATACATGCCACATGTATCATAGGTTTTAGCATGTTCAGCTTATGATTTCTTTTGTTTTATTAGGCTGAAGATGTCATGTTTGAAGGCTCCTCCTGACAAGCCCAAACAACCATCAGTCCTGCCCTTGTGCTCCACACTGGAGTTTTCCCTTGCCATGGTCACCAAATGAGGTCCAGTAAGCACCCCATCCTGTCTTGATCCTCCTGTACTGGTCTCCATGATACAGCCTGGGTAGTCCAAAAATGGCAGTCTGTACTCTGAAGAGGCTGAAACCCCACTAGTAGCTCAGTCCACATGCTGGATGTCTCAGTAGTCCCCATCTGGCACTGAAGGTTTGGAGGTTCCTTGGAGAGACATGAGTCTTCAGTCCATATCAGAGGGTTGAAAAGCTATGTCTCATGTCTTTGAAGGTTGGCAAAAGCAGTGGCAGCCACAAGGTAGCTGGACTTGCCAGTAAGACAGGCAAAACAACTGTGTTTTTTTTTTTTTTAACTTTTTGACTTTTTACTAAGGTCTCAAGTTTTATACCTAAAGTACAATTTCTTGGGCCTTACTAATTATTATTTCTGGTTTTACTTTCCTTTTGGATGTTTAAGTCCACACAGTTAGCCCAGATTAACCAAGGTTCTTGTTTTCTCAAGGTCAGTTGAGGATCTGGTCCTCAGGGATCACTCTGGTTTTAGGGGGAGAGGGAGCCCCTTGCTCCTTTTGGCTTTTCAACAACCAATTCCATCTACTCGTGGACAAAATCAGGTCTTGCTAAACCAGGCTTTCTTTTTTGAAGCATGAGCAGACTGTCCTCTTTATAGACTGGACACTGGCTGAAGTCCCATGAGTGGATCTCTAAGACCTCTCTGTAAAGGAAGACTGGTGACTCACATTTGCAGGACATTTCAAGAGATGCCTCCATGCATAGTCCCCTGGGACTTAGTTGACCTAAGGGCAAGGAACAAAATTATCCCTTAAGACCCTTGGCCAAATTGGTATGGGTGAAGGCTAAGTTATACCAGCCCGATACTTTGTTTTTTTCTGATTATACTTTCCTCTGGATGCTTAAGGCCACACAGTAAGCCTGGATTAACCAAGGTTTTTTTTTTTCTAAGTCAGTTGAGGATCTGGTCCTCAGGGGTCACTTGGGTTTTTTTTTGGGGGGGGCGAGGGAGCCTCTGGCTCCTTTTGGCTTTTCATTTACTAGTTCCATCCACTCAAGGACAAAGTCAGTACATGATATACTTGTATGAAATCCAGCAATATGTACAAAGAATATACACAATGAAAACACGAAATTAAAAGAGAGAAGGGGCTGCAGTGTGATTGCTTCACTCTGAGTGCCCTGGTGGGCGGCCTTCATTCTAATAGGCTGGGTGCTTTCCCCTCTTGATAACTTCTTGCATACTTCTAAAATGTTGCTCAAAATTATAACAGACAAACATGACAATTAATTAAATGAGCTCTTCCATTGTCAAAAATTTTAAAAGATAGGGACTGGGGAGGTGGCTCAGGGGTCAAGAGCACTTCCTGTTCTTCCAGAGGACCCAAGTTCAACTCCCAGCACCCACGTGGCAGCTCTGTTGTTCTCGTCCAGCCTCATGGGCCCTACAAAGACACCAATAAACACACTGGCAATCAAAACACTTGTACAACTAAAAATGAATAAATCATGAAAAAATTAAAATTATAACACAAGTTTCTGATCAAAATTTGTAGAAGAATAATCATGGAAGGAGTTAATGGAAGCGTATCCCCTTCACATAACTAACTAGCCTGATTATAAACCAGAATCTGGGTAGTATTTTTCAGAGGTTTTTAGTATCTTTTTGACAAAGTGAAATAAACAAGGACCTCTGGAGGCTGTGGCAACCTGAAACCTCACTGTAACTGTCTGCTATTGGAAGTTAGCAAACTAGTTGCTTTGATGTGCTTAAAGTTCAAGCAGACCACTCTAATCCTAGTGGCACAAGTGAAACTGACAGCTAACAACAAAGCACTAGGTGCTATATTAAGTGCTTTATAAATATCATTGCTTCTTTAGTTCCACACACAACACGACTGTTATTGTTCCAAACATACTGATGAGGAACTTGTTGCTCAGAGAGGTTAAGAAATATTCTCAGTACCACATAGATACTTAACACTTTGATCTATTAAACAGTTTATGCATTTGATGGTAAAATGTCTGAAACAAACCCAGTAAAAAATATATTCATTTCCTTGGTTCTAGTTAGCATATCATCATAAGATTTCCTCTCTCTCTCTCTCTCTCTCTCTCTCTCTCTCTCTCTCTCTCATCTTTGTCTCTCTATTTAAATCAGATTTGATTGTACTTTGATGCAGCTTTATGCACATCCTTCTCTATACTTTTTTTTCTGAAAAAGGGTCTCCCTTTAAGTCCCAGCTGGCCTGGAGCTCACTCTGTAGACCAGGCTGTCTTTGTACTCACAGAGATCCTCCTGCCTCTGCCTCCCGAGTACTAGGACTAAAGGCGTGCACCACCACGCCCAGCTCTTCTGTGTGCTTTTAAAACCAGAGACCAGACTGCAATCCCTGTGACTCCTGCTCCTGGGTGGGCACTATCAGAGACTGTCTTCCTGCCTGATGAATACCTTACACACCACAATACCAAAGGACTGCACTGAATCCTGCTACCCCAGCCCCAGGTACGAATGGATCCCCAGCCCAGCTTCTACCCCATCCATCTCCACCTGAGGTGTGGTGTATGACAGCTTCCAAGAAGTCATGCTTACTCCCATTATGACCCCACCCTCTGCCACCCAAGGACCACCTGTAAAGCCTGTGAGTCTTCCACAGACTTCTGAAGATTGACAGTGAGAACCTTCTAACCAAACAAAAGCTTGACTCCTGGGCTCAGAAGTTGCACCTGTCTCAAACTGGACTGGGAATACTTCTGACACCCAGCTTGGGTATCAGCACAGAGTTGCCCCAAAGAAAATGAAACAAAGAAACAAGCATGCATACCTATTCTAATGTATGACAAAGTAGACTTCAAAATAAAGCTACTTAGTAGAGATAAGGAAGGACACTTCATTCATTTAAGGAAATATTTGTCAAGAGGGTATTACAATTCTAAACATTTATGTAAGAAACACAGGATATTTAATTTTATAAAAGAAATATTGCAGCCGGGTGTGGTGGCGCATGCCTTTAATCCTAGCACTTGGGAGGCAGAGGCAGGTGGATCTTTGTGAGTTCAAGGCCAGCCTGGTCTACAGAGTGAGTTCCAGGACAGCTGGGGCTACAGGGAGACAAAAAAAGACAAAAAAAGAAGCCAAAGAGAAAACGCTTAAAGCAGTATTTGTCAAATATGGGCAAATAGTGGAAGCCATTTTGATGAAAGATTATAAAACATATACATCAAGAGCATGCAATCGTGTCGCCTTTGAAAGCCCAGCAGGTACTAAGGATGCGCCCAGAAACATGACCGTCTACCCCTCAGATGGAAAAGCCATCAAAACAGAAACAGCTACCAAACCATCATTTGGAAGTGACAGACCTGGCCCACCTCCACCTACAAGCTGCAGGGCCCCTCCCAGAGCTGGGAGAGGAGGACGAGGAGGAACGGTGGAAAGGAGGGAGCTTCCCTTCAGTGGAGGACACCTGGCTGGTGGTGCCGCTCCATAAAAATTTGGGGTTCCTCCAAGAGGTAGCTACCAGTAAAAAGAGGCTCACCCCAGTGAACTGAGGGTCACATGGAAAAGATAGTTATGAAAGCCCCCCATCAAGTGACGCCCACCGTATGGAAGAGATGTTTATTTGTCCCCAGTTGATGTCTAACTAAAGACAGCTGTTCAAGCAGAGATCACCACGTGGTCACGATCGCCTTGGTCTGTAAGAACAAGCACCCTAACTTGTTCTGGACTGAAGGTACCCTCCACATGGTTCCTACATCAGTTCAAGCCACCCAGCAGCAACAGGCAGTGACCATGGAGAAAGCCAATCCGATCTGAGGCACCAGAAACACATCCTAGGAATACATGAAGCTTTAGGACGAAATCACCAAACAAACAAAATGGAAATTGTTCTGTCAGAACTACCTTAAGGATTAGTAAAAGGAAAAGTTAT
>VZQC01007130.1:0-112320 GCA_009823505.1 Rhizomys pruinosus
CACCCAATGGGAACATTCTCCAAAATCGACCACATCCTGGGACACAGAAGAAACCTCCAATACAAAAGATTGAATATTTCATGCATCCTGTCAGACCACAGTGCAATAAGACTCAACATCAACACAAACAAGCCCTCCTGCCTACAAGAACACATGGAGACTAACACAACACACTCTGAATAATAAATGGGTCAAGGAAGAGATAAGAAAGAAAAAAAAAAGAAGAATGACAATGCAAATACAACACAACAAAACCTATGATACCTTAAAAGCAGTCTAAAGGCAGGGAAATTTACTTAGCCCTGGGTGTCTACATTTAAAACAGAAAGAGCACAAGTGAATGATTAACACTACAGCTAAAAGCACTTGAGAGGCAACAACAGATGACCTACGCAACAGACAGGAAAAGAATAACAAAAATCAGAGGCAGAAATCAATGAAATAGAAACAAAGAAAACAATACAAAAATCAATGAATCCAAAAGTTGGTTCTTTGAAAGAATAAACAAGATAGACAGACCTCTAGCCCAGTTAACAAAAAGAAAGAAGGAACAACTCCAAATCAATACAATCTGTGATGAAAAGGGAAATATCACAACGGACAAGGAAAAGATCAAGAAAATTATATGGGAATATTACAAGAACCTATATCTACCAAAGTTTGAAATCTAGAAGAAATGGATGATATCGAAATCCTGGGAATCACCAAAGCTTGACCAAGAGGAGACCAGCAGCTTAACAGACCCATAACATATGAAAAATAGAGGATGTAGTAAGAAGCCTCCCAACTAAAAAGCCCAGGCCCAGACATTTTCACAGCAGAATTCTGATAAAACATTTCAAAAAGACCTACAACCATTATTTCTGAAACTGTTTTGAAGTATACAATCCAGAGGGAATTCTCCCAAATTCCTTCTACGAAGCCAACATCACTCTATTACCAAAACCAGGCAAAGATACAACAAAAAGGAGAATTATAGACCCATCTCCCTCATGACACAGATGCCAAAATTTCTAAACAGAATACTGGCAAAATCGCATACAGACCCACATCAAGAAGATCATCCATCATGACCAAGTTGGCATTCATACCAGAGATGCAGGGATGGTTCAACATACGAAAATCAATAAACATCATCAACACATAAATGGAATCAAAGACAAAAACCACACCATACTCTCAATTGATGCTGCAAAAAGCCTTTGAAAAATCCAGCATCCTTTCATGGCTTAAAGTCCTAGAAGGAATTGGGGATTGGAGGGATCATTCCTCAATGTAATCAAAGCCATATACAGGAAACCCACAGCAAATATCATCCTAAATGGGGAAATGACAGAAACATTCCTTTAAAAGGTAGGAACCGGCAAGGCTGCCCCCTATCACCACTCCTCTTCAATAGGTGCTTGAAACACTTGCTAGAGCAATAAGGCAAAAGGAAATTAAAGAGGAGTACTAATTGGAAAGAGGAAGTCAACTCCTTTTGTGATGATATGATTGTTTACTTAAGGGATGCAAAAACTCCACCAGAAAACTCCTAGAAACGCATTAACAGCTTCAAAAGTGGAGGATACAAAATTAACCTTAGAAAATCAATGGCCTTTCTTTACACAACAAAGCAACTGGAGAAAGAATTCAAAGAGACCTTCCCACTCACAATAGCTCAAAAACAATAAATACCTAGGAACAAACTAACCAAAGTTACCAAAGACCTCTACAACAAAAATTTTTAAACCCTTAAAGAAAGAAATTGAAGAAGAACCTCAGAAGATGGAAAAACCTCCATGCTCATGGATTGGGAAATATTAACATTGTAAAATGTCCAATTTTACCAAAACTCTGTGTATAGATTTAATGCAATCCCAATCAAAATCCCAAGAGTTCTTCACAGGCTTGGAAAAAGTTCTTAAATTCATTTGGAAAAACAAAGACCCCCGAATAGCTAAATCAATCCTGAGTGAAAAGATCTACACAGGAGGGATCTCTATACCAAGACTTAAACTATACTAACAGGAGCTATAGTCATGAAAACAGCCTGTAACTGGCACAAAAACAGACCTGTTGACCAATGGAACAAAACCCGAAGATCCAAATCTGAGCACATACAATTTCAGCCATCTCATATTTGACAAGGGGGCCAAGAAACCACATGGAGAAAAGGATAGCATCTTCAGCAAGTGGTGTTGGCAAAACTGGATCACCACTTGTAGAAGAATGAAATTAAACCCCTACCTCTCACCTGTCACAAGTCAACTCCAGATGGATTAAAGACCTCAACGGTGAACCCCAAAACTCTGAGGTGATAGAAGAAAAAGTTGGCAGCAGACTACAAGACATAGGCGTAGGAAAAGACTTCCTAAATCAGAACAGCAGCAGCACAAAAAAATAAGGTCAGACAATTGACAAATGGGACCTCAATCAAACTCAAAAGCTTCTGTACATCAAAGAACAAATCAAGGAAGTGAAGAGAAATCCCACAGAATGGGAGGAAACCTTACACTGCAGATACATCTGACAAAGCAATTGATTTCCAGAATATATAAACTACTCAAAAAACAAAGAAAAAGAAAAACAAAGCGACCCGCCTCTAAGATGGAGAAAGACTGAACAGAGACTTCACAAGCCGAGGAATTAGAGATGTTGAGAAACACCTAAGTAATGTCACATCACTAATCATTAAGGAAATGCAAATGAATAACCACTTTAAGATATCATCTTACTCCAATCAAGATGGCTAGGATCAAGAAAACAAATGATACCAAGTGCTGGAGAGGTTGTGGGGAAGGGGAACACTCATCCACTGCTGGTGGGATGTAAATCTTGTACAGCCACTTGGAAAGACAGTGTGAGAACCCTTGGAAAGACTTGAATGAACTTGCCCCACCCGACCCAGCCATACCACTCCGGCATGTACCCTCAAGACTTATGCCACCACAGAGATACATGCACGGCCATGTTTATTGCAGCCTCTCTTCACATAGCAAGGAGCTGGAAACAAACCTAAATGCCCTCAACTGACGAGTGGATAGAAAAATGTGGTACATCTACACATGGAATTCTATGCAGCAGTAAGAAAGACGACAACACGAAGCTTTGCAGGAAAATGGCTGGAGCTAGAGACATCATGCTGAGTGAAGTAACACAGTCCAGAAAAAACAAACGATGCATGGTATCACTCATCTGTGGATGCTAGTGCCAATTACTAGTTGTAAGTATTTCTTGTGTAGGGCCCCGTGAGCTTTTGTACAAAGCATTGGGCAATAATGCATTTGGAAACAACAACAACAACAGAAGGACTGCATCAAAAACTGACTGAAAAGATTAAAACAGTGAACTTCTGCTCAAAACAGTCAACTTCCCCATGGAAAATATTGAAGAAGACTAAGAGATAGAAAAGCAATGTTTTGGCAGAATGCACGAGCTCTGGTGGGGTGGGGGAATGAGCGGGAACAGTGGGTCTAGATTTGTTAAAAATAAATAAATAAATTTATGTGAAAAAAAAAAAGGAACAGTGCTGGACAGGAGGCACCTCCCTTTGAGTTCTTGCCCAGGATAGTCCAAGAGACTCCCCCAAATATACAGACTATTGCCACAGCCCTTGATGGCCTCCCAGAACTTGAAGACAAGATGCTATTGCTGAAGACAGGACGTAGTTAGACACAGGACTTGGAGCAATGGAGGGGGAACTGACCTGGAAGCCTCCCCCTGAAGGCTAGCTCTCATAGTTTTGGAGGACACTATGCAAGCTGCTAAGGGAGAACTTCAACTGATGGTCCAACCTCAGCTTTAAGGTCTAATAACCACAACAATGACTGAACAGCAAACTATATTGGGACATCAGTGGCACTTTTATTGTGGGGTAATAAACATCTACACAATTGGACTTAAAGCCCACTCAATGGGAAAGAAACTCATGTGTAGAACAGAGTAAACATGGGGCTGGAGAGATGGCGCCTATGCGCTTGAGAGCGCGCCGACCGCTCCTACAGAGGAACCCGGGTTCGATCCCCAGCACCCAATGGCGGCCGAGAGCCGTTCTGAAACTCCAATTCCAGGAGAAACTCCAGTTCCAGGGGAATCCGAGACCCTCTTCTGACCACCACGGCATTGCACGACACGGGTGCACAAACTTTCATGCAGGCAGTACATTCCAACACATTACAGAAATAAATTAAAATTAATTAAAAAAAATTAAAAAAAAATATTTAAAAAAGAACAGAGTAAACATAGCCAAATACACATGGCTGGAGAAGTCATAGATCTTAGGAAAAAACTCCAAGGCTGTCACATCCCTAGACAAGATAATTTCCTACTATCTGCTAAATATGTATCCTTATTTACAGACAAATATGCCGGCCACTACTCATCAAAGAAAATTTTTTTATAAAAGACATGACTATTACAGAGTTATACAACTGGTCACACACTGAGATAAGTGTCTGTGAAATGCCCAACCCTAAGTGACACATCTACAATGGAACCTTTTCACCCAACACTCATAGAATGTAGTAGAACAAGGGGTACAGAGAATATTAATGCATCCCTTAATTCTCATCAATAAAAATCCCTCATGTAACAGAGGACAATGATCACAAAAGGCCACAAATGGCTAAAGTATAGAGAGTAAGAGTCTGCAGAGTGTGAGTCCTTGGACAAGACTCCTATATTAAACTTCACCTACCCAGGGCTCGGGGACCACTGTTGAAGAGGGGGCGGAAAGAGCCAGGGGAGGAGGTGCATGACCACATGAAAACAGTCTTACAGGCTCCCAGGACCTTGTACATATGAACCTACAGCAATGGTGCCAGCATGCACAAGACCCATGCAAACTCAAGCAGACAAAAACCCAGCACAGAACTGCAGAAATATGCAGCAGGCTCCAATCTTAACAAATAACTATTGGCAGCTGATTACTGCTGGTAAGGGGGACCTGGTCTTCTTTAGGGGAGTGACTGACTCTAGATAGACTCACTAGAGCTCCATGGATGAGCTTGCAGCGAGGGACGCCTGGGTAAACTAACTTGACTCAAAAGGCCTTAACATAAAAGACAGCATGCATGAAATCCATTCACCTGGAACTCACTATTTAGAGCAGACTGGCTTCAATCTTGTAAAGATCTGCCTGCCTCTGCCTCCCAAGTGCTGGGATTAAAGGGATGTGCCACCTCATCCAGCTTTATTTACTATTTTTATGTTGTGTGTATGAGTGTATTACCTAAATGCATATAAGTGCACTTTGTAGTACAATGCCTGCAGAAGTCAGAAGAGGGCATCAGATCCCCTGGAACTGGAGTTATGTATGGTTGTTAGCAACCATGTGGGTGTTGGGAACTGAACCTGGGTTCTCTGCAAGATCTGTCAGTGCTTCTAAGTGCTGAGCCATCTCTCTAGCCCCTCATTCAATTTCTTTAAAAACTACTTTGTTGAGGCATAATTTTAAAGCAATAAGACATCCTACTTAAAATGTGTATTTTGATGAGTTCCGACTGGCTCACATACCAATTAAGCCACCGCTTTGATCACCTCAGGAAACTCCCTTGGGTTTCTGCCCCCCCATCCCCCACCCAGCCTGCTCCAGACAGCAGAACCCATTCCTTTCAATACAGATTACCTGCATTCTTTTTGGAACTTCATATACAAAGAAGTGACATAGCACGTGCTTACTGCTGTGCTCCCACCCACACCATTGTGTATAAGTTCATCTCATTTTCATGGCTGGCAAGCAGTTGTGTGACTATTTCTCAATTTATTTATTTACCTGTTAGCAGGATTAGGGTCCACCCCACATTTTGGCTATTGTGACTTAAGTTTCTATGAACACATGCCCACAAGTCTTTCTGTGGACATATGTTTTCATTCTTCTTGGGTAAATGTTAGGAGAAGGATTTCTGGGTGTATCCTTTAAAGAGCAGCTTCAAGTTTATAAGAAAGTGTCAAATAGTTTTCCATACTGGTTGCACAATTTTATTTCCCACCAGCAATGTATAAAATTTCCATTGCGTTATGTCTTGCCAACACTGGCTTCGGGCTTTATATGTCATGCTTTCAGACATTCTAATGGGTGTGTAGTGTTTCCTTTGGGCTTCAAATTTATAGTTCCTTAATAACAAATAATCTTGGGCTTCTTCTTATGTACTAATTAGCCATTCATATAACATTTTAGTTCAAATCTTTTCCTCAATGTTCACGGAATTGTTTCTTATTAACTTCTAAGTGTTCTAAAATATTCTAGACCTAAGTACCTTGACTATTTGCTGCAAAGATATCTATATAGCCAGTATCGTGAAATGACTATCACTGCCCTAATTTCCTTGGCACCTTTGTCAAAAGGCAATTATCCTTATATGTCTCTTTCTGGGGCTGTTTTGTTTCTCTTATCTGTTTTACACACCTGTATTGCATGTCTTGATTTCTGTAGTTTTATAATAACCCTTGAAATTAGGTGTTAGTATAAATTTACGACTTTGTTCTTTTCTATTTAAATTGCTTCTCTATATCTTTTTTTGTAGCTTTCTTTCCTCAGTACTACATAAATCCTGTTAAATGTGGTACTAAGTGTTTTGCCTTTTACAAATGGCACTGTTTATTATAATTTCTATTATCAGTAACTTGGAGAGAGTTCATTACATTTCTTTTCTTTGTTTTTGAAACAAGATCTTTATATAACTCCCCCTGGCCTGGGCTATACTATGTAAATCAGACTGGCCTCCATCTCACAGAGATCCACCTGCTTCAGCCTCCAGAGTGCTGGGATTAAAAGCAAGTGCCACCAGGCCCAGCTTCATTAAATATGGTCTTGTCACGCTTTTTAGTCATTCACAAAAGTATTGAGCAAAGAGTATTACTCAAAAGTTGTCTTGAAACTTCTTAGAGAAATTCACAGAGGGAAATAGTATATAAGAAATGACTTTGTTCCTACCATTTATTTTCAGACTATGGATTTTTGGTATATGATGGTAGACATGTATACATATTTTGGAGTAACATGAAGTTAAAGTGGAAAAAGGTGAATCAAGAAATATGATATGGAAATAACACACAGTTTGTTTTCCAGAAGACTCAATTTTAGTATAGGTGTGATGTATCAGGCTGGTGTAACTTAGCCTTTCTGGGTGCTTAATGACCATACTTAATACCATACCAATTTGGCTGAGGGACCTAAGGGATAACTTTGTTCCTTTCCCTCAGAGGTCAACTAGGTCTCAGGGGAATATGCATGGGGGCATCTCTTGAAATGTCCTGCAAATGTGAGTCACCAGTCTTCCTGTGCAGGGAGGTCTTGGAGATCCACTAATGGGACTTCAGCCAGTGTCCAGTCTATAAAAAGGAAAGTCTGCTCATCCTTCAAAAAGAGAAGCCTGGTCTGACAAGACCTGACTGTGTCCTCAAGTGGATGGAACTGGTGGCTGAAAGACCAAAAGGAGCCAGGGTCCCCCCCCCCCAAAAAAAAAAAAACCCCGAGTGACCCTTGAGGACCAGATTCTTAGCTGACCTTGAGAAAACAAAAACCTGGTTAATCTGGCTGTGTGGCCTTAAAACATCAAAAGGAAGTATAACCAGAAATAAATAATCAGTAAGTGACAAATGTACTCAATATAAAACTTGAGAATCCTCCGAACCTTCAATGCCAGATGGGGACACTAAGATATCCAGCTTGTAGACTGGAGTTGGCTACTGGATTTCAGCCTCTTCAGAGAGTAGACTGCCATTGTTGGACTACCAGGCTATTCATGGAGGCCAGTGCGGAAAATCAAACAGGACACACGCTTGCTGGACCTCAGTTGGTGACCATAGGGGTGGGGGGAGACCCCAGTGTGGAGCATGGGGGCAGGAATTGATGGTTGTTGGGTTTGCAGGAGAGACCTTCAACACTTCCTTGGGGAAAACATGACATCTTTTGGTTAAAAAAAAAAAAAAAAAAAGAAATGACTTTGTTTAAATAAAGGAAGTCTTTAAACAGACCTTGGGTGGACTCAGAGGGAGCCCTGGAAAAGAATTTAGTCAAGTAAGACCAAAGTCCAGTTACTCTGGTTCTGTAGGAAGAGCAGTTAAAAGTGTTTGAAAATAGGGGGCTGGGTTGATGGATCAGTGGGTAGTGCTTGCTATGCCAGCATGGGGACCTGAGCTCGGATCCTCAGCACCACGTTCAAGCTAGCATGGCAACCTGTGTCTATAACCCCAGGATTGGAGGGGTGGAGACAGACAGGTGCATCCACAGAGGATATTGGCCAGTTATTCTAGAAATCAGTGAGCTCTGGGTTCAGAGAAGAGACGCTGTCTCAAAAATAAGGTGAAAAGTGATAGAGGAAGGCACTCAGTGCGTACCTCTGGTCTCCAGACACAGGTGCACGCATGCAAGAACCCCCCTACAACACACACACACACACACTCACACACACACACACACACACACACACACTCACACAGGTCTTTGAGTAATAGTTCACATAAGTTGTAATCCTACAGCATGCTCTTCCCCATTCCAAGTTCAGTAACAAGTGGAATCTATGGTGAACTTACTGGTGGGAGGACGGTGTGTGCTCAGGTGTGGTGTAGAAGGTTGTCCTGAACGACATGGGGTCACTTGGAAGATGGAAGAACCTTAGTGTAAAGCCCTGAAGAGACGCCATTTTGAACCCTGAAATCGCTGTCACAAAGAGACTACTCTACAATTTGCAAATGGTTATAATGAGAACATATTAATCTTATCAAAACTGAAAGGCCTTAGAGCTGGCATAAGTTATCATGAAACTGAAACAGTGTGCACCAACAAGAAGCCTTAGAACCTTGAGAACAGTCTACAGTGGCCTGAGGACATGGTTTGGGGACTTTTGATGGAAGGGGCTGTGAGAAAGAGGGAGGGCGAGACAGAGTCTGAGTAGCTTTGCATCTGGCCAGGTTCGGAATAGAGTTGATAAGGGGAAGGAGGAAGCAGAGCTGTGTGAGAGGAGAGGGACCTGCTGCTGGCCAGTGCTGCTGGTCTGCAGTCTCCGTGCTGCTGGTCCACAGTCTCCGTGCTGCTGGTCCGCAGTCTCAGTGCTGCTGGCCCGCAGTCTCGGTGCTGCTGGTCCGCAGTCTCCGTGCTGCTGGTCCGCAGTCTCAGTGCTGCTGGCCCGCAGTCTCGGTGCTGCTGGTCCGCAGTCTCAGTGCTGCTGGTACTGCTCTTGAGTCCAGATGGCTGATTAAGAGCTACCACTGCGTCTCCCACGAGGCAGGACCTGCCTCCCAGCCAGCGACATATGGCAGTGTCCATGCAGATTATCCATGTTTGTCCACCAAAGTCCTGCTCTTCTCGGCTCATTCCTCTCTGAGGCCAACTCTCAGTTTGTAGTTCCTCCCCTCCCTGTCTATACAGTACTTTATTTATCCCTCAGTATTTGTGACTTCCAGTATAGCCGTAACATTCTATGCCCGTTCCCTCTCCCCTTCACTGTTTTTTGCTTTGTTTTATTTTTGAGACAGGGTCTCCCTTAGCCCTGGGGCTTGCTAAGTAGACCAGGTTGGCCTTGAACTCACAGAGATCCACCTACCTCCTAAGTGCTGGGACTAAGGACATGTGCCACTATGCCTGGCTCCCCTCACTGTTTTGAGGGCAATTTAATTCTCTTATCGATTTCTAATATTTCCACCTCTGACTTTGCCTCTGAACCCCATTGTCCTAAAAGCCACCTGACTTTCCTGACATTGCTATTTGGGACTATCAAAAGAAGTTAAAAATCAAAATATTCAACACCGGGTGCACAGCCTATTACTTTTCACTGTCTACTTGATTTGGGTGCCTAGATTCCACATTTCTCCAGTTGGAAAAATCCAGAAACGCACAGTCATCCTCGACACCCACACGGCTGTTATTCCCCACAACCACATCACTCAATGATTTCACTTCCTCAGTGTCTAGAAGTTTCCCGTGCTCATCCATTCTTGGCGGCATCCTCCTGAGCCTAGCTTGCAGCCTCCTCACTGCCTTCTTTACCTGCATTCTAACTTGCCTTTCACCCAGCAGTGGCCCTGCACAGACTCTGCCCCTTCAATGTTTTCCTTCACTCTTGGAATGAAGACCCAAATCCCTAACATCCCCTCCAACCCCTGTGTGGTCTCCAGGTACCAGGCTCCTTGGTCTCTCTGCCTTATGCTCCACATTCCGGCTATACTGGGCCCTTTTCTTTTTCTCCCTTAAAAAAAAATCCTTTTATTTTGAAATAATTTCAGACACAAAAACATTGCCAAAATAGAACAAAGGTTTCCTGCATACCCTTTGCCCAACTTCCCCAAATGTGAACATCTTACATAAGCATGATGCAATGGTCATTCTTCTAAAAATATTTTATTTATTTTAATTGTATGTATATAAGCGTATTGCTTGCATGAAGGTAGGTACACCCCATATTGTGCAATGCCCGAAGAGGTCAGAAGACGGCATTGGATCCCCTGGAACCAGAGTTACTGACAGTTGTTAGCCGCCATGTGGGTGTTGGGAATTGAACCCGGGTTCCTCTGCCAGAGCAGCCAGTGCTCTTAACTGTTGAGCCATCTCTCTAACCCCTTGAATTCTTTTTACTGATCATGACTTTGTCAGTCTTGATGAGCACAGGGAGTCAGAGCGTGCTTTTAACCTCGGCTCATCTCAAGTTTCTCATTCTGGAATTCCGGTTCTATATTTTGGTAAGGGTGTCTCCGGAGTGGTGCATTCTTCAAGTGCATACTAGCAGAATTACAGTATGGTCATGCACCCCAAACGGTGATGTTGACACTGAGCCCTTGGTTGAGAAGCTGCCTATAAATTCTGCCCTATAAAGTTACCCTCTCTTAGTTGGGGAGAGATATTTTGGATCTATGTCATTATTCTTTTTCTCATCACATTTTGCACTAATTTTAGCAACAATTAATAATCCTTACATGCAATAATCATTACCGTGGAACTTGCCTAATGTTGGTTTTCTATTTCTATCATCATCTGTAGTTATTCATTAGAACCCGGCTGAAACCAATATATTTCCTTCCCCGTTGTCTAATAGCATTGTGGACTGGTTCTATTTTGTTCTGTGAGTTATGATTTATTTCTGTTACTGTGTATCATGTTGCTTAAATTATCTAAATATTTTGGTCTTGCTTCTTTTCATCACCCTTAAAACCAATCTGCCACAAGGCTTTTGAACATGCCGTTCTTGGAACCTGGAATAATATTTTAGCCTCCTTAGCCCTCTTCTTCCATACTGGTTTCTTTGGGCAGCAAGGTCTTTTACAGCTTTGAAAGTTCAGTTGTAATGTCAAAAACTCAGGAAAGATTCTCAGAACCTTCCCAAAGTGTTTCTGTCCCCAAGGTAGCTACTCTGTATTTTCTCCATAGTACTTACATATTTTGAAATTATTTCTTCCTATGTGAACATTTTTAAGGGACAGGGTCATATCTGGCTTAGACTAGCATATTAATGGGGGTTTGATAAATTATTTATAGTAATTGAATTAATGGATTTAACACCTAAAGAAGAAGGATTGAACTTTTTCAAGAATGATGCCATAGGTACATTTTAACTCTGAAAAAAAAAAAAAAAGAATCCCTAAGCATTTCATAGACTCAGATGAGGGATAGTTGACAGCTCAACATTGTGAAGACTCATTTTTTTTTAAAATTCACTGGGCTGACGGTTGTTTCCTAGATAGCTTCAACTCTGTGTAGGGGACCTGAAATGCCTTTGAGATATATATTCAATATATATATATATTCAATATACATTTCCATACATATCTCTTGTGTGACCCTCTATAACTCCACCGTGACTTGAGGGAAAATATATATTGCCAACTCTGTTTTTCTCTGAGGTCTGAGCGTCTGCAATGTTTTTTACACTCAGAATGTGGCAGGTGACACATTTCGAAGTTACATGTTAGTGTATACTCTGCGGTCTTTTCAAGTGGGATTCTTACTGAGCACATTTTATTTTCAGTTTAGAAATTCGAGCGTCAAGCTTTTCTGACACTGAAGGCAGAAGGCAAAGGGTCTGCAAAAGTCATAGACTTTCACTTCAGCAGTTTGAAAACTGTGCCCCTGGGTCACATGTTGAATTATCTTCTCAAACTAGTTGTTCCAATTCCCAGATGGGTGTGAAGATTCTAGAGAACATTCTCCACCAGGTGAGAGAAACCCAATGCTTCTCAGCCCAACAAAGAGGCCTAGGTCAGCCCCTTATCAGCCAGAGTTAAGAAAGAAATATAGGGTGGTGATTTTAAAAGATCTACCTCTCTAGGCAAAGTCTAGAGATTAGTTTCCTTTCAACTTTATTTGGAATGTTACCTGTATGTGAACAACCAGATAAGGAAGGATTAATGAAGTCTCTTAGATTTCACCTGATTTGCACACTAGAGAGGTCTCCACAGTTTCAGAAGTGCAGACAGGAGAGACAGTAGAGTCCCGGGCAGGAGACAAAGGACGGTTTGTGATTCAGCAGTTGCAGAATGTCTGAATTTTTACATCGCATGCAGCGGTTCTCACAGTGATGACAGATACACACCCAGGGGCTTTCTCTCTTGTTTAATTAGGAAGTCAGGCAGGGAGTGATGGTGCACGCCTTTAATCCTAGCCCCTGGGAGGCAGAGGCAGGTGGATCTCTGTGAGTTCAAGGTCAGCCTGGTCTACATAGTGAGTTCCTGGACATCCTGGAGCTACAGGAAAACCCTGTCTCAAAAAGAAAAAAAAAAAAAGGAAGTCAGATCTTTTGTAATGGGCACTGTTCTAGTTTGCTTTCAATTGTTCTGACAAAACACTCAGATCAATTCCAACTTGGGGAGGAAAGGCTTTATTCCTCTTACATCTCCCAGGTCACAGTTTATCACTTAAGGAGCCCAAAGTAGGAACTCAGGCGAGGAACCTAGAAGCAGGAGCTGAAGCACAGGCCATGGAGGAATGCGGCTCACTGGCTTGCTCCCCCGGCCCATGCTCAGCCTGCTTTCTTATACAATGACCTGCCCAGGGGTGGCACTGCCCACAATGGGCTGGGCCCTACCACATCGTTCAGCAACCAAGAAAATACTCCACAGACATGGCCACAGGCCAGTCCAATGGCGGCAATTCTCCGACTGAGGCTCTCTCCTCAGGTGTGTCAAGTTGACACTAAAGCTATCCAGTACAGGCACTGAGCCATCTGCCGTTTGCTTTCCAGGTGGCGGGGATTCATCTCCTGTTTCCAAAGTGGACGCAGATTTGCTCTTTTCTTTAGTGGAGTTGCTTTTTAGCTTCCAAGACTGCTTGCTGTACAAGTGACTTGGTAAAGACACTTTGGAATAAAAAGCAGTAGTTCCCATGATATGAAGAAACAAGGGAACTGGGAGCTGGGGATATCTCTATAGCATCATGACATGTGTCATGTGTCCCCTGTCTTCTTAGCAAAGTCATGCTGTGCACACCTGACAGTTCCTCTTTCTGAGGGTTCCTAAACATGTGCGTGCTTCCTGAGGACTCCTATATGTGTGGGAGCATGCACATGTGTGTGCAAAATCCTCCACAGAACTTAGATGTGCTGTACAGTGAGGCAAGCTGCACTTAGAATACACCCTTGGACAGGTGTCTATTGGGACACAGGCCTAGGATGAAGTCATTTGGAGACTGTGGGCAGATGGGAGGGAGGAGGAGCCTGTACCACTTGATCTCTAATTGTTGGAATGACTAGTGATAATGTGTCACCACACGCCTAGAACACAGTAGATATTCAGTACATCTGAGCTACTACGCCAGTCAAAACAAGCCAGGCTTTCCCAGCAGTAGCAAATTATCTCTGTATGTCCAAGTCTGACCCTCCACCTATTTCATCTTGTTTGTCACTGCTGGTGGGTTGGAAGATCCAGGGATCAGGCTGACAGGTAGATATTGTTGGAGAATTCCTGACCCCAGTGACAGAGGCAAAAAGCTCTGCAGAATGCAGCACAGCCCATCAGACACTCCAGCCTAGAGATCATGTACATCTCTCCTCAAAGCCCAAGGGCAGATTCCCTCACATGGCCCCACCAGGGAGCCAATCAGTACAAAAGGCATAGAGATGGAACATTTGGGAAGTGACCATAGCTTTAATTATGACTGGTAAAATTACAACGCATACACTCTGTGGGAGAGGACATCACTCTGCTTCCTTCTGTCTCCTCCTGCTCCAGGAATTCCACCTCTTTCTTGGTAACAGAACCTCAGGGAAGTGTGACCATAATACCCTTTGTGTGTCCTTGGGTGGGCCTGACTGACTGGGAGTCCTGCTGTCTCCCTGGACTGATTTGGGAATAAACACATGCATCAAAGGTCTGTGTCATGTGCAGAAGTCCAGGGGCTTAGGGAGGTTTTGTGTCTGTCTCCTTAAAGCTTGGGCAGAAGCAACTTTTCTCTCTTCCTGTGGACGCTGTCCACACAGATGTGACTGGACTCAGAAGACCCTAAGCCCCCTAGACTTGCCACCCCAGAGCCTCACTCTTGAAGTCAGGATGATGAGGATTTTGTTGCTTTAGCTGAAAACCACTGAGCTGATGCTGCATTTTTTTTTAATTTTTATTTATTTTTGTATATGTATGAGTGTACTGTCTGTATGTAGGTTGGTGCACCCATGTTGTGCAATGCCTCGGAGGTCAGAAGAGGGCGTCAGATTCCCCTGGAACTAGAGTTAAGGACGGCTCTCAGTCGCCATGTGGGTGCTGGGGATCGAACCCAGGTCCTCTGCAAGAGCAGTTGGCGCTCTCCACTAGGCCATCTCTCCAGCCCATGATGCTGCATTTTTTAAAATTTTATTTATTTTTGTATGTGTATGAATGTACTGTCTGCATGTAGGTTGGTACACCCATGTCATGCCATGCCGCGGAGGTCAGAAGAGGGTGTCAGATTCCCCTGGAACTGGAGTCAAAGATGGTTCTCAGCCATCATGTGGGTGCTGGGGATCGAACCCGTATCCTCTGCAAGAGCAGTTGACACTCTTAACTGCTAGGCCATCTCTCCAGCCCCGATGCTGCCTTTTTTTTACTGTTGACTTTGGCAACAATGGGCAGTTCGGAGTGAGGTGATGGTATAGTTAAGGACAACTGTATCCCATGTGGCAAGAATCTAGCAGGAGCAGCAAACAAGAAGTGTCTGTGGTGCCCCAACAAACTTATACGCCCACCCCAGAAGTCCCCCCAATCTCTGAGCCCTGACAACATGGTCACTTTGATGGCTGTAGCCCTAATCTCTTAGGAAAGATCTGCTACACTGTCTGGAAGAAAGCCGTTCCTAGGGACCTTGATTAGGTACAGATTTTGAACTCCAGCAATTTCCTGCTTATCTCCCTTGAGCCCTCTGGAGGGACGAACCTGTGGGTTTGACTGCAATCTTCAAGGACAAGGTCCTAAAATCCTCCTGCAACTTGTCTGCAAGCCTCCTCCTGGTCATGCCCGCAGAACTGCTGCCCACAGATCATGTTCCTGCACGAGCAGAGAGTCCTTGCACCAGGCCAGATGAGCCTCTGGCATGGATCTCATGCTCTCCGTGTGGCACTAAGCTTTCCCTTGTTAGAGCCTCTGCCTCCATCGTCTACTCTATGGTTTATCAAGGCAGGGGCAGAGAGGGGCTCTCAAATCAGCATCTCATCAGAAGAAGCTCTGCAGACCTCTGTGCTGCCAGCTGTTTATTTTCTGGGTTGTTTTAGTTTACACTGGAGGGGACCCTGTTTTATTTTTTAAACTTGCCACATTAGAATCTTGGCTTGTAGGTAGTGGAGTTGTCTAAGGAGTATGAAAGGCTTCTGATAAGCAGAGAGGACTGATAAGAAGTCTCTAGTCAATGGGCTGTGGTGGTGCATGCCTCTAATTCCAGCACTCGGGAGGCAGAGGCAGGCAGATGTCTGTGAGTTCAAAGCCAGCCTGGTCTACATAGCGAGTTCCAGGACAGCTGGGGCTGCAGGGAGACCCTGTCTCAAAAAGACCAAAAAAAAAAAAAAAAAAAAAAGTCCCCTGTCTGCAGTTGCTCAGTGATGGATAGAGGTGCAGTGGTCTTTAGCCAAAAGAAGAATCATTATCCTTGGTGCCAGCTGTTCAGTCTCGTGGGCCAGCAAGGGAGGAAACAGATTTATTGACTATCCTTGCCTTTGAGATAGGGTCTCACTGTGTAGCCCTGGTTAGCCTGGAACTCACTGTGTAGACCAGGCTGGACTCAAACTCACAGAGAGCTGCCTGCCTCTGCTGCCTGAGTGCTGGGATTAAAGGCGTGCACAACCACGCCCTGCCTTGCTTACATTTTTATCTTTGGCTTCAAAGAAGGTCTGGAAACATTAAGACAATGAGGATCATTGTCCTAGGGTACCCAGTCCCGTTACAGGAATGTCAGTGGGAAGACTGTGACACTCAGGAGTCACCTGAGCACTGTCTTTTGTCTTAGGCAAGTAGGAATGGTGATTTTATACCAGTGCTGCCACAGGCGGTGGCAATTCCACGGTCACGAAGACATCTTCGGAGCTGACACAAAAATGAACACAGGGGTGGAGAGATGGCTCAGTAGGTAAGAATACTTGCTGGAAAGCAAGAAGGGGTATGTTCAAATCTTCAGAACCCACCCAGAAGCTGGGCATGACCATACATGGCTATAACCCTAGAGCTGGGGGGCAGACACAGGAGGGTCCCGGGAGCTTGCTGGGAAGGCCAAACAGAGAGCTTCAGGTTCAGGGAGAGACCCTGCCTCGAACAAGCTAGAAAACAGAGGAAGACACTGTATGTCCTCCTCTGACCATGCACATGTACCACACACAGTCACACATGTGCACACACATATACCACAACACTGCATACATTTACACCACACACATAGACACATCACACATATACACATACCACACAATAGACATACACATATGCACATGTGTGGTACATGTGCACACATACAGAACACACATACAGAACACACATATAGAACACAGCACAGATACATAACACGCACCACTCATGTGCATGTACACTGTGCATATACCTATATGCACATCACACACAGAATGAGCCTGTACTATCTGAAGGAAATAACAAATGGATTTTAAAGACCTAGGAATGCAGACATGTCTTCTGGGGGCTTTCTGTCCACCTTTCCACACCTTCACTGGATCGCCCCTCATTGCTATCCGTTGTCTGAGCACTGGCACAGGCTGTAGATCATGTTGAAGGGTACCCCTGAGGGACTTCACAAGTGGACAGTGGCAAGATATCAGCTAAAGGACTTGGGGACCCTGGGCAACATTAGGAAGAATTACCAGACACAGAGAACTGCGTTTGAGTTAGAGCAGCAGAGGATGGCTCCTAAGGAGGGACAGCATGCCAGGGAAATCTATACAGAAATACAGTGCGAGCTGGTCTGGTGGCCCATCCCTATGATCCCAGCACTCAGGAGGAAGAGAGAGGACTATGAGTTCTAAGCCAGTCGGGCCACACAATGAGACTCTGCCTCACAACACAAAGAAAAATAAGTAAATCATAGAACAGTACATCCCAGGCTTCACCTGCTGGTGAGTGAAAACTGCCCGTGTCCCTTGTTAGCTCAAATGTAGGATGCTGGCTTGTAGCCTTCTCCCTAATACCTTGCATAAGGCCCAAGGAACTGAGGAAGAATTTATTATTGCAACATAGAAGTGCAATGTGTTTGATAATCCATGAAGGTCCCATCCCAGCAGCCACACAGGGGCCAACATTGATCAAAAACTCAGTGTGGCTTTTATCAAATAGATAAGTTACAAAGGGATGGCTGGGGGCTGACACAAGGTGATCAACCAGTTCAGTTGATCATGATTAAGAAGGTGGGCAGTATTACCCACTTACTATGCTGGAGGTATCATCCTAAATTGAGTTAGTATCCTTAGTTCTCCTCAACTGCCCCTAGGAGTATTACTCCTACCCCCAGGTTATAAGCCTGGAGACAAAAGAACAGGGGTGTTACATAAATGATCCCAACTACCACAGCTTAGAACACAAGCCACCTGGCCCTGCCACTTTCAGAAGTTTGTGTATTGGGGGATGGGGGGGAGACAACAGGCAACTAGAAGTAGGAAGTGACCTTAGTTACACACAAGTGTAAACACACAGAAAGGTCACTTCTTGACGTAGCTATACATGGTTGAGTTCAGCAGCTGAACCCCTTATCGTGGGCTGCTTGGCCACTTCCCACCACAAGGTTCCTGAAAGAGTGTGATGAGACTGGCTGTAGACTTTTTACGACTCCTGTGACCAAACATGGTGTGTTCTTGTGGACTGTGGTACACATTCTGCCATTTCCTCTGAGGGCAAGGATCTATTACCCACTTTGATAGTCAAAGGGAAGTTGGCTTGCATGCAGGGAAGGCCTCCGGGAACCCTGCAGTGCCTCTGCCTGCTTGGCTCCCTAGACCTGTTCTGCCTAGCTACTTTGAATTTTCATTTCTGTTGAGACTTTCATTGAAAGCCATGCACTGTGCTGTATGCACTGTATCTCAGCTACTGAGACAGCCGGACAGAGAATAACAGGAGGCCAAGAGATCTAAGCCTGGGTTAGAGAGCAAGACCCTTTTCCATGTGGTAAATATTCTTCTTAGGAGCCAGGCTCTGGCCTGTATTCTAAATATCATTAATGCTGAAGTAAAAATAAGGAATGGGCAGTGAAACAGAGCTGAAGATTCTTCTCATTTAGAGGAAAAACTTCACTGATATCCATCTGGTTAAGTCCCAGTGGTTGAGACATGTCCCATGTTGCTAATAATATCAAAGAGTAGTCAGGTTTCCAGGAACTTTTTTTCAAAACTACACTTTATT
The DNA here is from genome assembly GCA_009823505.1 of Rhizomys pruinosus. Lineage (NCBI taxonomy): Eukaryota > Metazoa > Chordata > Mammalia > Rodentia > Spalacidae > Rhizomys > Rhizomys pruinosus. The sequence continues at coordinate 18,763 of VZQC01007130.1, forward strand.
TCGGCCAAATCACCCTGATTCCTCCCTATAACACAAAAATCTGAAGAAAAAGAATCTGGACCCCATTTTTAAGTTTTGTTAAAAACTCATGCTTTCTCTAGTCTGATTTCTTCCAGATTTTGCCTCTCATACAAATACAAACTATCATGGCAATAATATTCATGACCGAGTGCATTTATATTTAGAAGCTGTCTTTCTAAAATCTCTTCCTTCTAATAATTTTGGCTGTTTTCAGTTTACCTTATTTGTCCTTCTTTTTTAAAAAAATCTAATCCATATTCATCCAGAGGAGCAGGCTTCAATTCTTGTAATTTTCCCAGGCCATGATAATTAAAGAGATGAAAAACATCACCGCAATAATATATAACCTCTATCTACAGGGCAACCTTCTTCAATAGACTTTAAACTTCAGCTACAGAGGGAGAACATTGCCTTCTGAACAAACATTTGTCGGCTGGGTTTTGCTTCCCTGTTCAAAGCATCTAAAATGGGTGGAAATACTTGGCATAACTCTCAAGGTTGTAGTTTTCAAGAGCCACTTGTTCTGTTCCCTCCTTACATAATCCTATCTCATTCTACCCTCTCCACCGCTTTCCAGCCCAGGCTTTATCAGAGCCCAGATACGGAAGACATTGCTCTGAGCACTTCGGATGGCTCTGAGCTTCTGAAGCCTCCCACTCTAAGGCAACAAGAACTCCCTTCATTGTTCCAATCTATAGCTCAGAGAAGAGATTTGCAGCCTTGGACTGTGCCTGATGGAAACTGGGTTAGGACACTCTAAGTCGAAGTACCTCTTGCCCATATCTGGGCATATCAGGAAACACCAGTTCTGACAGTGAACCCAGCTTCCCTCCTCTATTCTCAATCAGTGACCTACAGGACGAAGTACATTTGATGACACAGCCCTGAGCAGACACAAACATACACAAATACACACACACAGCCTTTGCAAATGTAGTAAATCCACCTGCTGTATGTAGGGTGTACTTTAATCTTTTTATTCCTAACCTTATTTCATATAAAAAGGTTCAGGGATGGTAGTGCATGCTTATAGTCCAACACTTAGGAGGTCCAGGCAGGTGAATCAGGAGTTCAGGGTTGTTCTCAGCTATGTAGTGAGTTCTAGGCCAGCCTGAGCTACATGGGACCCTATTTCAAAAAGCAAAAGGGAATTTTTTTTTCTTTTAAAAAAGGTGTTTAGCCATAAAACCAATTTAAGGCCAGTAGACTGAAAAACTCAATTTCAGGAAGCCTGGATACCTATAATAGGAGACAAAAATTAACAAAAGAGGCACTCTGAAAGAAGGACCTGAAAGGAGGAGATTATTTAGGGGAGAATTTTCATAAAATATAAGCATAAAAGTGAGAACTGCCTCAAATAAGGTATTTGTAAATAAATGCTGCTTGACCAGATCGTCTGGATTTCTCAGACATCACTCATTCCTTAAAGCAAATGTGTATAGATATTATATGTATAATTTTACAGCATGTATATGTGTAATTACATATATGTAGTTTAAATTCTTTGAAGCCAAAGGGTCCAATCTAGACTTCAAACTTCCAAAAGTGGGTGAGGTCCTTGCCCTCTGGGAGTTCACAGTATAATTAGTGGAGGACCCAGCAGAGTGACTAGTGACAACCACAGGCCAAGGTAATGACTAGGGCCTGGGTGGCACTGTGGGAGCCAGGAGGGAACCCTTAATGCAGAAGGTGGGGGGGGGCTGTCTCCTGCAGCTGGTGATTCAAAGAGGTGGCAGGAAGGAGGAAGAGAGCTTTCTAGGCCCAGAAAGGCACAAGGGTGGCTGCTTCAGAGCCTGTCCCCTTTAACATGAGGAGAGTCACCTGTGAGGGGATCCCAGTGGCAGGAGGACAGGGCAGGCAGAGCAACCTCTAAGCAGGCTAGGGTGCTGGCTAGCCTCCTGAGGCCTCAGGGGAACCCATGCCAGGGCTTGGAGGAGGGCGGCAGGGATGCCAAGTGAGTGTGCAGCATCATGAAGGTATGGGGAGGGGGTGTTGGCTACAAAGCCAGGCTGGGGTGGGTGTCCTGTTAGGAGACTGGTGCTGAAAACCAGAGGAGAAAATTGTGCAAAGGACTTGGACAGTAGTAGTGGAGATGGGAGGCGACAAGATGGGCCACAAGTGGCCTAAAGCCAGCCAAAGGCGAGGGTTGCAGTGAAGGTCATTTCTGGTAACTCCCACATTCCCAGCAGGCCCGCCAGCATGGGTTTGTGCCACTCAGGTGGGGGCAGACTTAAAAGTGGCTGTTTGATCTGAGGGTCCTTGGACCGGGAGCTTTGGGAGAGATCTGACTTGTAGAAGGAAGAGTTGGATGAAGCCACAAAGAAAGATGGGACCAAGAGAAGACTACGACTGGGTGAGGCCCTGAGAAGGCCCCACTCAAAGGGGGAACTAAAGCTCTGCAGAACACAAAGCCTTTTTCTGGGTAAGAACCAATCCCCATCTTCCCTTCCTTCCTGGCTAAAGCAGCTCCAGATTCCTTCAGAGTTCACAGATCCAAGGAGGAACGAAGCGTCAGTCTTTTTCTCCACCCTAGCCAGACTGCTGTGTCACAAGTTCCAGGCACACTGCATGACTCTGCATTTAAACAACATATACATGTAAGGAAGGGTTGGAAGGGCCGGTTCTGAGCCATTTGTTGGGCTGCCCCCCCCCATCCCAGGGTTCTTTTCATAAAGCACCTACAGGTGCATAAACTTCAGTAGGCTGTTCCTTTACTGGGTTTTCAGTCCACTCAATGCAAGTCATATCACGTGTGTGTGTGTGTGTGTGTGTGTGTGTGTGTGTGTGTGTGTGACAAGTCCATATGTCAGTTTAAGTGGAGGGGACTGCGTGGGGCAGGGGCTTCTGATTGCAAAATTTCAACTGGTCTGCTCTAGCATCTTAGCAATGAGGTTCGCAGCTATGGGCTATGTCCCATCCACCCACCTCCTGTGCTCAGTGTGTTGAGGTCCCAACCCTCAGTACCTCATAATGTTTTTGCGTTTGAGACAATTAGTAATTAAGCCACAAGGAGGCCATATGTCCCTATACTAGATCAGGTCACCAACAGAATCAGGGGCAAGTCCCTGTGTGTGTATGGGGGGCAGAGGGGAGGTTGGGAGTTTGCGGGGGAGGGAGGAGAAGTTCCTCTAAAAGCCTCAGGAGAAACCAGCCCAGTGGACACCTTGATTTTGGACTTCTGAACTCCAGAACTGTGGGGCAAAGAAACATTTCTCCAAGCCGAGTCTGATTTCGTCTGAGGCCCTAAGCAAACAAATACGCATACTTTGCTTTTCTCTGACAAAGGTGGGGGTGGGGCTGCTCCGTGTTAGCTAGGTGCATGATCCGGAGAAAAAACGGAAAGTAACACCTGGAAGCAAGCAGGGTCTGGGAGCTGAATGATTAACACTATCTGCTGAAACAGAAAAGTAACATATTTCCTAGGTTTAAATTTATCGCTCCACTCTTCACCCAGCGTTTTCACAAACTAACTCAGCATCGCCTCTGGGAACTTGTGAGAAATGCAAATTGGTTGGCCCCACCTGCAGGCGTGGCGAGTCAGCACCCCCACGAGTGGGGAGGTGATGGGTTGTCTTGTGCTTAACAGTTGAGGAGCTTCTGGTGGAGCCGAGTTGCTAGAACTAGAAAAGCGGGTAAGTTCCCCTGAAGTCTGAGAGAGAGAGAGAGAGAGAGAGAGAGAGAGAGAGAGAGAGAGAGAGAGAGAGAAGTATAGGGGTAGTAGAGGGGGTGGCGGTGGTATTGGACTTTGCACAGATGTGAGCAGATGATCATGGACCGTCTCCTAAACAACCGGCCCGGAGTGCTCAGGGGTGCAACGTTCGCCGGGGTTGACAGGTCTTCTCCCTAGAACCGCAGGAAACGCACGGCGACCGCAGGGGACCCGGAGGTGAGTCTCGTCCCTCTGGCCTCCCGGAAGCTGTGCGGAGGCTGCGGGCGAGAGGAGACCTGAGCTAGGGAGCCCGGAGCCTCCGGGCGCGTGCGCGGGGCGCGTCCCCGGGCGGGAGCGCGCGGAGGGGGTGGGTCGCGTGGGCCCCGCCGGCCTGGCGCGCCAGCAGAGCCACTCAGAGCGCCCGGGTGACACCGGGGGCCCCGCAATTAATACCCGGCGCCCGCCCGCCGCTCCGGGACGCGCGGAGACTGCGGGTCGGTCCCGAGCAGCTCGCAGCTCGCTCTTCTCCAGCCGCCGCGGCGATCGGGGGCGGCGCCGACTCTCCCGCTCCCTTCTGGACAGTGCGGCCGATCCCGCCGTCCCGCGCCTCTGTGCGTCCCGGGGGTCCTGGGCGCGGGCGGTGCCGAGGCCCCGCTGCACTGGAGCGTGGAGCAGGTGAGTGGGGTGGGCGAGTGGGGGTCCCGGAGGATGCTGCCGGCTCAGCAACAGGCCCTCGCGCCTACATGTCCTCTCCCTGTCCACCCGACCCCGCTGCAAAGTTTCCCTGGGGAGCTGCGGGGCGCTGAGACGCTGACCGCTCGGAGCCTGTTCACCCGAGGGCAGTCCCCAGCCACTCCCCCGCCCGGGAGTCCCGCCGCTGCCACCGCACCCGGAGCTGGCCGACAGCCTTTCCTCCCCGGGGACACGGGGGTGACAGCCCCTGCTCCCTCCACAGCTATCACCTCCGCAGAGGAGAGGCAGCGAGACTCGGGACGCAAACTTAGTTTGTGAACACAGTGAACTGCCTTTCCGGTGACTTAAAACTGAACGTGCGTGTGTTGCTGCCCGTGGCTTTCCCGGGACACTTTTGCGGGGACCGGACCGGGCCGGCTGGGCCGCCAAGGGGGTGGCCGTGGCCTTGCGCGCCTGTCCCGGAGGCAGGCACAGTTTCGGTCCTTTCCATCTGAGACTCGAGCCCAAGGCCGTCTCTGCGCGCTGGGCTCTGCTCGGGAAGCGGCGACCCGCGGGGGTGGCTCGGGACGGGTGTCCACGCGTTGGGCTGTGCCTCCCACTCTCCACCTTCTCTGCCCGGCCAGGTCCGGCGCGGCCCGGGGTCCCGGCAGAGGGCGCCAGCTCCCGGTGGCCGCGCGGGCAGGCGGAGGGGAGGGGACTCCGAAACTCCAGGTAAGGAGCGGAGTGAATCATCCCGGGGACCTGCTCGCCGCGCCGGGGCCGAGGAGGGGAGTGGCCGTGGCGCAGCTGGGAGGTGCGCGCCGCGGACCGGCGGGAGGCGGAGATCCTGCCAGTGCAGGCGTGGGGCAAGCTGGGCAAGGTGAGGAGCGGCCCTGCGAGGTGGCCCGGGGCAGGAGTGGCAGCATGTGGCCGGGGACGGATCCCCGAGCATCGCCGCCGCGCGCCCCTCCGGATCCCGGGTCTGATTCCCGGTGGCTGCCTGGGGCCCCGCGTGGGGCGAGGTAGGAGCCTGGGAGGCGCTGGCCGGGAAGGGCGGCGGGTTGCCCGCCCGCTGCCACTAGGTCCTGAGGGCACCCACCGGGGTCCCGGGGCCGTAACAAAGGCGCAGCGCGGCCGGCACTTCCACCCACTTCCGTCCCGGCGCACAGCCGGTGCGCGCCGCCGATGCCGCCGATCCGGCCGGGTTTGGATTTCTGTCTGCGACTTTCGGGAAGTTAGCTCAACTGCCCGTTAGGTGGGAGGAGGGGAAGAGGGCTCCGGGCAGCTACACTAGGGTGCGCACCGCTGCGGTTACGCCGTCTTTGCAGCTGCGCAGGACTGCTGGGGCCCCTGCGCCCCTGGCCCGAGCCTCGGAACCACCCTCTGGGGTTTGAACTGGGCGCTGGGCGCGCCCTGGCCCTAGCCTGCCCACGCCCCTCCGGGTGGTGTCTGCGCGTGTGCGGACTCTGTAGGGGCGGGGCTTAGCCCCTGGTGACAGCAGGCTGCCCCCGCACCTTGTGAGTGGAGCCCCAGAAGGCGGTAATTGCATTAGAAAGGGAGGCTGCAGTGCTGGGTCACAATCTGGGTCAGGTGCAGGCTTAAGCGCCTCCTGTCCAGCCGTGGCAGACCTGTTGAAGTCAGTTTACTGCAATTGCAAGTTCCGCGAAAGGGAAGAGGCCAGCTGGCTTCCACCCTCCCACCTCATCTCAGGTTGTGACACCTTGCAGACCCTGGCACAGGAACAACAAAGCCACGAATGTCAGGGGAGGCTTCCGGGCATGTTTCAGGACCTGAGGGAAAGGATCTTTGGAGAAGATAAAGCCAGGCGGGCACACTGTTGGCAGGGACCTCCAGCCCCAGAGTCAGTCCATAAAAGTCACCTTTTCATATCTCATCTGCCTGTGCCTCTGTCCTCCGTTGTAAGGAAAGGGTGGGATGCCTGATGCTAGACGAATCCGTCACCCTGTGAAGCATCCTCAGATTGCCCAGAACCTTCTTCCGAAGGTCGTTTCCATTTGAGAGATGAGGAAACTGAGGAGGCCTAGAGTTGGATGCTGTCACCCTTCATATTGTGTTAGGCAAGGGAGCTTTCTCTGGCTTTCCCGCCACTACTGCCTTCCGTTAGTAGCACAACCTCAACTACACCAGCTTTCTTTAAAGTTCAAGGAATGTGGGAAGAAACCTTCTCTAAAACCTTTAGAATTACGGGACAGTCCCATGAGAGGGTCAGGAATCACTCTGTCTTGCTTCATGGGGTCTTTCTCCAGTGGACTCAGGGTCACTGTCCAGGTGGACCTGGGGTCAAGAATCCTTCCTGGCTCAGAGACATTTGCCTTTCCTGTTGGAAGGACCTACCCGGCCCAACCTCTGTGACATGGACACTGGGCAGAATGTGTGTGTAAAATTCAGTGAAGTTTGATTGGCAAATAACAACTAATCTTTCTGACTGATTTTTTTTTTAAAACACCCCACCCCACATTTTGCTTAGAAGTAGAAGCTTCTATAGAAAAATTAAAATGTGGGACTTCATATTACCCTATATGCTACTTGCTGGTAAAGAGAGAGGTGTAAGCCAGGCACGGTGGTGCACGCCTTTAATCCTACCACTTGGGAGGCAGAGGCAGGCGGATCTTTGTGAGTTCAAGGCCAACCTGGTCTACAGAGTGAGTTCCAGGACAGCTGGGGCTACAGGGAGACCCTGTCTCGAAAAGACAGAGAGAGAGAGAGAGAGAGAGAGAGAGAGAGAGAGAGAGAGAGAGAGAGAGAGATGGGAGTCCAAAATGACACTCTGGAGCCCAGAATACCCTATTGCTGTGGTGGTCCTGTTGACAGCCAGGGACAATGATTGAGAGCAAGCCTGTGGAGTCACAGTAGGTGGCTTAAGATGCAGGGATAACAGTAATCTCACCTTTCAGACTACAGGGATAAATTTCATAATGCACATTAACTGTATAGCACAGTGCCTGTCTGGTATGTAGTAGCTGGTCAGCAAACCTATGTGGTTTAAGAACAACATCCATGGGCTGGAGGGATGGCCTAGCGGTTAAGAGCGATAGGTTCAATCCCCAGCACCCACATGGTGGCTGAGAACCATCTGTAACTCCAATTCCAGAAGAACTCCAGTTCCAGGGGAATCCGACACCCTCTTCTGACCTCCAAGGCATTGCACGACATGGGTGCACAGACCTACATGCAGACAGTACATTCATACACATAAAATAAATAAATAAATAAAATATTTTAAAAAAAAAGAACAACATCCTACCTTCTTCCTTTCACATGGCATTGAGACAGGTAAAGATGATGGCTTGCCCAAGCTCACCAGGTTTTGATAATACTTTGGTATTGTACACTGGGGGGATTCCTCCTCTTTGTTGGCAAGCTGAGGGTAGGGGAGGTTGGCATTGATGGAAACTTTGTTCCCCCAAGGGATTTGCCGGGGGCTCTGGAACTGTGAAGCTTTCCTCTTGGTCTCCCCTGTATAATTTTGTGGCTAGCTCTCCAGCCATTTCCCTTTCTTTTACATTTAAAGCCAGGATCCAAATTACGAACAAGACAGGATTCTGAACTGAAGGAAAGGAAGCAAGTATTTTTTTCCCCCCTCGAATTCATAAGCCAATTATAACTCTTCTCCTAAAATCGTGCTGGCCCGATTTTGGAAAGAGGGGCCATTTTATTGGAAAATGGGAATATTTTCTGAGAGTCTTTATGGCGAGTTGGTGGGGGAGGGAGAAGTTTCAGCACCAGCATTTCAGCGTGTTTGCTCATGTGAGGTAAACTGGGATCTGAAAATTGCTACTCCGACTTTTAGAAGCTGTTAGAATAAATAAGGCACAGAAAAGTTGCTGAACAAATATCTAGCAGTTGGGATGTCTATCCCCTCCCCTCCCCTCCCCTCCCCTCCCCTCTCCTCCCCTCCATTCCTCTCCCCTCTCCTCCTTTCCCCTCCCTTCCCCTCCTCTCTTTTCTCTTCTCTTTGATCTGTACTTTGTGCCTTTATCTTTCAAATACTCACAGGCTAAAGCACTGGGAACTGTGTAGAGCCATTCACCAAACAGTAGATTGATAAAACTTATCTTTCCGTATACTGTACAGGTGGTAGCAGATGGACTGTCACTGTGTAGGATTCACATTTGGACATGAAATGCAGCTTTCTCCCACACTGGAAGATGGGTTGCCCATGTAAATGTTGACAGATGTAAAGGGTTAGGACCAAGGCGCCCCACCCCTTGTGTGTCTCGCTTCATTTGCAGCCACTTGTGCTCCCACTGTGGACAGAAGCAGCTGCCGGGCCTGCGCCAGGCCCTCACTGGGCCGTCTTTCCTTTGTGGGGAAGATGAACAGGCAGTGTTATTTTGGATCACATAGCAGCCTGTTCAAAAGCAGCTTGCATTCCCCAGCTGTCCCACTGTCTTTGTACAAGGGAGAGAAACTTGCCAGCTGCTGGGTGGCTGTACTTCCATTTGTTGCCTTTGTTCAGTAACAGTAAAATCAAGGCACCTTTGTTAACATGTTGCCCTTTAAGTAGTTTTGTTTGTGTAATATCAATGGTCTTCCAGAAAGAGTCTGTCAGAAGACTTAAAACCAAATGTCAGAACACAGAACCTGTTTTTCAAAGTAAGAAAGATTGTGTGTGTGTGTGTGTGTGTGTCTGTCTGTCTGTCTGTCTGTCTGTCTATGTGTGTGTATGTGCAGATGTATGCAGATGCCCACATAGGCCAGAAGAGGGCACCAGATTCCACTGGAGTTAGAGTCATAAGGGGTGGTGAACTCCGAACCTGGGTGCTGGGAACTGAATTCAGGTTCTCTGGAAGAGCAGTACATGCTCTTAACAGATGAGCCCTTTCCAGTTCCTCAAGTTACTACTTTTAAAGGATAACCAACATGTATAATTTATCCACACTTAAAACCTAGTCTGTTTTGTACTTCATTGATTAATGAAGGAATAGACCTAATATAAAAATTAGCTGTTTTAAGAATTTGCCATATGAATCTGGTTTAACTATAGACGTTCTTCTGTTGCATGGATTTATGAGTTATAGTGTCTATAGCCAATACTTCTAGAACATTCCCTTATTTTGCATTTGTTAGGGCTGGAAGGGAATTTGGCTCCACCTCTTGTTTTCTTAATGAGGAAAGTTGAATTTTCAACTTATCCACAGTGATCTGACTGGTTCAATTAGTGAAGTTCATGTTACATATTTTCTAGATGACTTAGAGAAGCTGTGAGGATGAATATAGCCTGGGCTCTGATGTACCCCCCATTCAGAAAACCCAGACATAAATACACAAGTACTAACCAAGAGGCCTGCAGGGTCTCAGGCAGGACCTTTCTGTACGTGTGCTTCAGGCACTGCGTTATTCTCAGACCACTGCTGTAATCACAGCTGAAATAAAGCCCAGCACGGCCAGCTCATGCATTGAAAAGCCCAGGAGGGTGTGGGTGGGAGATAGAGAAGCATTGTGTGGCTTATTGAGAGTTGGAAACATTGGGGCTGGAGAGATGGCTCAGCTGTTAAGAGCACTGGCTGCTCTTGGAGAAAACCTGGGTTTGGTTCAGCACCCATGTGGTGGCTAACAACCATTCTTAATTCCAGTTTCAGGGTATCCTATGCCCTCTTCTGGCCTCCATGGGGTTCCACAAACCTCAAATGGCACACTTAACATGCAGCCCAAATACTCATACACATAAAAATAAATCCTTTAAAAAAATACTCGAGAGGGAGTAGTGGGGTAGATATAATCAACATATTTTGTATGAAATTATCAAAGAATTAGTGAAAGTATTATTTTTATTTACTTTTATGTTGTCTTGCCTGCATGTAAATGCCCCTGTATCATGCAGTACCTTGTGGAGGTCAGAAGAAGGAGTCAGATCCTCTGGAACTGGAATTATAGTTGGCTGTTGGGTACTGAGAACTGAACCCGTGTCCTCTGCAAGAGCAGCCAATGTTCCTAACAGCTCAGCCATCTCTCCAGCCCCCCAGTTTTTTTAAAGGAAAACCTGTAGTCAATTAAAAAAAAATGCTTTATTTTTTGTGTTTATGGGTGTATTGCCTGCGTGTATGTAAGTGCATCCATGCCGTGCATTGCCCGTGGAAGTCAGGAAAGGGTGTTGGATCCCCCTAGAACTGGAGTTATGTTTTTTTGTTGTTGTTGTCTTTCCTCCAGCTGTCCTGGCATTCACTATGTAGACCAGGCTGGCCTTGAACTCACCGAGGTCTGCCTGCCTCTGCCTCCAGAGTTCTGGGATTGAAGGTTTGCACCACCACGCCCGGCTCGGAGTTATGTTCTTAACCACCGAGCCATTTCTTCAGCCCCAAAACCTGTACTTAGAAGGGAATGCCTGGTGTTCCTGGAAAGACAACTGTCCCCGACTTCCTGCCTGCAAGCTCTTGCCCAGATCTCTGAAACATTCATCCTCAATGTGTATTGTGGCTAAATGGCCCTTTGTAACCACAGCGCAAATCACAGTCCTTTATTGGGCTTCAGTTAGCCTTTATCCCCTTTGTTCTGTACGAGGTTATACAGATGAACCACTGTCCCTTGGACGTGTCCTGGACCCTCTGACCTTGGCTCTCACTCCTAGGGGATCTAGTCTGTTGCTTCACAGTTGCTGAGTGGGGCCTGCAGTCCCTGGCCCTTCCACCCCTCCATGGGCTCCTTTATATCTACACATACACATCTTACACTTCATCCATTTGCACGGTCATCTGGACCCTTACAGTGCTTCAGGTTTTTGTTTGTTTGTTTGTTTGTTTGTTGGTTGGTTGGTTTTTTTGAGACAGGGTCTCCCTGTAGCCCCAGCTGTCCTGGAACTCACTCTGTAGACCAGGCTGGCCTTGAACTCACAAAGATCCTCCTGTCCCTGCCTCCCAAGTGCTAGGATTAAAGGCGTGTGCCACCACGCCCGGCAGTGCTTCAGTTTTTAGTTGGCTTTCCTGCCATTTTCTTTTGGGTCCTTAGGGCCTGATGACGAGGGAACCATTGTACAGAACTGAGACTTCTGAGTTTGATAACCAGCTGGACTAGGCCTCAAAGTATCTCCTGATTCCAAATTCAGCCCCTTCCCTGGCTGAGGCCTGGAAAAGGTCACCTCCACAGAAGCTTTAGACGGCCACCTGCTTCCAAGCCTGCTTCTCCTGACCACAGAGGCTCTACCCCATTCTATCCTGAGCACTTTCTCTTGGATAAATCTCATTTTTTTATACTTTTTGTGCAGAAGCTGTTCTTTCGTTTCTAAGTCTTATCTCTCAAATATGCAGCTGTTATTCCTAACACATTTCCTTTCACACACACACACACACACACACACACACACACACGCAGGCACAAACACTTCCAAGTACACAGAGGCCGGGTATGGCTATTGGATTTATTATCCCTTTTCAATCAGTCCAGCACCTTTCAGAGATGACTCCATATTTATAGTGTCAAATGTTTTATTTCTTTTGAATGATTTGGATACTGCAAATTATCTGATGGTGTCAGATACAGATAGAAAGGCAAAGTCAATCTGGCTAGTCCCTTCCACAGAGGAACTGTTGAAAGCAAGTCTGTTGGGGCTGGAGAGATGGCTCAGTGGCTAAGAGCGCCGACCGCTCTTGCAGAGGACCTGGGTTCGATTCCCAGCACCCATGTGGTGGCTCAGAACTGTCTTTAACTCCAGTTCCAGGGGAATCCAACGCCCTCTTCTGACCTCCGCGGCATTGCACCAACCTACATGCAGACAATACACTCATACACATAAAAAAAAATTAATTAATTAAAAAAAAAAGCAAGCAAGCCTGTTTCCTCCAGGAGTGACTGCACGCTCTCTCTCTACCTCATAGTGCTCAGAGGTTGGCAGCAGCAGCCATTTCTTTCCCTTTAGGTGGAGAGTGATGCAGAGTTTTGGGGAGCAGCCACAGAGGGCTTTTGCTCAGTACGTCCCAGCATTCTTTGTGCAGTCTGGGCCTTGCTCTCTCCGATGTCCCAACACATCCCCTTCCTGCCCCCAAACTTGGCCAGCTTTCTCCCCATCCCTGGACCTCCTCTCTGACACTCTGCCTGTCTTGTTCCTGGTTTTCTGCTGTCGCCCGAGTGGCCACCTCCTGGCGGCCCAGGGTTTCAAGTGTCTCAGGGAAGCCTTGCCTTGCATGCCCTTAGCCACCTGTCATTGGTGTTGCGTTGCGTCCCCCAACTGTCCAGCCTGCTCACAACTTGGGGTAAGTTCCCATCGCCCTGACCCCATCAGCATCATTTGTGGCAGTCTGCTGGTCCATTCTGCCCCCAGTGCCAGCTGGCCCTTTGTGTCCAGAGTCCCAGGCTTTCCAGCCTACCTCTTCCTGCCTGTCTCAGGCTGTTCTCCATTCTTCCTTCTTCAGAAAGTGCTTTTTAATAGTGTTTCCTTTGTTGTTGTTTTTTTTCAGCAATTTGCAAATCTTTCTTCTTTGAGCCAATTCCATTTGTCTGTCTCTACTTTAGCCTAGTAATTACTTTGACTACACCATCAAAGTTTATTTTGATGGAAATTTTGCTTTTAGAAAAGCTTCTTTGGAATTGAACTTTGGAAATACCAGTTATGAAACTGATCAGGTTAGGTCATCTAAAGGCCTGAACTTTGGGGAAGATTGTTGGGAATTTATTTTGGCTTGCCTGTTCTGTAGCAGTACCTGAGAGCAATTGAAATGCAAGCTTGTTTTGGATAATCCTTCCTTTGCAAACAGAAATTGCACATGTACAGAGCAGAATTCATTTGTAATCCCCCCCCCCCTTCTTTTTCAAATTCTATTGCTGGAGAATCTTGGGAGGCAGTTCATGCTTTGTGGTCTGTCTGGGTTGTTCACGAGTCACAGATGACTGGTCATGTGAGACTGTACCAGGTCTTTTGTTCAGCAGGCTTCTCAGGGCGTTTTTGAGCTATGATGGACATATGCTACAGAGTGAACCTTGGGAAATCCTTATCATACTGATCCTGATGAAGGACCCTGGGGAATGGAGTCCCTGGCTGTTGGCTGTCCTTGACTTGCCCTCTGGCTGCTGTAGACCTGCTCAGATCATGTGCTGTGGTGTCCACCTGATATTTTCTTACTACAAGGAAACTGCTCTTTGAAGGGTGCGCGTGTGTAGTGCAGGACAACCTTAACTCTCGTTCAAGTGTTGTCTACCCTGTTTTTATGAGACAAGGTGTCTCTTTGGCCTGTGACTGGCTAAAGAGGTTAGGCTGGCTGCCAGTGGGCCCCAGGGATCTTTTTAATCTCTATGCAACCCCCCTGTCCCCCCAGCACTGAGATTACAAACATGCACCACCATGTCCCCCATTTTTATGTGAATTCTGGTGATCGCACCCAAGACCTTAGGCTTGTAAGACAAACACTGACTGAGCTGTCTCCCCAGCCCCTGAGGGTGTTCTGTAATTGATGCTACTGCCCAGAGTTGCACCTAATCAGGTCAGGTTACCCACCATCCGTGCCAACATCTGGAGAGAGGATTGAAACAGATTACAGAGAAAGATGAAACAAAAGGAATCAAGCAGACTGTTCATTCAGTCTTTCGATTGTTTGGCTAACTTTTGTCAGCCCCCCTGGTGAATGTGCGCGTGCTCGTGTGTGTGTGTGTATGTGTGTTCCTGGGAGGGGTCCTGTGTGGCTTCTTGGTGTTGAGAATGCAGCCCAGTGTGATGCCAGCCAGGGAACACACCTGTGGAGTGTTAGCATAGGTGCTAGGATGGAACCTCTGTCCAGGTGTAATGGTGTGCTGCAGCCACCAGGGGCCTATACCGAGGGCCTGCAAGCCTTGCCTGCTGTCAGCACCAACCTCTATGGGCCAGGGCCTCTCCCCCACCTCTCCAGGGCCTCTGAAGAGATGAAACAGGAACAGTAGAGTTCTGTTCCAAACCCAGATCCAAGGTCAGGAATCCTTTGTGATAAATTGTACGATGTATCTGTGTAGTCTCAATGTATCTGTGTACTTGTCTGACTGACCATCTCCCCCACCCATTTGTAGCAAAGGAGGAAGTCCCGAGCCATTTTGTATGAAGGATGCACAGTGGTGATTTAAAGGGCCACTGGGGGCTTTGTTTGATTGCGTCTGAGTATTCTTGTGCTCTGCCAACTGTTTGTAAAGAGACTCTTTTTTCTCTCAGTCGAGCATGGCAGAATCGCTGCCAGCCTTCCTGTCTCCCAGGACAGAGTAGTCCACACCTCTGCCTCTTTTCTGGGTGCTATGGATTCCAGCCAACAGCATGAAGCGGGTGCCTAAATATTCTCAGTGCTGGGTGAGGACAGAGGTCCTGATCAAAGGCAAGGTAGCTTCCACAATAAGGGTCTGCTCTCCAGATGGGCCTTTGCTGAACAGAGCAGCCTCACTGGGACACACTTGTGAATACAGGACATAGGTACACATCAGTGAAGGACACCTGTGCACATCAGTGCAGGACATGTGCACACCTGTGCAGGACATATGTGCAAGCCAGTGAAAATGCATGTAGAAACCAATACAGGACACGCATGCATGTATACCAGCATGAGACACGTGTACACCAGTGTAGGACACATGTGCATGCCAATGGAGGACACGTGGAAACCAATACAGGACATGCATGCACACCAATACAGGACACATGTATGTACACCAGCATGAGACACATGTGAACACCAGTGTAGGACACATGTGCATGCCAATGCAGGACACATGGAAACCAATACAGGACACATATGCACACCAGTACAGGACACATGTATGTACACCAGCATGAGACACATGTGCATACCAGTGTAGGACACATGTGCATGCCAATGGAGGACACATGTGGAAACCAATACAGGACATGCATGCACACCAGAACAGGACACATGTATGTACACCAGTGCAGGGTACATCCCGGTGCACTGATACGTGCTCAGAGGTCCAGTCCTCGTGGCCAGCACAGTGCAGACTCACTGTCCTGTTGGCGTGTGGCTTTTGGTGGGACTGCCAGTAGGGAGGGCCCTAACAGGAAAACAGCACAGCTGACAGTTTGGAGATGGGGTTTTTGTTTTTGTTTTTTTTTGCATAATGTTTTGGTCAAGTGTTAAGTCAATTTTTTTTAACTTCCAAGACTGTATGAGATGATCTTCAAAGACTGCAGTTCTTTTAGTCCACTAGATTTTAAGTTCAAAAGCTGTGTGGATAAAGCTATTAACTTACATTCCTTGGAAAAAATAATAGCTCAGACCACAAGATCCACTTTAGAGAGAACATCTTCAAGCAATGGTAGACTGTTTCCAGCCAGCTCCTAAAAGTGAATTTATAGCAATTTTTAAATTGAGCACACACACACACACACACACACACACACACGCACACACACATCCTTGAACACCCACGCTTATACACATCATTCTGGTCCCAGAATTATTGAACAAAACAGTCATCACTGTATACTGGTGACATTGAGTTTCTAGGAAAAATAAAAAACATGTTATATGCTTGACAGGAAATCACGCTGATTCTAAATATTTTGCTTATTTATGTAAACCAAACATCTCTGTGTTAAAAAAAAAAGTAGCAAAACTTCCCAGTGTGGTGCTTTTTCTGTTTGTGATTCTGAGTGCAAGAGGAAGAACAGAGCAGTGAAGGTACTTAGTGTTTTTCCATGTGAAAGCTGGTTCCATTTTATGCAGCCATCTAAAAACAAACAGTGCCCCCAACACAACCCCAGTCCACACTGTCAGCCTGCTGGAGACTCACTCAGAGCGCAGATGCTGTTCCAGCACTGATAGTGGCACCATGTCCGATTCCAGAGCTGCTGCCTGACCTCACCTCCTCCAGCCCCGTGCGCTCCAACCCACTTTCTCTTCTCAGTTCAGCTTGATGTGGGCTTGGCCACAGGTAGTGCTTTCTTCAGTCTTTACCCAGTCCATCTTCTCTTCCAAAGTTAAAAAAAATTGCCGGGCATGGTGGTGCATGCCTTTAATCCCAGCACTGGGGAGGCAGGTGGATGGATCCCTGTGAGTTCAAGGTTAGCCTGGTCTACAGAGTGAGCTCCAGGCCAGCTGGGACTAAAGGGAGAACTTGTCTCAAAAATATCAAAAAAAATTTTTTTTAAACATTTTATTTATTTTGTGTGTTGGGGATGGGGGCAGAATCACTCATGGTACAGCGTGCGCATGGAGGCCAGAAAACACTTTGTTCTCACCTTCTACCATGTCGGGCCCCAGTACTTGAACTCTGGTCCTCAGGCTTGGTGGCAAGCACTCTTGCTGGCCCAGCCATCTTGTTGGCCCTCCTCCAAGTCTCTTTGGTTGCCAACTTCACATGGATTGCTTATAAGTTGCCAACAACGACTGTTCTGTTTCATCTTTTCTGAATGGTCTTCCCATTGCTTTGGATTATGGAGACAAAGAGCAGGTTAATGAGCCCTGGCCACAGGCTTTGTCACAAAGCATAGACCAGTGTGTGCAAGTCTGTGCATTGGGCATGTTAGGAAATTTTGGCATAGGAATAAGGTCCAAGACAGCTTCAAAGATGGTCCAGTAGCTTCTGAAATTTAGAGACTGTCTTTCCCTTTTCTTTTTTCTTTGAACATCCTCACTGAGGTATGGCACTTCCAGGAATTTCTTGGCCTCCCAGGTGCTAGCTTTTTTTTTTTTTTTTTTTGTTAAATTTTTTTTTAGCTTCCAAGACTCTGTGAGATGATCTTGAATAAATTATTTGAACTTTTCCTTGATACTTCTCTTTATTTTTATTGGCTGAAAAACTTCTTCAGCAGTAATTTGGGGAAATTTTGCTTTCAAAAACCCCTTGTACCTTCTGACACAGTAAAGCTGCAAAGGAGAACAATACTAGCTTGATGGTTTAAGACCTCCCGGGTCACAGAGGGAAGGACCCCGCCATGGGTCCCATACAGATCATCAACATATGTTGATTGTACCTTAGAAGATGAGGAGATTAAAGAAGAGTAGTCTAGGCAAGATTATCAAGGAAGCAGGTGCCAGGATTCAACCTGGAACAAGGTCTTTTGACTCCTGGGCCTGTCTTGTCACTTCTGATTTGACTTAGCCAGTAACAAGTGGAAAAAAAAATGGAAATAGTTAATGGTTATTTATGATCTTATGTTTTCCTCACTTAGAACTTGATTATAAAGCTGTCCACCTTCTCTCCTTTGCTTATCCATCCTGAGCCCTAAAGCAACAGCTGCCAGAGTGTGTTAGTTACCACTGTAAATAGAGCATAGCTCTCTGCTGGTGCTGGAAGGAATCTTCTCGGCTCAGTTCATGAAGCCTTAGAGGTCCATGGAGAGATGTGCTTGCTTCGGAAGGGACTGCCTTCCTTGCCTTCACCTGGATTATTAAGGAAGATGTGCTAGAGAGCTGGCCTCTGCCCTAGAGATGCTCATGTTGATGCTGAATGCCTGTAGGCCCGGGGCTAGTGTCTACTGAGCATGGGCTGTACCACAGCCACTCATCTGTACCGTGGTTCCTGCTAGCTCTCAGTGCATTCCTGTGGATGAGTGTGCTAAGCTGGGAGGAGTTCTAATCTAAGTGCAGGGCCAGTGTTGTCTCCCAGTCTGTAAGGGAATATGCCCAGTCCTTCATTCAACTCTGCTGTCTCTGGAGTCTATGATTTTTGTTTCAAGATTGGCCTTTTTTTAAAGGGAAAATCAAATTATTTTCCCTTTTATTTTATTTTATTTTTATTTTTTATTTTTTGGTCTTTTTTCAAGATAGGGTCTCCCTGTAGCCCCAGCTGTCCTGGAACTCACTCTGTAGACCTGAACTCACAGAGATCCACCTGCCTCTGCCTCTGCCTCCCAAGTGCTAGGATTAAAGGCATGAGCCATATTTTCCCTTTTAAAAATGACTTACTTTTTATTTATATGTATCTGTGTGTGTCTGTGTGTATGTGGATGTACATGTGCGTACGGAAGTGTCCGGGAGAGGATGGCAGATTCCCTGGCGCTGGAGTTACAGGTGGTTGTGAGCAGCCTGATCTGCCTGTTGCCAAACAAACGCTGGTCCTCCGCAAGTGCAGCCAGCGCTTTTAACCTCTGAGCCATCTCTCTAGCCCCATTGTTGCAGTATTTATTTATTTATTTATTTATTTATTTATTTATTTATTTATTTATTTATTTATGTGCCTGTGTATGTGTGTGCCTGTGTGGATGTGTGTGGGTCCATGCATGCTGTAGTGGATGTGTGGAGATCAGAGGACGGCTTTTAAGGGTCTGTTCTCTCCTTCCATTGTGTGGGTCCCAGGGATCCAACTCAGATTATCAGATTTGGCAGTAAGTGCCTTTTCCTGCTGAGCTCTATCTTTGAATTTTTTTTATTTGTTTGTTTGTTCATTTGTTTTTTGAGATGGTCTTCCTGTAGCCCCAACAGGCCTGGAACTTACCATGTAGACCCAGCTGGCCTTGATCTCACAGAGATCTACCTGCCTTGGCCTCCTGAATGCTGGGATTAAAGGTGTATCCCACCATGCCCTGCTGCATTCATGCTTAAAAGAAAAATCTCTCACAATGCTTCAGTTTTTAATTTAAATAAAATCAATTTATGTAAACTAAAGGCTAGCATTCCACCCCTCAGCTTTGCCTGCCACAGTTCAAGTGTAGACACTGGGTAGGAACTGGATGGATCAAGCCAAAAGTTATTTGCATTTCAACCTTTGTTTGTATCCAGGAAATTCAGGAAAACAGCAGAGGAAGTGAGTCTGAGGTGCATCCTAACTGACTCAGGGGGTGGAGAATTTACCACTGTTAGGACCATCAGACCAAGTGCAACCTCCCAGGTTCTGAGGCTGTGTCTCCACAGGCTCTTGCTCTCGAGTGGGCTGTGACTGATGACCTCACAGCACTTCCTTGGATGGGAACCCTGTCAGCAAAAGGCCCTTTCTCTTTATCCAGTCCACCATTTCCTCCCAGTACATGACACAGGAAAGCTGCCCGGGGCTGTGGGTGTTTGCAGAAAAGAGAGATCTTTTGATAATCACAGGATATGAAAGAACACCTGAATAGAGGAGAAGATAGAAGGTGGATTAGTGTGTTGAAAAGAAAATGATGCAGTAAGATGTTCTAAGATTCACAAACCACCTGCTGAGCCAGGAGGTTGGATTTAGAGTGGTTTAATGCCATCTTTCCTCAACCTGGATTAACCATCTTTCTCTATCTCAATTAAAAAGTTCAGTTTCATTTCACAAGAAATCAGGGTTGTTTACTTAGCTCGTGGGTTCTCAGGCCTTTTCCTTTGTCTGCAGTCCTTCTCAGTGTTCTTTTCTGTGTATGGAGGGGGAGTGTGTTCGTATTTGTGTAACAGTGCATGCACATGTCTCTATATGGGGGGGGCAGAGGTCAATGTTGAATGTCTTCCTTTGTCACTCTTTACCTTGTTTTCAATAAATATTTTATTTATTATTTTATGTGTATGAGTGTATTGCCTACATGTGTGTAAATGCACCAGTATTGTATAATGCTCTTGGAGAGCAGAAGAGGGTGTTGGATCCCCAGGAAATAGAGTTACAGACAGTTGTTAGCCACCACATGGGTGCTGGGAGTCAACCCCCTCCGCCTTATTTTTGAAGCAGGGTCTCTCCCTAAGGTCTTTGCTTGCAATGCAAGCCCCTCCCCTCCCCTCTTTCCATTTTCCTCTGCCATGTCTTTATTTTTGTGTTGTGGAGGTTGACGATACTTGAATTTTCTCCCTGGGAACATCTTCCCTTCTTCCATCCTGGGTGTCTCCAGGTTGCAAGCCAGGGAGGCCGAGAGTTAGGTTTCTATCAAGGTTGCAGGCTCTGCTATAAGCTCTGTGTGCAGAGCTGAGTCTGCTGTCATTACATTCCTCAGTCTGGAAGGGACATAGCACACAGTGGCCCAAGACACAGGGGAAAGTGGCTGTGTCTTCACCTGGGCTCTTCTGTTACCAGCCCGGCCACCAGAGGCTCAAAAGCATGGTGTCTTTAGACTGTGGTCTTGTCATTTGTTGGTGGTATTTATTTTTCCTTGAGGTTTTTTTTTTTTTTATGTGTATGAATGTACTGTCTGCATGTAGGTTGGTGCACCCATGTCTTGCAATGCCACAGAGGTCAGAAGAGGGTGTCGGATTCCCCTGGAACTGGAGTTAAAGATGGTTCTTAGCTGCCATGCGGGTGCTGGGAATTGAACCCGGGTCCTCTGTAAGAACAGTCGGTGCTCTTAACCGCTGAGCCATCTCTCAGCCCCTTCCTTGAGTTATTGACTGCATTGACTGGCCTTTTTCCCCTCGTCTTGCTGGGGTAGTGTGTGTGTGTGTGTGTGTGTGTGTGTGCGTGTGCGCGCACGTGCGCGTATGTACGCTTCTTTTGCTTTTTCACAAATAGAAGTTTATGCATTTTCTTAAAAGGTGTTTTTCTGTCACTTTTGTGGGCCAGACTACTTGAATTAAATCATAGGCCTGATATTTATAAACTCTGTGACCATTCTGAGCTCCACTTTTCCATCTGTGTATATACTGGGGCTGATGAGAGTGAACGGTCTCATTAGTATGAGAGTAAATAAAATAACACATGAAAAATGCTAAGCACAATGCCTAGCCTGCCTTCACTATTTTAAAGACAGTCTTATTTGTGAATATGCTATATTACTTTAAATAGAACATAATCCAGGTTGGAGAGATGGCTCAGTGGTTAAGAGTATCTACTGCTCTTCCAGAGGATCTGAGTTTAATTGCCAGCACCCATGTTGGGTGGCTAACAACCACCTGTAACTCTAGCTCCAGGGGACCTGACACCTTCTTCTGGCCTCTGAGGGCACCTGCATCCATGTGCACATACCCACACACAGACATCCCCATACCCATAAATAAAAATAAATCTTAAAAACTGATGATAATCGGGCTGGAGGGATGGCCTAGCGGTTAAGAGCGCTGACCGCTCTTGCAGAGGACCCGGGTTCGATCCCCAGCACCCACATGGTGGCTGAGAACTGTCTGTGACTCCAGTTCCAGGAGAACTCCAGTTCCAGGGGAATTGAGACCCTCTTCTGACCTCCGCGGCATCGCACGACACAGGTGCGCAGACCTGCATGCAGACAATACATTCATACACATAAAAATAAATAAATAAATAAAAAGAAAAATGATTAAAAAAAACTGATGATAATCCACATAGTTATTACTTTATCTTTCAGCCCATTAACTTTTTTTTTCTTTTTTTTTTGGTCTTTTCGAGACAGGGTCTCCCTGTATCCCCAGCTGTCCTGGAATTCACTCTGTAGACCAGGCTGGCCTTGAACTCACAAAGATCCACCTGCCTCTGCCTCCCAAGTGCTAGGATTAAAGGCATGTGCCATCACACCCGGCTCAGCTCATTAACTTTCATCTCACCTGCTGTGTCTTTGCCAAAGATGTCCAGTTAGGGCTTGTAGTCAGGGCTCCATTGCTCAGTCAGCTACACAGATGTTTCTTTTGGAGTATAAATATTATGTATCTTACCTTAATTTTGGCTATGCTAAAAGATTTCTTGGGAGGCCGGGGATGTACTTGCCTACCCATAGTGTCCTGGCTTCAGTACCCAGTGCACCTCCCACAACCCCCGACTCCATGGGAAAGATGTATAGCGGTAACATCTCCCTGGTTTCTGTTTATCTACTAATATCCCCATATGGAGAATTTCTTACACCTTATGATTTGCAGGATATGTGCTCAACTATAACACCACAAATCTTCCATTCCTACCTAGTTTCATTCTATGGCAAATTACACTGTGTTTTGTTTGGCTTTTTAGACAGGGTCTCCCTATAGCCATGGCTGGCCTGGAACTCACTTTCTAGACCACATTGTCCTCAATCTATTTATTTCTGTGTATGAGAGTATTTGCCTGCATGCATGTAAGTGCACCACATGCATTTAATGCCTGTGGAGGCTCTAAGGGGGTCAGATCCCCTGGGAATGGAGTTACTGATGGTTGTTAGCTGCCATGTGAGTGCTGGGAACTCTAAGAGTAGCCAGTGCTCTTAACTTCTGAGCTTTCTTTCCAGGCCTCCATTTATCATTTCTTTGTGCACATAGCCTTGTATATCATGATTTGTTGGGTACTTAGTTACTACCGATAAGCACCTCTTCCCTTGGTAGAATGCTGGGTACCTAGAGAGCTGCTTGGATGGCACAGACTTGGAAGTATAGATCTTGCTGCTGGAGGACCTGTAGAGAGTGTTGCAGGCTGGGAGCCTCCCAGCAGGAGCAGAAATTATCAGTGCACTTCAGTATTAATGAGTGGGCAGTTCAAAAGCCACCCAAAAGCTGCCCCAAGGGAAGCCTTTGCTGTTACACTGACTTTAACCTGGGCAAGGAAACCTTCATAGGATGAGAAATGCCCCAAGCTCCTGGGCACTGCTATATAGGCAGAGATAGGGTTCTCCAACAACACTTCCTCTGCTTCTTTGAGGCCACTGGTGTCTCAACACTTCCCTTAGCCTAGGTCACCATGGAGTTCTGTGTGTCCAGATGCCACTGGCTCCATGTTGGGCCCTTTGTTCAGGGCAGGGACCCCTGGCACTGCCTAAGTGCATGTAGAAGATTGGCTGACAGAGGGGCCTGTGTTCTTCCCTGCCCTACCTCTACTTGTGAAAGGACCAAATGTGGGTGGGAGGAGGCATGCACTTGGAATGGAAGATACAGCCTGCAGGGGAGTGGCTTCTGGCAACAGGTAGTGGCTGCATCTGGTCTGCCAACTCCCTAGAACACATTGGCACCTAGTGCATGGCATTGACCTAGAGCCGACTCAGTTGTCCTCCAAACCAGTGCCAACTGGGAACATAGCCGTATTCAGAGAAATTTATAAATGTCACTGGAAAACCATGACAAAAGCAAAGTAATCTTTTTTTAAAATGTTGTTTGGGACAGAGTCTTGCTGGAGGGACTGGAATTGGCTTTACAGCCCTGGCTGGGCTCAGACTCACAGTCTTCCTGCCCATGCTTCTCTAGCACTGGGTTACAGGCGTGGGCCAAGTACATGGCTCAAATGGGGTAATCTTGCTCTGTCTCATACTTAAAACTGCCTTCCCTCCCTCCCTCTCTCTTTCCCTCCCTCCCTCCCTTCCTTCCATTTGCTTTTCCAAAATCTAACTTTTTAAATTATTGTATAACCTAACTTTTTTTTTAGCAGTAAATGCCCTGCGTTGTTTCACGTCACCCAAGCCTAAGGTAGGCCTTGGTCCCTTCGCAAGAGCTGAAGTATCTTGATTGAGATTCAAGTGGTTTTTCTTTATCTTTCAATTTATTGTTTTACAGCCTGTTGAAAGGAAACAAAATCCTTCACTGAATGATTATAATGAGCAGCCTGTCGGGTTCCAGGCAATAGGATGAGGAAGGTAGAGGCAAACTCTATCTCACTTCTGAATTCTGAAATCTGTCACAGAAAGCAGATATGAAAACCCAGGTGCCACTCACCGGAGGGCTTGTGTTGGGGTCTGTCGCTCAGACAATGTGAGGAAACGGCTCCCTGAGCGGAGGCTTTCCCAAGCTACCTAAGGTCAAAGGCTGAGCTCTTTGCTTAGAATTCATTTTCATTACCACAATAGCAAATTGTCCTTCCCTTCCCTTCCCTTCCCTTCCCTTCCCTTCCCTTCCCTTCCCTCCTTACGCCCTTCCCCTTCCCGCTTCCCCTTCCCCTTCCCCTTCCCTTCCCTTCCCCCTCCTCCCGTCTCCCTTCCTTCTTCCCTCCCTCTTTTTTTTTTTTTTTTTTTTTTTTTCCCCTTTCCCTCCCCCTTCCTCCCCCTCGGCCTCCCTTCCTCCTTTCTTCCCTCCCTCCTTGCATAGTCTACATGTGCAGCCTGCAGCTGACATTAATTTTCTTCCTCACTCCCCACCTTAATTTTTGAGACAGAGGATCTCAGTGAACCTGGAGCTCACTCACTGGCTAAGGTGTCTGACCAGCTAGCTCCCAGGCTCTACCTGTCTGTCTGTGTGCCCGATCCCAAACATTGGGTTTACAAACACTTGCATGACCACACTTGTTTTTTAAAATATTTTATATATTATCTTTATTTTATGTGTATGACTGTATTATTGCCTGCATGTATGTAATTGCACCTGTGTTGTACAATGCCCACAGAGGTCGGAAGAGGGCATTGGATTCCCCTGGAACTGGAATTAGGGACAGTTGTTAGTTGGCATGTGGGTGCTGGGAACTGAACCTGGGTCCTCTGAAAGATTAGCCAATGCTCTTCACCTTTGAGCCATCTCTCTAGCACCCACACTTGGGTTTTTACTGACTGAGCCATCGTTCTGTCCCCATAGTAGTAAGTTCTGAAACGATGGGTGCTAAGGGTAGCCAAGCTCAGAGCCTCGGCTTAGTTCCAACATGGAATCATTTTACTGGGAATTCCTGCCTCACCCCCACAGCCCCACAGCCATGGTGTGAGCTGAAGTGTTCATTGTACTGCTGGCCCCCTGCATTCAGAGACTGAGTCCAGAGGCTTGGAACATGCAGTATGAGGCTCCTAGGTGGAACCCCAGATGGATTCAGCATGGTGGTCAGCCTCAGCGCTTCCTTGCATTCCGTAGGCCACATAAGCCCTGCGCAAAGTGTTCTGGTTGTACTTTGGGGTGTGGAGGTTTTTTTTTCTCCTTCATTTTATTTTGTTTTATTTGCGGTACTGGGATGGCACCTAGATTCCTCTCATGCTAGCAACCTCTCTACAACTGAGCAATAACTCCAGCTGCTTTTTTTATTTTGATGGAACATTCATTCAAAAAGCAGCACCCGCTTTATGCTCTATAGAAATCTTTGGGTAGTATTAGCATGGAGCTGTTTACTGTGAAACACTTTATTTATTTATTTATTTATTTATTTATTTATTTATTTATTTTCTTTTCGAGACAAGGTCTCCCTTTAGTTCCAGCTGGCCTGGAGCTCGCTATGTAGACCAGGCTGGCTTTGAACTCACAGAGATCCACCTGCCTCTGCCTCCCAGTGTGGGGATTAAAGGTGTGCATCACCACACCTGGCAACTCTTTATTTCTTAACATGCCTCTCTGTCTTGCCTGATAGGAGAGCAGTCATTAAAACAAACAAACAAACAAACAAACAAACAAAAACTTTATTTGGGCAGGAGAGATGGCTCAGCAGTTAAGAGCACTGGCTGCTCTTGCAGAGGACCTGGGTTCAAATCCTAGTACTGACTGGTGGTTTACAACTGTCCAGAACTATAGTTACAGGGGATCTGATACCTTCTTCTGACCTCCATGAGCCTTGCACAACATGGGTGCAGGCAATACACCCATACACATAAAAATAATAAAATAAAAAAGCTTTATTTACCAGGTGTGGTGGTTTGCATGAGTGTCCCCCATAGGCTGTAAGTATTCAAACATTTGTCTCCAGTTGGTGGCCCTGTTTTTGGTGGTCTTAGAAGGTGTGGCCATGCGGGGGGAAGTGTGTCACTGGGGGCAGGCTTAGTGAGTTTTAACAAGCCTCTGTGGTCTACAGTTGCTCTCTATTTCCCGTGCTCTTTGCAAGATATGACCCTCGGTTTGCTGCTCCAGATCCAGCTGCCATGCCTCCCACCACAATGGACTCTAATTCCCTGGAACCACCAATCCTAAGCTCAAATAAACTCTTCCTTTTATAAGTTCCTTGGTCTGGTGTTTTATCACAGCAACAGAAAAGTGACTAATACACCAGGTGTGGTAGCACATGCCTTTCATCTTGTCAGTCAGCCAGTGAAAGCAGGAGGATCATGAGTTCGAGGCCAGCCTAGGCTAAAGAGCAAGACCGCCTCAAGCCAACAAGCCTTTTTGTAAATTTCATATTCTGAGTTTATCAGAATGCCAGCCACAGAGATAATGTGGAGAGTCAAGATTCAATAACAATAATAGTAATAAAATACGCATTTCGGGTGTGAAGTTAGAATGATTTCCTAAAAATGTAACTGTTTTATAAATATATTTATTATTTTTCCTACATAAATGAGGACTCTTTAATGGGAGGTAATAAGGAGGTGTATTATTAGATACAACTTTTGGTATATTAGTAGATACTATGTGTGT
The DNA here is from genome assembly GCA_009823505.1 of Rhizomys pruinosus. Classification (NCBI taxonomy): domain Eukaryota; kingdom Metazoa; phylum Chordata; class Mammalia; order Rodentia; family Spalacidae; genus Rhizomys; species Rhizomys pruinosus. The sequence continues at coordinate 45,088 of VZQC01007130.1, forward strand.
GTTTATTATTGGCCTTTTGGCTTATGTTTTAGAGGAAACTTGACTGCTGCAATTCTCATGCCTCCTCGAGTCACACTAGCCTTAAACAAAGCTTGGAGTTGGTTGACAGATCTGATAGGAAAAGCCTACTCGCAGCCTTCAGATGGGAATCAGACTCCGCCCGAGCTTTGGCCTAGCTCTTTTGTGAGATGGATGGCCTGAAGCATAGCCACAGGCAGTTCTGACAGCTTCTTTTGCAGCAAATAGAGACTGAACCCAGGGCTTGACAAGCCTGGGTATCATCATACCTGGGTATCATCATACCTGGGTATCAAATCCAGCCTGCTTTTCACGTTTTTTTTGGGGGTTTTTTTTGAGACAAAGTCTCGCTAAGTTATCCAGGTTGATCTTGAACTCACTTTGTAGCCCACAGTGGCTTTACATTTTTAGTCCTCCTGTCTCAGTGTCACCAGTAGCTGGGGTTTGCTTATACAGTTCTTGTTGGGGACCTTCATAGAGCATTGAATTTCGTGAAGGGCAAGCATTTATCTGTTAGGTGGCCAAGCAGGTGGAGAGCAAGTCTCAGCTCTGCCTCTCCGAGGAAAGGGGTTGGGGATGTTTGTAGGATGGAGAAGGAAGATGGGTTAAGGCGTGGGGGAAAGTGGAAAGACATGTGAGTCTAATCAGGCCTCCTGGCTCTTTGTAGGAGTTGTTCATATAGGGTAGCATATCAGCCCTCTGGTGTCCAAAGGTCACTCACTGCACACCTGCAGAGGCCTAAGTGAAGACACGGTGGCTTTAACAAAAGAAGCCTTCAAGTGTCTGAACAGTAGCCTAGGCAACCGTTATCACCGGGACCACATGTCAGTAGTATGAGCCACGGCACAGCTGGTAGGTGACTGATAATAAGCTGCTCAGCTTCCTCGCCTCCCAAATTAGGGACATAAAGGCAGCTAAAAGCAAGTCACTAGAAGCGGTTGTAATTAGAGGGTTTATGTTTACCTTGGGAAGAAAAAAAAAATAAAGAAAAGGAAAGATCCTCTTTCTGCAGGAAAGTCAGGTGTTAAGGAGGAGCCCCTTTGGCCTGCCTCATGTGGAAGCAGCAGGTGGGTGCCATCCTTGCAGGCAGGAGTGGGTGGGGCATGGCGCTGGAGAGGGGAATCCCCAAATGGAAAGAGGACAAAGCAGGCAGAAGCCATGTACGTGCCTATGGAGGCCCGTGTGGTTCACGTGGGTGTGCTCCCTCTAGCCCTACCTCTGTGCATATGGAGAGAAGAGAGAGGCAGAGCTCGCAGTGCTATTCCCCTCCCCCTCCAGTAACAGCCTGGTGAGCCTTGAACTTACGGGCTAAACCAGGGTGCTCTCAAACATAGGAAGATAACCAGGAATAATGAACTTGAGATTTGGGAGCAGGGAACAGGCAGCTCAGTGCTGACTGGAGTAAAGGGTAGGACCTGTAAGAATTTCTTCATGGCTTCAATTCACTGAGGGGGTGTCAGAGCCTGAGGGGCAGGCAGACTCTTTCTGTGACAGTGTCCAGCCTCTGTGGGTGGAAGTTTTGTAACTGTGTCTTCTTAGTGAGAGGGTGCACCTGGGATTACTTGGTAACTTGGAGCCTGCGGGTGGAAATACACCGTGCTATGCCAGGTAACCACACATAATGACATACTGCATATGTGATGGAGGTCCATGATACAGTGAAGAGTGATGCTAATAACACTCTTTATGAATTATTCCCACCATGAGCCTCTTTAGCGAACTCTGGAACTCCGTATTTCAATGGTTCTGAATGGTGTGGTGAGGAAGGGCTGGCTGTGGATCTTGGCATGTTTCTGGTATTAGAAGGCTGTGTTGGGGCCCAATGTTTTTAGGTGAAATCATTTGCTTCACCTGTGTTTTGACTACTGTGCCATCTTTTCTCTTTCACTATTTAAATTTTTTTTTATTTTTAGTTTTGTGTGTGTGTGTGTGCACACGTGTGTGTATGATGTACATAGGAGAGCATGTGCTTGTGGAGGCCAGAGGCAACAGGTTCCCACAGAGCTGGAGTACAGGTGATTGTGAGCCACCTGATGTGGGTGCTGGGAACCAAACTCCCGTCCTCTGCAAGAGCAGCAGATGCTCTTAACTACTGGGCTATCTCTGTACAAAGAATGAGTCTTTGAGTCTGGAAACTCAGTGGTACTTCTTCCTTGAAAGTCAGGACCATTGAAGTGAGCTTTTAAATCATCTCCAGCTCCTCATGGTATCTCTAGTTTCCCTCAAGGAAAGGCTTACCAAGTAAACCACTGTCCATTGTGTTGGTTTTCTTTCTTTCTTTCTTTCTTTTTTTTTTTTTCTAGACAGGGTCTCCCTTTAGTCCCAGCTGGCCTGGAGCTCACTCTGTAGACCAGGCTGGCCTTGAACTCACAGAGATCCGCCTGCCTCTGCCTCTGCCTCCTGAGTACTGGGATTAAAGGCGTGTGCCACCACGCCTGGCCCAAGACAGTTCTTAGCCACCATGTGGGTGCTGGAATTTGAACCCCGGTCCTCTGCAAGAGCAGTCAGTGCTCTTACCTGCTAAGCCATCTCTCCAGCCCTGTGGTGGTTTTCATCATAGTTGACCATGATGAAGAATGACCATTTCCACTGGCCCCAAAGAAAGTCAGCTCCCAAGGTCTGTGTGTGTGAACACTGCACCTTCAGGAGGCCAAGACCTGGACCCAGGCTGGCTTGTGCTCTTTTGGCTGAAGATTCAACCTCTGGTTGGTTTTGGGCAACACTCCTTCATCAGATTCATCAATCTTACTGAAAAAGGCTGTGCCTGTTGGTTTGGCTTTACAATGTCTTAAGCTATCTTTAAAAAAAAAAAAATCAAAGTTCTCAACAGCTATTGTTCAGTTGTTGAAATCCGTTCCTTTATTCAACTTTTAGAAAAAGAAAGGGGCGGTTGATATAGCCCACCCACCAGTTTTTTCACATGGTCTTGAGCATATTAAAATTTAAATTGTTTTTGGCATCATCTGAGAAGGATGCTTATTTATCACTCATTGTTATCTGATGTAGAAGGTTTTCAGAAATGGCAGTTGAAGAACAGCTCCAGCAAATTTAATTTGTTGATATGAGTACTGTTTCCCATCAGTGCAGATAACTACCTAAACTTCTCAAATGTAATGTAAGTGATTTGTTTTCTTTCAAACCCCCCCCCCAGCAAGACGATTGATGAATAGTTTTCTCCTAGGAGATCCTGAGGTTGTTCAGCCTCCAGATCTTCAAATTCAGGCTTTCAATGAACACCTAATACGCTATGTAAGTTGTTTGTGTCTTTGAGACAATATCGCTATGCCGCCCAGGCTGGCCTTGAACTCAGAATCCTCCAGCTTTGGCCTCTGAGTGGTGGGGCTGCAGGTGTGCGTACCCAAGCCTGGCTCCACAGTATGTGCTTTAACATCGTTGCTGCATCAGGCTGGAGCCCTACAAGTCTGTCTCCATGGCTGTGACTCCCAACATCTCTTGACTTCAAGGAAAATTGTTCTCTCAGCCCCTAGAGGACTGCTTCTTCAGTGGATCCTAATTTCTACCCTTACAAGTGCCAGGGGTGCTGTGATTTGTTCAGAGTGGAGGAGAACTTGCTGCTGCAGATGTGCCCAAGGCTCTCAGACCTCCAGAATTCACAGCAGTTTCCTTATAATTCTGCCAGTCAGGCTATGTGGCTTAACTGGGTTACACACTGGCTCCCCACCTCTCTCCTCCAGCTTTCCATGAAGTTCCAGATTCTTCTTAGTTTTCCTTTTCGCCTTTGTTTCTGCTAACAGAACATCAAGGTCCACTTGGAGCTGCTCATCCTGGGGCCGTGCAACAGTGCCCGTGTCAATTTCTGATGTTTTCGTCTTCATTTACATCTTATTAGGTGTTATGGTCCTACAACACATCCTGAGGGGTCTCACTGTGGGATGGCAAGGATGGGTGCTGGGGTTGTTTAGGAACCTTGTAGGTATTTAGCCTTCATAGTATATAAAAGCTGGAATTACAAGTATGCAGTGTGTGTGTGCGTGTGTGTGTGTGTGTGTGTGTGTGTGTGTGTGTGTGTGTTTGTCCATCCATCCAAGCTATCTTTGGCTTGGTATAAAACAGTTTATCTCCAAAAAAAAAAAAAACCCTCATAGTTTTTCCTCTAAAATAAGGATAATTGGGCTGGAGAATGGCTCAGTGGTTAAGAACACTGGCTACTTTTGCAGAGGACCCAAGTTTGGTTCCCAGCACCCACAACTATCCATAACTCCAGTTTCCTCCACTGGCTTCTATGGGCACCACACACACACACAAACACACAAACACACACACACACACACACACACAGAGTCAAACAAATAAAATGAAAATAAATGTCTTAGGATAATCATTAAATGATGAGTGAAGGTTTGGTTAATGTGGAAATGAGCTTTCCTAAGTCAAGTACTTATATCCTCTGAGCAGCTCCCTGTGTCCTGGCTTCTCAGGCACTGTAAGGCCTTGCTATTTAAATTTTTATTTATTTATTTTATGTGTATGAATGTACTGTCTGCATGTAGGTTTGTGCACCTGTGTCATGCAATGCCTCGGAGGTCAGAAGAGGGCGTCGGATTCCCCTGGAACTGGAGTTCTCCTGGAATTGGAGTTATGAACAGTTCTCAGCCTCCATGTTGGTGCTGGGGATCGAACCCGGGTCCTCTGCAAGAGCAGTCGGTGCTCTTAACCACTAGGCTATCTCTCCAGCCCAGGCCTTGCTATTTAAAAAGGATGTTTTGGGGGCTGGAGAGATGGCCTAGTGGTTAAGAGCGCCAACTCCTCTTTCAGAGGACCCGGGTACCATCCCCAGCGCCCACATGGCAGCTGAGAACCATCTTTAACTCTAATTCCAGGGGAATCCAACATGCTCTTCTGACCTCTGTGGCATTGCACAACATGGGTGCACAAACCTACATGCAGATGGTACATTCATACACATAAAAAATAAATAAAAAATTTAAAAAAAGGATGCTTTGTGGTCAGTTACCAGGGAGGAGGAAGGCCTGGAGCTCACAGGTGTCTTGTGTTTGTGAAGCTCTGGTCCATCTACATGGCAGCAGGTTCTGGCTGCAGTCCCGTTTGGGGCGCCGTGCTGGTCTCCAGGGACCGTGCCCCTGGAGCTGTCTTCCACCTTCTGAATGATCCCAGTCGTGCTGGTGCTCAGATTTCTGCTCTCCTGCTTCTCCATGGATCTCTAGGAGGAAATGTAATTTTAGATTTTAAAGAACCAGCCACCGAGAATATATTTGGTGATTGGGTTAGCTGTGACAAAATACCCGAGTTCAACAACTTATAAAGAGGAAAGGTTAATTCTGACTCATGCTTCCAGAGGTTTTAGTAGATGTTGATTTGGCCCCATTGCTTTGGGCCTGAGGCAGCACCACACACCACGGAGGGGAGGGAATGCACGGTGCTGGTGGTGAGAAGGAAGTCCGCTCACATCATGGCTGCTGGAAAGCAAGTAAGGAGAAGGAGGAGGCTCCAGTGCTGCCTTCAGGAGCACACCCTCAGTGACCCAACTTCCTCCTGGCAGGCTTTACCTTCTAGAAGTTTTGCCACAGCCCAGCGGTGCTGGAAAACTGGAGGTGAAGACATCAACACATGGACTTTTGGGGGAGTATTCATTGTCTAAATGACACAGTGCTGTCTACATAGTTGGGATCTCCCTTGTTCTTTGCATGCATATGCCTGTGTGTGTGTGTGTGTGTGTGTGTGTGTGTATGTGTGTGTGTGTTTGTACGCACATGTGGGTATACGCAAATTGAAGAACATCTCCTGGACTTTCTTCCATATTCTCCCTTCCTCCCCTTCTGTCCCAAGTTCTCAAATACACAAAGCTGTGGTCCTACAGCATCATGCTTGAGAATACCAACTCCAGAGCTCCCAGCCAGGTGTGACTTCTGGCCTGGCTCGGACACTTGGGCAAGTTGCCTATGTGTCTGTGTTTCAGGATTTGGATCTGTAAGTGGGCATGGGAACAACTCCTGCTCTGCAGGGTCATGGTAAGGATCACAGAGTGCACTTGGCGTCCCTGTGCCTTCTGTCCATCTTAGTGATTATTCCACCCGAATTGTTGTAGCCTGAGTTTTCTGGAGTCTTTGTTAGGAAAAAACAAAAACAAAAACAAAACAAAACAAAACGAAACAAAATTTCCAATGCTGCATTTTGAAGAAGCACTTTTTTCTGTATCTTTACTATAGCAAAAACTAATGCTTAGTGTGGTGGTTTGGATGAGAATGTCCCACATAAGGTCTAAGTATTTGGGCATTTTTCTCCCCAAATTGCTGGTGCTGTTTTGGGAAGTCTCAGAAGGTGTGGCTATGCTGGAGGAAGCATGTCACTGGGGGACAGGCTTAGAGCGTTGTCAAGCTGGGCGTGGTAGCTCGTGCCTTTAATTCCAGCACTCCAGAGGCTGTGGCAGGCTCTCTGCTTCCTGTGCCTGCCTGAAGATGTGAGCCTCTGCTTTCTGTGCCTGCTCTGGCCACCCACCTCCTGCTACCAGGCCTCTTTATAATGGACTCTTAATTCCCTTAGAACTGTAAGTGCAAGTAAACTCTTTTTTAAAATTAATTTATTTTTTATGTGTATGAGTGTACTGTCTGCATGTAGGAAGGTTGGTGCACCCGTGTCATGCAATGACACAGAGGTCAGAAGAGGGTGTCGGATTCCCCTGGAACTGGAGTTAAAGACGGTTCTCAGCCGCCATGTGGGTGCTGGGGATCGAACCCGGGTCCTCTGTAAGAGCAGTTGGTGCTCTTAACTGCCGAGCCATCTCTCCAGACCCTTTTTTGTTCTTTTCAAGACAGGGTCTCCCTTTAATCTCAGCTGGCCTGGAACTTGCTATGTAGAGCAGGCTGGCCTTGAACCCACAAAGATCTTCCTGCCTCTGCCTCACTAGTGCTGGGTTTAAAGGTGTGCACCACATGCCCAGCTTGAACTTTGACTTTTATAAGTTCTCTTGGCCACTGTGTTTTATCACAGCAACAAAACAGTAACTAGGAGACTTAATGATGGTTTGGGGTAGAAGGGATCAACTGTAATTAGCAGGAGCATCTAAAGCCATGCCAGTCAATTTTAAGGAATACTCTTCTCCATATGGGATCATACACCTTCTGAGTGCTCTGAGCAGGCCATACACTGCACGGTGTGTTTATGGACACTTATTTAAAGCCATTAAGAGCCAGAGGAAAGGGTGGTGTGCTGTGGAACACTGCCTTTTAGTACAACATGGCCATTGCACGCATTTACGCACAGCCACTGTGTGCCTTAACAAGACCTGTAAAATATGGGGCCCATCATCATTCTGTGAAGGAGGGGGCATGGCTTATGAGGTGCCAACTCTCCCTGTGGCAGTTAAAGGTAGCTGGCGGGTGGGGGTGAGGGCTATGGGGTCCCACCATTCCTAGAAGATTTAAAGGCAGTTAGTGGTTGCTGGGGAGGGAGAGACACTTTTCTCAGTAGTGTAGCTGCAGGTAAGGTGCCCATGCTCCTATGAATAACCTCTAACCCACCCTGTAAGCAGCCCTAATGAAACTCATTGGGACACACACACACACACGCACACGCACACATGACATGAAGGTGGAAAGAGGACAAGTTGGGAAGGGGACGGCAGCAGGAGGGGGACAAGAAGAGGTGGTGGGGGTGAGTACGATTGAAACACACTATATACATGTATGAAAATGTTGCAATGAAACCCATTATTACTTATAATTAAAACACATGATAATAAAAAAGAATCCACGCATTTGCTTGTATGCCTGTCGTATAGAAGAGAAAATGGGCTCAGAGAGCCGAGTTAGGAAGCAGCTGAGCACAGCTGTGGCTCTGGAGTGCATGGGTGGCCTATGTGCTGTGACATGCTCTCTCCACTCATGGCTCCTGGCTAGAAGAGGCAGGAGAATTAGCCACCGTGTCGCATCATCTGTGTTGGTAGTTCAGTCACCCAGGGAATGCACCAGCATTGAGAGGCAGGTTTAATGTGCGAGCCTGTAGTCACTCTGCCCAGAGGAGCCGGCTTCATGCTTTTGCATGCTTGCGTGTTTCCTGTGGTCTGTGAAGCTACCTAGCTTGGAAGTGTCTTTTATCTACCTTAAACTGGCCTCTAACTTCTTATCCTCCTGTCTCTGGCTCCCAAGAGCTGGGATTATAGGCATGTGCCCTGTATTTCATGCCCTGCTCAGCTTCCTACCGAGGCAGTTTCTGGTTGGTCCCCACAGGATCCTCTTTCTGCTGCTGGGATTCGGGAAGGAGGAGCTGAGCAGGAGGGCTCTGCTGGTCTGCTGACCCAGTCTCCCCAGTCTTCAGGAGGGGATTCTGAACTTACTTTTTTCCTAGCATTAGACACACTGGTGGGATGCTTCCAGTGGTGGCTTACCACAGACCATGACAGAAGTCTGGAGCTGTTCTTCTGCCTCCCATGGCCCTGGGGAGATGGGGGTTGAGGGGAGACTTGACTCTTCTTAGAAACATGGAAGTCAGGAAGTCACATCTTAATCCCAGCGTGGACTCTCCACTTATTGACAGATGAGTAAACTTGACAGGAAGTCAGATGTCAGTAAGCTTAGGCTTGACCTCTGTGACGGGAATAGTAAACAAACTCCATCAGAAATTGTTGATTATTTTGGTCGAGGCAGCTGGAGAATCTGTGCCAAATGAATCTTTAGAAGTTATTTGTTATCTACCATACTTTAAATCATTCATCATTGTTGTTTAGACTCCTAGAACTGTTGCAGATTGAATGTGTAAGAAATTGCCTTCCTGCTATGGAATGCTGCACTTTTATTTAATGGGACAACTATTCTCTCCCTCCTCCCCTGAGTCATACACGCTTCCAAAATCAAGCCTTGTATTTTATGACATGAGAATAGCTCTTATTATCTAAATGAATGTTATGAATATTAGTTAGCTATGATTATTAGTGTTAAGTAGCTCTGCATATTAACCATTTTCAGATAATAAACATTTTGCATATATGAAAACTCAGCCAACTTCGTTACTCTCAGGTGAAGTTCAGACCATGATCATACAGACTCAAATGATGAAACTAAGGACAGTATGCAAACTAAAGACTATAGGGGCTGGAGAGATGGCCTAGTGGTTAAGTGCGCCGACCGCTCTTACAGAGGACCCGGGTTCAATCCCCAGCACCCACATGGCGGCCGAGAACTGTCTGAAACTCCAATTCCAGGAGAACTCCAGGTCCAGGGGAATCTGACACCCTCTTCTGACCTCTGCGGCATTGCACGACATGGGTGCACAAACTTGCATGCAGACAGTACATTCATACACATACAGAAATAAATAAAATTAAAATTAAAAAAAGACTATTAACACACAAGGCAGGTCCCAGAGCTTAAACTAGGGGCTATTAACACACAGGAAATGTTCCCCAGAGTTTGAACTAGGCACTATTAACCAACTAGGAAGGTCCCAGACCTCAAACCAGAGATTATTAACACACAAGGAAGTTCCAGAGCTTTGTTCAGGTACAATTGACCATCAGGACTGAGAATTTAGTTTCTACAGAAGACTATAATAGCATGATTTTATACCTTGTAAAAGAATTGAGGCAGGCAGTCATTTGTGATGATGTTTTATTTTTATTTTGTATCATTTTGGTTCTGGGACAGAGAAAACAGGGTATTACTATGTTTGATGCATATTATAGAGGAGAAGCTCCTTCATCCATAGTGTAGACTTGGCTCAAAATGATGTAAATATGCTCCCGATCACTGATTTATACTGTAAACAGTTCTCCCTGGGGCCACTACAGCATGTTACTGTTACCTGAGGATAATCACAATTAGGAGAGTGCCACTTCTGACCTACTTAAATGGGGATCAAGTTTTTACAATATATGGAGGGGTCGGAAAAAAGGCTTTCAGATGTGATTTTATAAAATGAAAGTTCTTTGAAAGTAATTCATCTTGGTTTGTATTTAACAACATTTGGGTAATCCATACAGGCACAGAGGTGTGTTTAGAGAGGAGGTGTTGGAATAACACCCGAGCCAGCTCTTAGAATCAGCAGTACAAATATCAGGAGTTGGTTACCGTAACATGAGTACATTTTTTGGATAGTTTCAAAAATTCTCTATGCTGGGGCTGGAGAGATGGCTCAGTGGTTAAGAGCATCGACTGCTCTTGCAGAGGACCCTGGTTCAATTCCCAGTACCCACATGGCAGCTAAGAATAGTCTTGGGGCTGGAGAGATGGCCTAGTGGTTAAGAGCATCGACTGCTCTTGCAGAGGACCCGAGTTCAATCCCCAGCACCCACATGGCAGCTGAGAACTGTCTTTAATTTTAACTCCAGTTCCAGGGTAATCTGACACTCTCTTCTGACCTCCACGGCATTGCACAACATGGGTGCACAGACCTACATGCAGACAGTACATTCATACACATAAAAAATAAATGAAATTAAAAAAATGAAAGAGTTGTTATTAAAAAAAAAAAAAAAAAAGAACAGTCTTTAAGCCAGGCATGGTGGCTCATGCTTTTGATCTTAGCACTCAGGAGGCAGAGGCAGGTAGATCTCTGTGAGTTCAAGGCTAGTCTGGTCTACAGAGTGAGTTCCGGGCCCCTGGGGCTATAAGGAGACCCTGTCTCAAAAAAAAAATTCTCTATGCTGAATTCAAATGTGCTTTTTTTTTTTTTTCCAATGTGCATGTTTGTGGAGGCCACAGACTGATGCTAAATCTCCTTCTTGACACCATACACAGAGAAACAGGCTCTTTATTTATTTATTTATTTATTTTTATTATTTTATTATTATTACTATTTTGGCTCTTTCTCTTAAACCCGCAGGTTGCTCACCTAAGCTAGACTTGCTAGGCAGCTGGCTCAGTAGTTCCCCTGTCCCTGCCTCCCAGGAGCTGGGTTTACAGGGAGGCTGCCCTGGCTGCTGGACAGTTACGTGGGTAGATTGACTAGGGATCTAAACTGTCTTCAGCCTCGCACAGGGAGTACTTTACCCTAGCCATCTCCTAGCCCTGTTACTGTTTACTCTTCTACCTACTGGCTCTAGGACTGATCTGCCCTAGAAAATAGGTCACTATGAATTTAAGCATGGTTTTCTTTAGCTTTCAATCTGACCACTCCAGCCATTATATTGTAGTACTTTTCTGTTTGTTGGTTTCATTTTTTGTTTCCCCATTGTGAGTTTGGTTTTTGTGAGATAGTCTCTAATGTGGGGCAGTTCTCTTGCTTCAGATTCTAAAGTGTTGAGATTATTGCTATGCACCACCACACCCAGCTTTATAGTCCTTTTTCTATCACAGCCAGCATGACGATCATGTCATAAAGATGGCCAGTTTCGGCGCTGGAGAGATGGCCCAGTGGTTAAGAGTGCTGGCTGCTTTTGCAGAAGAGCCTGAGAATTTGATGCCTTCTTCCAACTTCCAAGGGCATTGCACACCGTGGATACACTTACACACATGCAGGCAATACACTCATACTCATAAAGTTAAAAAATAATAAATAAAAATTTTGAAAAAGGTGGCCAGAGTTAACAGAAAACCCAAGGTTCTTGGTCATTTTTCTTTGGAATGGTTTAGAATCTTTAACATTAAAATCATTCTGAAAAGTCTCATCTTCCTGCTTGCTAGCTTTTTGCTATTGTTCTAGATTACTGCTTCCTGAGCACATGGCTTGGTTCTCACCTGTTACTGTTTTACCTGCTGGGAAGCTTTGTCCCCTAACCTCATGCAATTCTGCTTTGGTCTCAGAGGTGGTGGCTGTTTGCAGTGGCGGCAGGTGACTTTGTGAGCGCACAGGCCCCTCGCTATCATACAGTACAGGAACAAATAAATTTCTGAGTAGAGCCTTAATTGTGAAATGGTTGGTTATCAGGAGGTATCGGGTGTTTGGAAGAAATGCTTCACCTAGTTCCTAGGTATGGGGATCCGTATCATGGATGCCCAACAAGGGACCCTATTGTCTTTGTGTCAATCCGTCACAAAGTGTTAGGAGAACAGGCCCATGTGTGGGCAGAGCCAGCCTCCTTCTCTATTTTGCCAAGGAGTAAGAATCTTTCAATCAGGGACAGACTACGTTAAAAAATATTTATTATTTATATTTTATGTGTATGAGTGTATTACCTGCATGAATGTTAAGTGCACTTGTGTCGTTTAGTGCCCCTAGAAGTCAGAAGAGGGCGTTGGATTCCCCTGGAACCGGAGTTTTACAGATAGTTGTTGGCCATATGGGTGCTGGGAACTGAACCCAGATTCTCTGCAGGAGCAGCCAGGGCTCCTAACCCCTGAGCCATCTCTCTGGCCCCTTCTACTTTGATGACTTTTGATATACATTTACTGATCTGTAAATTGAAAAGACTGACATAAAAATCCCTGCAAGTTAAAGCAGGCTATGATACTAAATCATTGAGTATTTTAGACCTTGAAGAACTGTGTCAGTGTTTTCACAGCATCTTTGAACTTTGCAAACATCAACTAACCCTTGTCTTTTACTTCTTGCATGATGTTTTTATTTTTTTATTTATTTTTTTATTTTTGAGACAGGGTCTCTCTTTAGTCCCAGCTGGCCCGGAGCTCACTCTGTAGACCAGGCTGGCCTTGAACTCACTGGGATCCACCTGCCTCTGCCTCTCGAGTGCTGGGATCAAAGGCGTGCGCCACCATGCCCTGCGCCCCGTATACTTTTTGCATGATTATATTAGTTATTTGCCTTACTGCTGTGGTAAAAACAACCAACAAGGAATTTGAGGAATGAAGTGTTTATTGTGGCACACAGTTTGAGGGTCAGGGTCCTTATGGCAGGAAGCCCTGGTGGCAGGAGCCTGGGCAGGCAGGAAGCCCTGGTGGCAGGAGCCTGGGCGGGCAGGAAGCCGAGAGAGGTGAGTGCTCCGGCTCAGCTCATGATTTTTTCATGCTGTCTGGGATCCCAGCCCCTGGGTTGGTGCCACTCACATTTAGGGTGTGTTATTACACATCATGTCTCTTAACCTAATCTAGATGAATCCCTCACAGGCATGCCCGGAGCCTCATCTTCTAGGTAATCCTAGATCTTGTGAGGTTGTTGATCAGAATTAACCATCACAGTGATGTACGAACTTCATTCCTATGCAGTCCTGCTTTGCGCAAAGCTATAATCACCACATTGGTACAGTCCTAAAGTCTCCCCTTCTTTGCTACTATTGCCTATGTCTTTGGTGGGTGTCCTCTTCTGGTTCACTATTTCTAGTGCTCTAGCCCATCGGGTGGGAGGGTTTCAATGAACCTACTTCTGTCCTGCCCATGGGGCAGTTACACACTTTCAGAGCTGTTGACTTTTTGGCCATATTCTGCAGACCTCTTCCTCATAAGGAACTGATTTTTTGAAAAGAGCATCTCAAACATGTGTTCCTTTCAGTACTTAAATGTCTTTTGTCGCTGCTATAAACAGGAAGAAACAAGTTAAGGGAAGCTCTGGGCTGAGGGAAAGGGTGGGAGGAACAAAGGAAAGTTGCAAGAGCTCTCACTGCCTGTTTTGTAACAGGCAGCGCATTGAGACTGTCTGTGGCCAGTCCAGGAGACCAAGGAGCCAGACAGACCCAGGGGGATGCCAAGTGACATTCTCGGCTCTTGGCTGCCCTGCACGTTACAACTACGGTTTGATCACCTTCAAAGATTGGTGACTTTTGGCTTCTGCAGCTGCTTGTCAGAGCCACAGCCCTATCCTCAGAACAAAGCAATCATCATCCTTAGGACAGAGGTAGTCTCTAGGAGCAGATGGGCCCAAAGTGACAAAGCAACCACGACCAGGATTAGCTAGGGCTACATTATTAAAACTTGCAGCACTTCTATTTATTTAATTTTTTTTTTAAGATTGGGTCTCACTATGTTGCCCTGGCTGGCCTAAATAAACCTATATGGGCCAGGTTGGCCTTGAATTCTTAGAGATGCACCTGCCTCTGCCTCCGAAGTTTAAAGATGTGTGCCACCACGTCCAGCTTGTTTTAAAATTTTAATGTTTATTGTTTTATGTTCATGTGTAGAATATGTGTATATGGTGTGTGTGTGTGTGTGTGTGTGTGTGTGTGTGTGTGTGTGTGTGAATGAATGTTAGCAAGCATACCATGACCCTTGTGGAAGTCAGAGGACAACCTGAGGAAGTCAGTTCTCTCCTATTATATAAGTCCCAGGGACCAGACTCTAGTCATCAGGCTTGGTGGCGAGTGCCTTTACCCACCGAAGCATCTTGACGGCCTGCACTTTTTGTTTTTATTCGAGATCTTTGGCATTTTCAAATATGAGAGAGTTTATTCATCTGTTAAAATTAGACTTGCTTCTCCTACCCAGATAGAGGAAGGGTGATTGACACTTTGCCCTTCTTACTGAGTAACATCTACTGTGGTCTCTGGTGTCCTCTGTCCGGTGGCATGTGTGGGTGAGCTGTTGCAGTACAGGCTGGTTGCACATAGCTTGCCACACCAAGAAACAGAAGTGTAATTGCAGAAATTGGGGTAACCTGGCTGTTTGCAATAGCAGTTCACAAATGCTTCCAAGTGAGGCTGAGTGAAAAGAGAGTGAACCAAGCCGAGTTGAAGTAAGTTATCCCTTTAGGGGCCTGGGCTCATAGCTTAACGGGAGAGCACGCACTCAGAAACCCAGCATGCTCTGGGCCCTTGGTTCAAATCCCAGTACCCAGAATATGTAAATAAATAATCATATAGAATGAAATTGTGAAATTATGTGTAAATCTCAAGTTCTATTGAGATGGCTCAATGGGCATGGAGGGGTACTGTTAAAGGCGGTCTTCTGCTAGCCTAGCTTCATTTCAGACCAGCTTGGTTGTCTTCCCTCACACATGCGTCTTTCGGCTTTGGAATTTGCTTCCTATTTGGAAGTGTCTACACAGGGGACTTTTTTTTCTTTTTTTTTCTTTTTTTTTTTTTAATTAATTTTATTTATTTCCATATGTGTATGAATGTACTGTCTGCATGCAAGTTTGTGCACCCATGTCGTGCAATGCCGCGGAGGTCAGAAGAGGGTCTCGGATTCCCCTGGAACTGGAGTTCTCCTGGAATTGGAGTTTCAGACGGTTCTCGGCCGCCATGTGGGCGCTGGGGATCGAACCCGGGTCCTCTGTAAGAGCGGTCGGCGCTCTTAACCGCTAGGCCATCTCTCCAGCCCTTTTTTCTTTAAGCAAAGCCAGGAAGAGGTGGTAAGTTCTGGGTTTGCACTGGCAGGATGGAAGGACTAATGGCTTTGCAGCATTCAGAGTCTGTGCCAGGTCCAGTGCAGAGGAATAAATAGAAGGCAATGTTTGGGTATTTTCTCTTACAGAAAACAAGTGCTAACTGGCTCCATCGTGACTTAATTCTGTGAGGTGGATTTTTACATTTAACATCTTCTTCTCAAAGATACTTTTCAGTTAGGTAGGTTTATCCAGGGGTTAAGGTATACCTGTCTAAGCATCTCTGTCTCTGTCTCTTACTCTTATGCTGGGAGATTAGAACCCAAGGTTGCATCTACCCACTGAGCTCTATCCCCAATCCCTGACTCCTTCCCTTCTGATAATCCCTGGGTCTTATCCATTCCTGTGGTGTGTGTCATCCCTGTCTTTAGAGGTATAAGTTATAGACTGGGAAAGCGTACAGACTCATTTTTTTCAGTGCCAGGAATGGAACTCAGGACTCCAAATGCTAGGCAAGCCCTCCACTCCTGAGCTATAGCCTCAACTCTTCAGCTCACATCAATTTTATAAAATTTGGGGCTAGAGAGATGGCTCAGCAGTTAAGAGCCCTGGCTGCTCTTGCAGAGGACCTCAGTTCAGTTCCCAGGCCTACATGGTGGCCAACAACCATCTGTAACTGCAGTCTAGGGGCTCTGAGACCCTCTTTGGCCTCCATGGGCATTTCATGGTATGGGCGCACATACATATAGGCAAAACACTCATACACGTAAAAATAAATAAGAAAAAAATTTAAAAACTTAACTACCTAGGATGAGTCCCAGCTCATCCTAGCCCTGGACAGCTGATAGTATGATGTGACATGATGGAGTCTATCTAGGCTGGAGGGGCTCTTTCCTCCTCCCAGATAGGAGGCTGATTGTGTTTCCCAGGGCAGAATTCCTCCCCTGAACCTCACAGGTCCCCCATTCCTCAGAGTTCTCAGTCAAAGCTCAGATTTGAAGTTAGTTTCCTTAAAGACAGTCTCAAATCCATGCACAATATTTATTTTTAGGGACAGTTACAATTCCTACCCTCCACTTCTGTAAGGATCAGTTTACTCTCCCTCTCTTCTTCCAGTTGCTCTGCCTCATGACTGATTTACAGTTAAAGGAACTCCTTTGAATTCGTATTCATCTGTTTATGTAGCACATCTGTCCTAAGACCAATAGATAGATAATGTAAGAAATAAAGCAGAACAGAACTGCATTCATCATAAGGAGATTTTTTTTTTTTTTTTGAGACAGGGCCTCACTATGGAGCCCTGGTTGGCCTGGAACCTTGTAGAAGAAACTGGCTTTAGACTTGTGATCCTCAGGCTCCTGTGTGCTGGAATTACAGGCCGGTACCACCACGCTTGGCCATAGGAGATGCCAGGCAGTCTTCTGATCAGTCTGCCTTGCCTGAAGGGAAAATCTGCTCACGATGGAGCTGGCTCTATGGAAACTGCATAGCTCTGACACAGGAGTCTGTGGAATCGAGGTCCCACCAAATGTTCCTTCCAGCTGGAAGGGAATTCTATAGTTTCTTGCTAGTGGCCCCAAAAGCAAATGTTTCTGGTTCTTACTTTCATACATTTTAAAATCTCACAAAGATTCAGCCTAATTATTGCACTGCATCTAACTATTGGGATGTCTAGAGCCTGGCTGGAGCTTAGGGAGGACGTTCTTTAAATCTTCCTCGGGCATCTTGCCTGTAGCTGTCAGGAGGTGGAGGATAGCTCTGTGCACCTGCATTCTATCCCTGGTGGAGGGCTGGTCAGAGGGTTCCTGCAGACAGTCACAATTCTGCTCTGACTCTCAGGCAGGTGGGGCAGAGTGCCTGGAGAACAGGGGCCTGGCACAGGCAGAGGACATGCTGTGTTGGTTCCGAGGGTGCAAGGTGAGTCAGCATTGGTGACAAGGAGGAGCTCCCCAGGGGGAGGAAGTGATGGAAGTATCTCTGCTGTGTGTGTGTGTGTGTGTGTGTGTGTGTGTGTGTGTGTGTGTGTTGGCTTGGGAGGCCTTACTAGGAGTTGATGATAAACCTAACTCCCATGATCTTTGAACCACACCCACTCTGACCCCTGAGAACTCCTGGTGCTTGCTTCCCACCACCAAGCTTATCATTTCCATCCCTGGGGTGACAGCAAAGTAGTCATTAAACACAAGAGTCTGTTTTTAAGAACATCTGAATGTTCTGTGACCCCGGTGTAAACAATTGATACTTAAGCCTATAAGGGAATACTTAAACAGAATTTTGAGATTCCCTTTCTGCTCTGACTCTGATTCCTGGAAGAAATGTGTCTTCCTCTCTCTGGTATCAGCACTGCTGTGTCCTTTGCTTCTTGTCTTGCCCCTTTCATTCATGGTGTGTCTCTCATTAGCCACTGGAAGTCAAGCTCCTGGAGGAAAAGGCTCTTTCTGTTTTCTGCCTGATCTTCAGCGTGTGCTCAGTGAACTTACTAATGAGCTGAGGCGGGTGGCTGATCAAACCGAAAGTTCCATAGGTACTGGACAAGTAGTGATTTCCCCAGTCACTTGTGGAGTGTGACACCTTTTTTTTTGGGGGGGGGGGTTGTGCTGTCACCGTCAGTGTCTATAAAAGGATGAGTAGGAAGGAAAAGCCAGAGCACTGCCTGTGCCCCTTTACAGGCTGTGCTTGCCAGCCCCTCCCAGGAACAGATCTGATGGGCTGCGGTGGTGGGAGACTGGAGCAGGAAGGGCGTGGGCTGCTTGTCACCGCTGAGCCTGCCCCGGGGCTAGGTCTGAGCTCAAGGGTGCAGTGAGTCACACAGGCAGGCAGAATGCCTTTGATGGAGGCTTGAGGTGGCCCTTATTTTTCTCGTGCCTGTGGTGTGTCTAAGCAGGCTGCTGAGCGGGGCTGCAGCACAGGATGAACCGGGCTCCTGAGGTGCAGCAGATATTGAACGCAGCAGATGGAGGAGGCAGGCTGATTCTGATCAGTATAGTAGTGCCCGCGGGTGCCTTCCAGTTTCTACCTTGCCTTTCTGTCCCAGATGATGGTGACAAGGGAGGGAGGCAAGCTTTTCCGAAATCTCAGTGCTCAGAGGATCTGCTGGAGAGGGATTATGGGTAAGAGCACTTTATGTGGGCTGACAATTTTGAGGTGGGGAGAAGGATGCTGCTTTAATGCCGTCTTCCTTTCCCCCTCCCCTTCTTCCTCATTCCGCACCACTCCAGCTTTTGAAGCCCTCGTGTCCTCTGTCAGACCCCTTAGAGTCCCTTGGCCAGGCCTTTACCAGCTTTTCTAGGCCTCCAGTGGCGGCTGCCTCTCTCCCTCTCCTGCCGATGCCCAGTGTGCCACTCTAGCCGCTTGCCATCTTTTGCCCCAGCAGTCACCCTACATCCCAACCTTATTCCCCATGGAAAGAATTCCCTCCCCAATTACCCCTGGTCCCTGCCCAGAGGTCGGTTGTATAGGAGCCTTGGGACACCTGTTGGAGGTCTTTCCGTTC
The DNA here is from genome assembly GCA_009823505.1 of Rhizomys pruinosus. NCBI lineage: Eukaryota > Metazoa > Chordata > Mammalia > Rodentia > Spalacidae > Rhizomys > Rhizomys pruinosus. Next base: position 63,725 of record VZQC01007130.1, read on the forward strand.
TGTACTCGGTGCTCTGGGCCACCCTCAGTCTTTTCTGTCTCCAAGGGCAGCCCACAGGTAATGCCAACACACACAGGCAACCGCCTCCCTCTTTTGACCCCCCCCACCCCACCTTGGTACTGATCTACCTTTTTTTTTTTTATTTTTAGCCACTCTGTGTTTTCATTGTGTAATCTGTGGCCCCAGAGCTTAAGTCCATGGGTTCAGTATGGCATCAGGGGCCATTCTAATATAGGCTTCCATCTCTCCATCTTGTCTGAGTACTCTATCGTAGGCACCTATGGTGACTCCAAGCTCTCTGGAAATCCCAGGTTTGGTGTCAACTCCCTCCTAGCTAGAATGTCTATCCCCTTCTCAGCCAGCTGAATTTGATGCTCATCAATGACGCCATGCTTGTGCCTCCTCAAGGAAGCCAGATGCACAGGTGCACCTGTTGGTGGGTGTGTGGGGAGCGTGGACAGAATGCACAGGAGAGTGTCCTGTGATGAGGGCTTTAGAGGCCGCCTTCAGGCAAGCGCCCACTGTAAAGCTGGGACTGGGCTCTGCCTGAGCGTCCTGGCCACTGCGTAGGTGTGAGTAAATGACTGCTCTCACTGTTCATCCCCAGATCTTCACACTCAGTGTGTTACAAAAAAATCCCAAGACCAAAACCAAAGTCAGGTGAGGAGAGGGAGTTTAATTTTGCTCTAGTGGGCTGACCCACGGGCCGTTCCATAGAGGATTCAGCACCTTGACTGAGTCTTTTAGGGGTTTTATACCCATGAGACAAATGTAACCAAAGAGCAAATCACCACAGGGGGCAGAGGGGAAGACTCTAGTCTGCCTTTTCCATTTGTAGCTCCTGTCTTAGAGGTTTTCCCACTCTAAAGTTCTTGATTACCTTAACATTGAAAGGTCTTTTAGCAACCAATGACATATTTTCCTATTTCCACTATAAGTGCTCTTTGTTTTAGGCAGTTGTTTGCTAACAAAATATTTAATAAAGAAGGACTGGGCCTAGGGAGATGGCTCAGTTGGTAAGGTGCCTACCACACAAGCATACATTAAAAAACCAGGCACAGCCCGGCGTGGTGGCACACGCCTTTAATCCCAGCACTTGGGAGGCAGGGGCAGGTGGATCTCTGTGAGTTCGAGGCCAGCCTGATCTACAGAGCGAGCTCCAGGACAGCTGGGACTACAGGGAGACCCTGTCTCAAGAATACCAAAAAACAACAAACAAACATAAACAATAACAACAAAGCAGGCACTCATCTGTAACTCCATCCCGGGGTTGAGCAAAGACAGGCAGATCCCTGGAGCTCAGTGGCCAGCCAGCCTAGCTGAATCAATGAGCTCAGAGTTCAGTGAGAGACCCTGTGTTAAAAAGTGAGAGGAGCCAGGTGTGGTGGGATATGCCTTAAATCCTAGCATGTGTGTTACAGAGGCAGGCAGATCTCTGCAAAACAGAGGCCAGCCTGGTCTACATAGTGAGTTCCAGGGCAGCTGGGGCTACAGGGAGATGCTGTATCAAAAAAAACAAAAAATAAAAATAAGTAAATAGAAAGTAAAGTGGAATGCTATTGAAGACACCTGGTAACACCTAGCCTCCATGTGCGTGTGCGCTTCTGCCTATACACTGCACGTGCACATGTCCACATGAATATCTTTATGTAACACACACACACACACACACACACACACACACACACACACACAGAGTCCTTTCTTGTTTTGTCGAAGAAGGGAATAGGGCTGAATCCTCATCATGGCTTCATTAACTGCTGCTTCTAGTCTCCCAAGGATATTCCCAGGCTATTTCCTACCACGCCAGAGCCTACCACCATCTGAGCCACTTAGTCCCCTCCACTGTGTACATGTAGCTATATATATATATAGCTATATATATATTTATGTATATAAATATATATGTATATAAAATTCTATATATGAGCTGTCACAGAAAACCAGCTTTAGGGGATGGCCAGGTATGTGGCTCAGATGGTGCTGCCAGGCCTGAGGAGCCATAGAGGACAGTGCCAGGAGGGCCTGGGTTTTCAGCCTACCCTGCCCTCTCCTGTGATCAGTTGGCTCTTTTGGACAAACATGTCCTCTGCCTATTCTTGGTTCATTTCTGACTGTGATGACCCTAAGCCCTCCAGGGAACAGCGGCCTTCACAAATGCAGGGCTCTAGCAAGATTCTAGGCCCATCTTCTTGGAGATCAGGAAGGCCCCATCTCAGTGTTGGTATCTGTTTTAGGAAGGTGATAAATGACCCATCTTATACAAACATCTGCACCCTAGATGAGGGCACCTGGAGACAATGCTCTATGGGCAGTCTCCTTGCTTGACAGCTTGGGCTCTGTGTAGAGCATCCAGATATATAGTGAGTGAAGAGACAGTATCAAACACAAAGCTGCCTATGGTTTCCTGACAGTGTGACTAACAGTTTTCCCCCAGAAAAGGTTGTCCTGCCTAAGTAAAGTGGGAGGCTGAGCAGGAATAGCTGACTGTGGCACACACACATTCAGGGCTGATGCTCCTGACAGCTGGGGATCTTGCTGATGCTCAATGGACCGAGAAGGAGGAAGAGTAGAAACCTTGTGTGCACCGCTGAAGCTCATGCCCATGGACATTACCTGGGATATGGAAAGCCAATGACTCATCTCTGTGTCATTTGAGTTCCCAGGTCCGAGGTGGTGGCTCAGCCAGGGACCACCTTCAGGAGAAGGTGGTCATCAATACTCAGGATACTGAGAAAGGACAGGTTCAATCCAGGTCCATAGGCTTCTCTTTCCTTAAGTTTACATCTTCCCAATTTGAAATTTTAATGTGATCATAAGACCAGGTTTTCTGTGCATGTGTATATAGGTAAGTGTGGTGTGTGCACATGAGTATGCCAATACTCATTGTCAGTTCAAGTGCATGCAAAGGCCAGAAGATGACTTGGGGTACCCTGCTCTATCCTTCTCCGCCTTATTCCCTTGATGAAGGATCTCTCACGGAGCCTGGAGTTAGGCTGGCTCCAGCAGTCATCAAAGTACAACAGCACTGAGGTTCCAGGCATGAGGCTGCACTCAGCTTTTTACAAGAGTGCTGGGCTCCGAGCTGAGGTCCTCGTGTTTCTGCAGGTTCTTACTCACTGAGCATCACTCTAGTTATTATACGGTTGACCAGTACATTGCTCGCTTTTATTTTTCGGTGGTTCTGAGGCGAGTGACTCCTGGTGTAATGGGGAGATGGGGTCTGGTGACCCGAGAGGAACTCTTGTTACTAGGGCTAGCTGTCAGTAGATGCTTCCAAGCCCAAGGGCTCCGAAAGCATGCCAGTAGGAACAGCAAGCTGGAAAATCCTCTCCCTATGGCCAAATGGGAGCTGCATCCCACGCCACTGCCAGCTGAAATGCCGCCCTCTGTGTGGCCACAGCCTGTTGTCAAAAACAGAAAATCTGGCTCCAGTTCCCCCCAACCAAAGCCCAGTTCCATGCTCTAAGACTCAGCTGTTCCGGCCCCTTGAGGTGATATCTCAGGGCCAGAATGACCTCCTCTGCCCTGCCTGCTGGTCCAGTCCGAGCCTTGCAGATCTCTCTACTTACCCCCAACTGGAGGACATCTCTGGGAAACACTGTGCATGGTCCCAGGAACATACCATACTTTTATCATCATGGGCGAAGATAGTTAATGCTATCTATTCACTGAGCTACCAGGTATCCGTGTTAAGTGAAATGGTCTCTGCCTTGGTGTTGATGGAGTAGCTTGATGGTACAGCACATGCTTAGTGTCCATGCATCTTTGTCTTTGCTCCTTAACACTAGATGGCAAAAACAAAACAGTGTTTCATCTCAAGGAATTTATGTCATATGTTTGTGTGCATGTATGGGTGCAGTATGTACATACATGTGCACATGTTCCCCGTATCCTTTGAACTTACAAACAGGAGATTGAACACATGAATGTCTTGTTAGTGTGGACATAGTAACAGGGCAGAAATGAACGCAGCCTTACCACAGCTAACAGACTTGTGTGCAATCCCTGAATAAGGAAGGCCTTGGAGTAAAAGAATGAAGAAAAGGAATTGGATTTTTTATTTAGAGGGTGGACAGCTGGGAGAAATGTTACAACTTAGAATTTGAGGGTGAGGAGATAGCAGGGTTTGATGAGCAAGAAATGGAGACTTGTTCTGGGAGGAGGAGGTGTAGAGAGGCATGCACCCCATGAGGCCGTGGAATGTCCGTCTTGGCTGCTATAGGGAGAAACAGCTCCCAGCCAGTGGGAGCACTGGCTTTGGGATCTTGTTGCTCCAAGTTTTCCTCTGGGGTCATTCACAGACTGGGGCTGGCTGGTCTGATTGCTATAAATACATGTTATTCCCACCTCAAACATGTCCACGTCCCAATCCACAATGTGCTGTTACATGGAAATCCAAATTAAGGTTGCTAGTCCGCTGTCCTCCAGATGGTAAAATCAAGGGGTAGCCTGGTTCTCCAGGTGGGTCAGTGTAATCTCAGTGCTCAGAAGTGAAGAGGGGAGTCCCAAGGGTCAGGCTGATGCCTCAGATGGGCTCCAGGGTCCTCCTCCCCAGAATGGTAGGAGGCACAGGAAGGACCCTAGCCCAAGGAATGCAAGAGGCCCCCAGAATCTGCACAAGACAAGAATGAATTATTCTCTATGAGTCGGGAAGGAACATGGACTTCCCAGCACCTTCTCTTGTAGCTCAGGAAGACCCATTCAGACTTCAACTTCTGGGCGTATAAAGCAGTAAGTGTGTGTTGTTTTAAACCAACCAATGTGGGGCTGGAAAGATGGCCTAGCGGTTAAGAGCAGTGACTGTTCTTGTAGAGGACCCGGGTTCGATCCCCAGCACCCACATGTTGGCTGAGAACTGTCTTTAACTCCAGTTCCAAGGAAATCCGACATCCTCTTCTGACCTCCGAGGCATTGCGCAACACAGGTGCACAAACCTACATGCAGACAGTACATTCATACACATACAAAAAGAAATACAATTAATTTAAAAAATTAAAAAAAAATAAACCAATGTGTAGCAACATGTTCTAAGGGCTGCGTCTGTCATACCTGTCCACCTCTGCCACAGTAGCACAGGAACAGAAAAGAAAAACATAGATAACTTGAAAACAAATAAACATGGTTGTATTCTAATAATACTTTATTGACAAAAGATGGCAGCCATCTGGATCAGACCCTGGGGGCTGTAGCTTCCTGAACCCTGTTCAAGAATGGCTAGTGTAGGTGTGATTGTTTCAGAATTCTCTCCAGAATTCCTGGTTTCGTTAGCTTCTCCAGTGCATCAGTGAGGCCTGGGTGTTGGGGTCAGTGAGCTTCAGAGTCCTACCACTGACAGAAAAATGACAAGCAGTCTGGATTAATAATAGAAACTCAGACTGATCCAGTTTTCTAGCATTTCACATCATCTTGGTTAATACTTAACAGACCTCTGAGAAACAGGTCGAATGAATACATCTTTAGGTCATTACAGAAGAGGAATCCACAGAAGAGGAAGGCCACACTACCCAATCTCAGTGGGCTTGACATCGAATGTGTGTGTGTGTGTGTGTGTGTGTGTGTGTGTGTGTGTGTGTATTTTGAAAAATAAGAGAGATGACTGGTCTGGAGCCCTTGGGAAGGAGCAGGGTGAGAACATCTGAATCTGGGGCTCCTAGAACACAAAGCCTCCATCAGTGCCTTGTGGAAGAAGCCAGAAACAGCTGGTTAGTATAAAAGGCGGGCTGTGTGAAAGGAAGTCCCAAGTGCAGATTAGGAAAAAGAATATATCTTGACATCTTAGAGCAGCGAGCCAGGAAAATCTGTCTTTAATAGCTGATTCTGTGGGAAAAGTCAGTGCACTTGAAGGCTTGGGTAAGGAATCGTTTATAGAAGAACAGCACATTTTTTAAAAGATGGATCTTTCCAAGAGTACATCCTAAAATCTATGGTGTGGTAGGAAAATATAAAAGCATTAAGAGACTTTAAAAATGTTACCCCAAGGAAACAGGAGGAGCCATTTAAGTGGCCTCTGCAGGTCCTACCTACGTGATCACGAGAAGACTTTCTCTTGGCTGATAACAGAGGTGTGGAGAACTTTGGAAAACTAATTTTTTTTTTTGAGGAAAACTTTTAAAAATGCAAAGCAGATGAAGTGACTAAGAGTCTTTCAAGTTTGGATGGTTCCAAGTGGGTTGAACTGTTTTCGCTAGGAACAGATGAAAAGCAAAGCTTGTGGTCTCGGGAGGCCCCGGGCCTGGCGCTGCTCCTTGGCAGACTCCAGGCTGTGGCTCTGAGGGTTGAAATGGGGAAAGAGAGAGAAGACAGGAGTGTGGGAGCTGGTAGCATCCCAGAATAAGCACCCGACACAGGCTGCAGTTACTCTAATCAAAACAATATAAACGTTGTCTTGCATTTTGAACCCTGGGCAAAGACTATGTATGTTAGATGTAACGTGATTTTTGACACACACAATGTCCTGTCATGTGGAGCCTGAGCCTCCGTGCTCCCGCAGTTACTTACTGCTCCTCATTCCTGACAAATTAAACCTTCATCTGCTTCTCATAGTTGTGGATTGTTTCTGGCCTCTTCAGCTTAGCTACATCTTTGCGAAACTCAAAACCTTTTCTGCGCAAAAACGTTGAGAGTTGCTGAAGGAATAATCTGTGAGAAAGACAAGGCCTTAGTATGGATTATGGCAAACATTCTTTACCTGAATGACTTTAGCATGTAAATCAGCTAAATCCAGACTGATTCTCCTTCCCATGGGCAGAGCATTTTGCTCTGGAAACATGGTAAAAAGAGCAGTCATATTTATCATCTTCTTAAACTTCTTTGGCTTTACCGAGAATTGAATAAAAGAGACCTTCAAAACACTGTTAATGTGTTTCACAAAGCTTTGCTGGAAATCCTTGTCTCCTGGGTGATAGCCAGCTTTCCATTCTAAGACGCACACCTGAGATGAATGAATTCTAGAGATGGGGTGTTTTGGAGCTCATATTTCATGGGATTCAATCCAGAATCAGTGGCACCATGGCTTTGGTTCTCTGGAGGCCACCGTGGTGGAAGCATGTGGTGACACTCACTCACTTCTTCAAGGCAGAAGCAAGAGAGTAAGAGCCCGCACCCCCCAACACTGTTTGAGGGCACCCCTCTAATATCCTTAAGATTACCTGCCAGCCCCCTACCTCTTACAGGTTCTGTGACCTCCTGGTAGCATCAGGCTGGGGTTGGGACTAAACTTTTAAGATGTAAACCTTTGGGGTACACTTACACAAACCATGACAAGAAGTACATAGTTTCTTTTAGAGGTGTGTGTGTGTGTTGCATGTGCCCAGGCCTGTGGAGGCCAGCATCACCATTGGGTGTCTTCCTTAGTCAGTCTTCATCTTGTTTTGAGATAATAGGTTCTTTCACTGAACCTAGAGTTCACTGATTCAGCTAAACTAGTTGGCTATCAAGCCCAGGGATCCCCGTCTCTGCCTCCCTAGTGTTGGAATTTACAGGTGCATACTGACACGCTCAGCTTTCTATGTGGGTGCTGGGGATCTCAACTCAGCTCCTCGTGCTTGTGAAGTAAGCACTTTACCCGCAGAGCTATCTCTCAACCCTAGAAATCTGTTTCTTACTGTGTGTACTCGGGGGTGGGGGGTGGGGCTACTGTAAGAGCAAATATAGAAACTGGTCCTAAGTCAACTATTTCCATTGTAAAACTGTTAAAGAGCCTTAAATACAATTCTGAGTCTGATTAACCTGTTCTTTATCTTAAGTCATGCCCTTAACTCCTTGAGAGCAGTAAACTCAGATGGCCGTTATGGAATATGTAACCAGCCCAGTCCATCCAGCATCTTCCACTCACCAGGTGCCCACCACCACTGCCACACTCAGTCTAGGGACCCCCACCATGGCTGCGCTGGTCTCTTGACAAAATTCCACTTCCTCCTGCCCATCTCTCTATCTCCCCACTCTCCAAAGTCTATTTTCCTTGGAGCAACTAGAAATTCTTTTTAATGTGTATGAGTTTTATGTCTGAATATGTGTATGCAGTACCCACAGATGACAGAGGAGGGCATCAGATCCCCTGGAACTGGAGTCGTGGATAGTTGTTAGCCACCATATGGGTGCTGGGATTTGAACCTAGGTTTTCTGCAAGAGCAGCTAGTGTGCTTAGCCACTTAGCCATCTCTCCAGCTCCTAGACTGAGTTTTTAAAACTAATAAAATTATGTCCTGTGGGGTGTCACCTGAAGAGGGAGCGGGGAGAAGAGGCTCGAACCAGCCCGCCTCCTCGGTGGATGGGGCTGAGTGGGATGATAGCAGACTGGGAACTCATCGAAGCAAGGACTCACTTTATTGCATCAGGCAGCGGCTTATATATGCTTGGTGGGAGGGGTGGAGAAAGGAAGGCGGGAGAGGAGATATGTAGAGTCGGGGGATAGCTTTGGGCCAATAGTAACTCACCACATCGGTTGTAGGCGTTTTCAGGTTGGGCTATGCTGAGTCACTCCTATGCGGAAGTGACCGGCCAGAGACAGGTCACTAAACTCTAGTCAGGCTCAGGGGCTTACAGTAGGCTGCATTCTCTAGGGCCCACGGGGCCCAACAATGTCCTTTCCTGTTATATCTACCAGGGATATCTGTACTTGACTTTCCAGGCAGTCTGTCCTGCTGGCCCTTGAGTTTTCCACCTTTCTCTCCCTCCTACTCTGGACAGACTGACCATATCCTTGTCCTGTGGGCATCCATCTTCCCACACCCATCTCAAGAGTTGGGAGTTGGCTCTTGTTCTTTCTCCCAACTGAATGTGCTCACTCCAGATAAGTGCCAGTCTTTCTCTGAACTCCCCAGGGCCTCTACTTCTGAGACCTGACCACAGTGTAATGTAAAACAGAGCCCCACATGCCTACCCTGCTCTTCCTCCAAGCTCTTCTTAGGTATCCCCTGTTATGGATCAATCAGTTCACTGCCCATTCCTGTACTTCCAACTTCTTTCCAGTTATTCTCAAGAGAACATACAGTCCTTAGCAACAGAGTTGTTGGTGGATCATGGTCTTACTTAAAGGAAGCACTTTACAACTTCTTGTTGGCATATCCAAATTACCAGCTTCAATACTCAACGTGACTGGGACCACTATTAAGTAAAATAAGTTACTTGAAGACAAGCCCTGGGATAACGCGACAGTTTATTATCTCTGGTGGTGTTGAGTGATGATTGGTTGGGTAGTGTACAAAACGTGGAAACTCTAGACAAGGGAAGATTCACTTCCCAGGCAGGAGTGAGCCCGATGGAGTGAGATTTAGTCCTACTTCTCAGAATGGTGTCTAACTTAAAACTTATGAATTGTTTCTGCGATTACCCATTTAATAAACTGAGAAAGCAGAACTGAGGATAAAGGGGGGGGGGAGGGTTACTCTATGAGTTTACCTGAGTGTCTAAATCTTCAGAAGTACTTTAAGAAATTTTATATGACAAAGGAGCTTTGCTTTTGATTCCATATTAATGAGCAGCCAGCAATCTTCCTATAGATATTATGTGTGAAGAAAAAGGGTATTCCCTCACATTTGAGTCTGTGCAGCAGATGAGCTTCGTGGTTTGTAGAACCTAGGAGATGAAGCAGTAACTACATTCATGAGGTAATTTTGTTAGTGTGATTGCTGAGTTGCTTTAAAAGGGTCCGATTCATTGATGCATAATTAAGATATAGTAAATTTCTCCCATTCTTTGTGTATAGCTATGGTTTGTAAGTGCATATGGTTGGGTAACCACCACATATTCCCATGGATATCCAGCTGCTTAAAAATGATGTGCTCCAGGTAATTAACCCTGTGCTCCAATGTCCTCACCTATAGAAAGTAGGGTTGATATGCGAAGTTAGTAAGCATCTCTTGCTGTAGTCATCGTTAATAGCGCTACATTACTTCTGTGTCTCATTCTTGTGGCTGAACATACCTATTCAGTGGCTTCTCTGTATTCTGGCTATGAGTGTGTAGATACCTCTTCAAAGAAGGAATGATTCCTGTTCTTTTGACAACAAGAAGCATGTGGGTGGGAACTTCTGGGTTAACAACCAGTTGCTGGTCCTCCCCAGAAGCGTGCGTTTGTATTTCTATATGTGGACTCAGGTGCTTTCGAAGGGCATCAAGTCTCTGGCATGACCTGCTTGTTTCTGTCACTCGTGGGATAGAAAGCCATGATCTCTGAGGCACCTGTCTTCCCTTTAGGACTGAGTTCACCAGTTTGATCACTGCATCAGAGCTAGAAGTTTTCTGGGAGTTTATGTTACTTTTGCTTCTTTTTGTTTATGTGGTGTTTTGATCAGATCTCCTAATTTGCCGCCCAGGCTGGCCTTGAACTCAAGATCCTCCTGCCTTTGAATGTTGGGGCACTACTCTCACTGTTTGGAAGTTTTGACACAGATTTTTTTTCTTTGTTAGTATTTCTCTCTTAATTTTCTTTTACTATTTCTATCCCAAAAGCAATTTTTTGTTTGTTTTTGTTTTTGTCTTGCTTAAACTTTATTTCTGACATCTAATAGAGTAGTCACTCCCACCCAGTTTTGCTTTCCATGGTTAAAGAACCCATAACCAGTGCATTCTAAAACTATGAAATGGGAGGGGGGGTGGAGAGATGGCTCAGTGGTTAAGAGCAGTGGTTCTTCTTACAGAGGACCTGGGTTTGATTCCCAGCACCCACTGGCGTCCTTAACTCCAGTTTCAGGGGAATCTGACTCCCTCTTCTGACCTCATTGTCATCGCACAACACAGACGCATTTGTAGACATGCAGGCGCTACACTCATAAAATAAAAATAAATAAAAATTTAAAAATGTGAAATAGGAACTTCCAGAAATAAGTGATATTTTGAATTTCATGCCATACTAAGGTGAACCATAACTCTGCCCAGCATATCCAAGCTGTCTGTATATGTTACTCAGTAGGCATCTAGCTTCTCAGGCAGAATTTCATATTATCTGCAGTTCTTATGCATCCTCTTAGGGGATCTTGGTCAAGAAGAAACAAGTACAGGGACCATTTGTCCATAAGTGGACTGGCCCAATCAAGTTGGCTTTGCATGTAGGGTTGAATCTTGAACTTCATCCTACCGACCAGTGAGGATTCATACAGCAACAAGCTGGATCCATCCAGGCCCACCAGGATTGGGCTGCGCCAGTTCTGCCCAGATGTGCACAGTGCCTTTGTTGCATGCTGGCTTTACTTGTGAGTTTCAGTATTACCTCAAGGGGATTTATATTATGCAGAGCATTGTCTGCAGGCTGTATGAAATATCTCACAAATGAATAATCACTTCGGAGGCTATGAAATGTGTTATAGAATTCACTAGGCTTTTGGAATGATACACGTTTTATTAAAAGTACATTTCTGGAAAAAAAAAAAAGTACATTTCTGGCATGGGACATCCCTTATACTTGACCTACCTCAATAAGATGTTCCCGGGGGCCATTACTAAAATGATGGGAGAAAAAGGGCAAAGGTTATCTGGATTCAGTCTGAACCCTCCATCTCCCTACCATACGCTGAGACCAGGGGGCAGACCATGCACAAGCACTCTTGTGCCTCAAGCCCCTGGGGTATTTTCTTTTCAAAGCCAGTTTACAGAACAACAGGGTTTTAAATGTGATATTTGATGTCTACTTAGGTAACAAAGATCAAGACCCAACTGGTATAATCTTATTTTTGTGAAAACAGACACTAGAGGCCAGGGGAGGAGATACTTGCTTTCACTAGGGACGAAGGCATGACTGGACCACTAGGGTCTCAGGAATCCAAAAAGGGGCTGAGAAGACCAAGACACATGTTGTTTCCACTGCACTATGATCCACTGTGGGGTCTAGCCTTGACCTCCACCTCAGTTTTCTTTCTGTTGTGCTGGATACTCCAGAGAGACCCTGGATTGTCTGTAATGATAGACTCATGGGGTTTACAGATATGTTCAGGGGTGGGTCCCTGGAGTAAATCCTGTTGTTCTCTGAGGTATCTGATGAAATGTTGAAGTGTTGTCTTCTGTTCTTCAACTTGGTCCCTTATAGGTGCTACAGAGATGGCGCAATGGTTAAGAGCACTGGCTGTTCTTGCAGAGGGCCCAGGTTCAGTTCCCAGCACCCACACGCTGGCTGACCAGGGGGATCCATTGTCCTCTTCTGGCTTCTGTGGGCATTGCACACATATGGCACACTTACATATATGAAGGCAAAAACATACACACACACACACACACACACATATATATATATATATGTATATATATAAATTAAAAAAATTTTTTTTAATTTAAAAAAAAAAACAGTGCTTTCCTGTAGTTTAACTTAGAGTAGTAATCTTACCCTGAATGTCTTGCTAACATACTCATTTGCTTTCTTCTTTAGGATAAGCAAGTTTATGAAAGACAAAGAACAGAGTTCTCTGCTCATTACCCTTCTCCTTCCATTCCTCCAGAGGGGCACTATTGCTCAGGTACAGATTCATGGGACAGTTGTCTGTCTTCAGAGTGGTGCTTTATCATTAGGTTTATTTGTTTGTATGGGTATCATTTTTAGTCAGATTTGGTGTTGTATTTGTCCCAAAGAACCTAAGGCTGGAAGTGAGGCTGATCTGGCTTCAACATCTGTCGCCCAACTGATCCCCAGGGTTGACAGGGCTGATCTGGCTGGCCAGCTGGGTGTCCCTCCTGAACCTGCATGCTAAGGAGGACGGCCTTCCCTGATAGATCCTGCATGCTAAGGAGAACGGCCTTCCCTGATAGATGAGGACTGGTCTTTGGTCAAGAGAACCTGAGTAGCTGTACTCCCTTGCTTGAATCTCCAGACAAGCCCTCAGGGTCCACAGGAGAATGTAGAGTAGTCAAGCTTCCAAGACTCCAGACATGTTCAGATGAGGCTCTGCACAGGGCAGTCTGCCTTCCTTTAAAAGAACAGTAACGCCGGGCTTGGGTGGCGCACGCCTTTAATCCTAGCACTTGGGAGGCAGAGGCAGGTGGATCTGTGTGAGTTCAAGCCTAGCCTGGTCTACAGAGTGAGTTCCAGGACAGCTGGGGCTACAGGGAGACCCTGTCTCAAAAAGACAAAAAAAAAAAAAAAGAACAGTAACAGCAACAGAAGAACTTGGGACCATATACAAATAAAATATTTGAAATAAAAGGAAGAAAAATTGGGCCTGGNTCTTTCATGGTGGGAATGAAGTGGTGTCTGACTATTCTTACATTGCCTTTCCCTGAGAGGTAATAATGCTAAAATCCTTCTCAAGGGCTTCTTAGCCATTAGCATATCTTCTCCGTAGAAGTATTGAGCCAGGTCTTTGACCCAGCTATAATTGGCTTATCTTTTATTATTAAGTCATAAAGGCCCTTTATATATTCCAGATAGTCCTTCATCACGCATATGAATGTGAAACTATTTGAGTTTCCTGTTTCACTCTGATGTGGTGTGTGTGTGGTGTGCTGTGTGTGTGTGTGTGTGTGTTACTTGGAGACCAACGGAGGGCATCCACCTGTCCTTCCAGCACTTGAAGCCTTGTTTTTTTGGTAGGCTCTCCTACTGAACCTGGAGCTTTCCTTTCTTTACCAGGTGGGCAGGAGGCAAGACAGCTGATCTCTTGTCTTTGCTCCTACAGTTGCCGGGATTACAGATGTGCACAAAACCACACCTGGCTTTTTGTTTTAAAATCGTGTGTTTGGGATCTGAACTCATGTTCTCACATTTACACAGCAAGCATTTTTAGGGTCTGCATCATCTCAATAGCTCCTCATCAGTTTCTTGCTACTGTCCTTTGATATATAAAAGTCTTTTCTTTTCCTTTTCTTTTTTTTTTTTTTTTTTTGAGACAGAGTCTCCCTATTAGCCCAGCTGGCCTGAACTCACTATTAGACCAGGCGGCCTTGAACTCACAGAGATCCGCCTGCTCTGCCTCCCAGAGTGCTAGAAGTAAAGGCATGCGCCACCACACCCAGCATAAAAGTCTTGATGTTGATAAAGTTCCTATATTTTTCTCTTGTCATTTATGCCTGTTGAGTTGTATCTCTGAAACTATGTCCTCCCTCGGAAGTCATTAAATTTATGTCTACTGTTTTCTTCTAAGATTTTATGAACTTTTGAAGCTGGGGTAGTTTGATCCATTTTGAGTTAATTCTTGTATATGGGTCTCATGGGGAGCAGCCCACTGTCCTGGGGCATGTACTGAAGACATTACTCCTTCCTGTGGGACTGTCTTCTGAACTGTAAAAACCAGATTGACATAAATGTATGGACTTCCTTCTAGACTCTCAATGACAACCTACACATCTGTCTCTCTGACCTGTGCCTGTACCACACTGCCTTGATTTACTGTAATTTTTAGATATTTTTCTTTTAAATCAGGAGATGAGTCTTCTAATTTGTTCCTTTAAGACTGTTGTGGTCACCCTGGCCCCGCTGATTTCCCATAAGTGTTAGAATTAACATAATTTCTGCAAAGACTCCAACTGAGGTATTGTAGAGATTAAAACCAATTTTTAGATGAAAATATAGATTTTCTTTTTAATTTATGAAGAAGGGCTTCAATATGTAACTCAGGCCAGCCTCGAAATCACCAATCTTCTTGTCTCCTCTGCCTCAGTGCTGAGTGCACAGGCAGGTGCCACTGTGCCTTGGCAGGAGTATGAATTTATTTTTATTTTTTATTTTTTTTGGAAAAGCATTTTTTTGTTTGTTTTTGTTTTTGTCTTGCTTAAAATTTATTTCTGACATCTAATAGAGTAGTCACTCCCACCCAGTTTTGCTTTCCATGGTTAAAGAACCCATAACCATGCATTCTAAAACTATTGAAATGGGGGGGGGGTGGGAGATGGCTCAGTGGGTTAAGAGCAGTGGTTTCTTCTTACAGAGGACCTGGGATTTGATTCCCAGCACCCACTGGCGTCCTTAACTCCAGTTTTCAGGGGAATCCAACACCACCCTCTTCTGACCTCATTGTCATCGCACAACACAGACACATTTGTAGACATGCAGGCGCTACAAACTCCATAAAATAAAAAATAAAGAAAAAGTTAAAAATTGAAATAAGGAAATTCCAGAAATAAGTGGATGTTGAATTTCAGGCCATACTAAGGTGAACCATAACTCTGCCCAGCATATCCAAGCTGTCTGTATATGTTACTCAGTAGGCATCTAGCTTCTCAGGCAGAATTTCATATTATCTGCAGTTCTTATGCATCCTCTTAGGGGATCTTGGTCAAGAAGAAACAAGTACAGGGACCATTTGTCCATAAGTGGACTGGCCCAATCAAGTTGGCTTTGCATGTAGGGTTGAATCTTGAACTTCATCCTACCGACCAGTGAGGATTCATACAGCAACAAGCTGGATCCATCCAGGCCCACCAGGATTGGGCGCGCCAGTTCTGCCCAGATGTGCACAGTGCCTTTGATTGCATGCTGGCTTTACTTGTGAGTTTCAGTATTACCTCAAGGGGATTTATATTATGCAGAGCATTGTCTGCAGGCTGTATGAAATATCTCACAAATGAATAATCACTTCGGAGGCTATGAAATGTGTTATAGAATTCACTAGGCTTTTGGAATGATACAACGTTTATAAAAGTGACAGATTTCGGCGAAAAAAAAAAAATACATTCTGGCATGGGACATCCCTTATACTTGACCTACCTCAATAAGATGTTCCCGGGGGCCATTACTAAAATGATGGGAGAAAAAGGGCAAAGGTTATCTGGATTCAGTCTGAACCCTCCATCTCCCTACCATACGCTGAGACCAGGGGGCAGACCATGCACAAGCACTCTTGTGCCTCAAGCCCCGGGGTATTTTCTTTTAAAGCCAGTTACAGAACAACAGGGTTGTATAAATGTGATATTTGATGTCTACTTAGGTAACAAAGATCAAGACCCAACTGGTATAATCTTATTTTTGTGAAAACAGACACTAGAGGCCAGGGGAGGAGATACTTGCTTTCACTAGGGACGAAGGCATGACTGGACCACTAGGGTCTCAGGAATCCAAAAAGGGGCTGAGAAGACCAAGACACATGTTGTTTCCACTGCACTATGATCCACTGTGGGGTCTAGCCTTGACCTCCACCTCAGTTTTCTTTCTGTTGTGCTGGATAGCTCCCAGAGGACCCTGATTGTCTGTAATGATAGACTCAGTGGGGTTTACAGATATGTTCAGGAGGTGGGTTCCCTGGAGTAAATCCTGTGGGGGGGGGGGGTTGCTCTGAAGGTATCTGATGAAATGTTGAAGTGTTGTCTTCTGGTCTTCAACTTGGTCCCTTATACGGTGCTACAGAGATGGCGCAGTGGTTAAGAGCACTGGCTGTTCTTGCAGAGGGCACAGATTAGTCCCAGCAACCTACTATGTGGCTGACATCATTTGTACTGCGTTCCGGATCATGATTCCTTCTTCTGGCTTCTGTGGGCATTGCACACATATGGGCACATTACATATATGAAAGGCAAACATTACACACACACAACACACACAAACACAAACAAACACGACACAGCAATATATATAAAATAAAAATGAATTTTAAAAACTCAGTCCATTATAGAAAAAATGTTTAATTATAATTGTAATTATTCTTTTTTTTAGAAGATGATATACTTTTTATTTTATCAATTTCTCAATGTATATTTGTATTAAATATTTGTGCATTTCAGACATTACATCTTTCTTTTGGGGTTGGGGTGGGGGGAGGAAGGGGTTTATTTGACTCACATCTCCAGGCTTGTACTTCATCACTGAGGGACTCTAAGGTAGGAGCTCAGGGCAGCAACATGGGGACAGAGCTGAAGCACAGGCGAGGGAGGAACGCTGCTTACTGGCTTGTCACTTGGTCAGTGCTCAGCATGCTTTATTATACAATACAGAAAACCTTCCCAGGAGTGGCACCACCCACAATGGCCTGGGCCCTCCCACATCAATCAGTCAAGAAGAGGCCTCACAGACTTGGTCACCAGGCAGTCCATTGGAAGCAATTCCCCACTTGAGGCTTCCTCAACCCAGGTGTGTCAAGTTGAAAACCAAAGCTATCAGGTACAATTGATCCCTTGTCAACCTGACATACAAACATCACTATTAAACCACAAGCTTTGGATTTCTTAACCCCAAGCTAATTATTATTCTTATATTTGGTACATTTTAAAAGTTGGATCATATATTCTAATGCTGTAGGTAATAGTCTATCACAGAGCAAAATAAGGTTTTTATCAGTGTTTTCTTCTCCCTATTCATGTCAAAGTTGCTTATAAGTAAGTAGAAGTCACCAAAGATTTTGCTTGTTGGCAGTGCTGAGGACTGAACCCAGGACTGTGTGCTAAGAAAACACTCTCATTGAGTTACACCTTCAAACTTCACACACCACACACATACACACCTATGTCTAAAGTATGAATGTAAGTATGCTTATATGTATATAGTAACAGCCAAAAGCTCACAAAATGGGAGCATGTCCCTGCAGGAGGCTGTCTGCAAGGACGAGTGGATGGTAGCATTCTGAACCTCGATGGATGGGAGGATTGTGGTGCTTATTTTAGCTTCCTCTGCTTCATGCGTCCTCCGAGTCAGTTGCTATTTTGACTGTGAGCACCTTTATGGCCTTTGGCTGGAAGCCTCATGGAGAATGAGCCGCCTGCTGCCCCCTGTTTCCAGCAGTGTCTGTTGAGCCCTGGCAGGTGCCCTGAAACTGTAGAGACATACAATATCAGAGAAGAGTCTTGCTTACCAAAACCCCCAGTTTGATTTTATAGGAGGAAATACATGTGAAATACAAGTACTCTACATTAAGTCAACTTTAATCATACTTAGTAAAAAAAACCATCAGGATTTACTTAAAGATATGATACTTAGGAAAATATCCACTTGTTATAGATACTGTCCTAGTGTGTAAAATTATTATAATCCCAGTATCACAAAATCATATCATTTGCTTGACAAATAACATGGGTGGATGCTTAATGCCATGAGGATACCATATGGTTTGTTCTTTGTCTCAGCAATGTAAACACACACACACACACACACACACACTCACACACACACACACACACAATGAAGCACAGCACCCCAGTGTGCTCTGAGGACTGTCCTTCCTAATTTCTGAGGCTCTGAAGGCTTAGAGACTTTTGAAGGGAGCCCTTCCCTGCCCATCGCTGCCTTCTCTTAATAGCACTTTCCACTGCTGCCTTCTCTTTTGCTTTTAAGCATGGCTCTCTCCCCTGACAATCTAGTTCCTTACTAAAGGTTTTCAGTCAGCCGGTTGGCTCTAGGTTTAGTTTAAGCAGATTGAGAAGCCATAGATACCAATCTAGTCTATGTATGAGAGCCAGGCCATCCCCACTGGTAGGCCATAGTACAGTTCTAAGAGATGGAAGCCCCCTAATATGTGTAGGGGTATTTTTTTTGCCCATTTGGAGACTGTTCTGGTTTGTCTTCCATTGCTTTGACAAAACACTCTGACCGACACCAACTTGGGGAGGAAAGGGTTTATTCAGCTTACATCTCCTGGGTCACAGTTCATCACTCAGGGAGCCCAAGGCAGGAACTCAGGGCAGGAACCTGGAGGCAGGGGCTGAAGCACAGGCCATGGAAGAGTGCTGCTTACTGGCTTGCTCCCCTGGCCCATGCCCAGCCTGCCGTCTTATACGGTACATAACAACCTGCCCAGGGTGGCACCACCCATAGTGGGCTGGGCCCTCCCACATTGCCCAACAATCAAGACAATACTCCACAGATGTGGCCACAGGCCAGTCCAATGGAGCCAATTCCCCAACTGAGGCTCCCTCAATCCAGGCGTGTCAAGTTGACACTAAAGCTATCCAGCACAGAGACATTTTATTTTTAGTTGAATTTGTTCTTGGACAATTTCATAAGGACACATTTGATTTTTAGAAATGGTCACATAATAATGATTGCTCTATGATTATTGTTTTATTATTTCTGAGGCTAACCCAGCCCTAATGGATGAGAATAATGAATGACTAGCTCTCTTTTTTTCTATTTTGGTCTTTTCGAGACAGGGTCTCCCTGTAGTCCCAGCTGTCCTGGAACTTACTCTGTAGACCAGGTTGGCCTTGAACTCACAAAGATCCACCTGCCTCTGCCTCCCAAGTGCTGGGATTAAAGGCATGTGCCACCACGCCTGGCTGACCAGCTCTCTTAATCCGCTAGTTCCACCCACACATTTGAATTCATCCATCTGCACACCAAAAATACCCAGAATTCAACAAACCTTCCTCTGGCCTTGACTTTCACAGACTTTTCTTTGCTCACCATCACTTTTTTTTTTTTTTTTTTTTTTTAAAGACAGTGTCTCCCTTTAGTCCCAGCTGGCCTGGAGCTCCCTCTGTAGACCAGGCTGGCCTTGAACTCACAGAGATCCGCCTCCCGAGTGCTGGGATTAGAGGCGTGTGCCACCATGCCCTGCCTAAAATGGTTCTTAGCCGCCATGTGGGTGCTGGGAATCAAACTTGGGTCCTCTGCAAGAGCAAGTCAGTGCTCTTAACCGCTGAGCCATCTCTCCAGCCCCCTCACCATCATTCTTTAAGCAATGCAGTGGGACCTTGCTTCCCATAGTACCTGCTCGAGTGAGACAGAGCACATCCCCTGGAGATGATTGGCAGCTTATGAGAGGATGTGGTAGGTCATTCAAATCTCCATCATGCTGCAGAAGAAACTTGAACATCTGTGGATTTGGGTATCCGCAGGAACCTGAAACCAACCCCCTGAGGATAACCTGACTGCTGCTGTGTTGTTCATTGACAAGCAGGTGTATGCATTCATGAGAGAGTTCTTCCAGCAGGAAGCAAGGCAGTCCAGCAGGTCTCCAATAAAGGGAGGTGCCTGGGTGGTGTCCTGAAAAGCATCTGAGATTTGCCTGAGGGTCTGGAGGAAGTGCCCAAAGCTCTGCAAATCTGTCTGAGAACCTGCTTTCCTTGCTTCTAGGAATGCAGGGAAGAGGTTGGGAAGTAGCCAGGTCCAGTAGACCTGGCTGGAGGGACCGCTGTGCTCCTGAGAGGCAGTGTAGTTCAGTGGTACATGAAGAAGCACACTGAGCACCTGTGCTGTCTGTCGCCTCAACAGGCCTTTCAAACCTTTGCTAAAGCTTGGCCCTTTTTCTGCCCCCTCCACCCCCTCTACCCCCACCTGCACTGCTCTTGGTGTAGACCTCGTCTGCAAATCTTAACAGAGCTTTTGCACAAACTGATAACCATGTGGGAAATACCTTGAGAAGAGGGAAGAGCCCTGGAGAGCAGACAAGACCTTGCCTCCCGGCCTGACCTTCATTCCAGCTCTTCCTCTACCAATGAACTACACTGGGCATTCACTCTTCATTCTGCTTTCATACCAGTTTAACTAGTTTCTTCAGTTTCACCCTGTCACCAACCCTGGACCCTGCTCTCTCCCCTCCTCTACCTCCTATCCCACTGCAGTAAGCTGGCCGTTTTGCTTCTAGTGACCCGGATCTGCCCTTTGTCTTGGAGATAGCCACAGTCCTATAATAAAAGTGTGGCTCTTGGGGCTGGAGAGATAGCCTAGCGGTTAAGAGCACCGACGCTCTTGCAGAGGACCCGGGTTTGATCCCCAGCACCCACATGGCGGCTAAGAACCGTCTGTAACTCCAGTTCCAGGAGAACTCCAGTTCCAGGGGAATCCGAGACCCTCTTCTGACCTCCGCGGCATTGCACGACACGGGTGCACAGACCTGCATGCAAACAATACATTCATACACATACAAAAATAAATAATAATAATAATAAAAAAAAAAGTGTAGCTCTTGCTGCTATCAGAATCCTGCCTGGTGCGTGGGCTAATGATCTCTGCCAAAGGATTTCTTCCACCTCACCCTGCATCTGTGTAGCCCAAGGCAACAACTCCGGATGGGGAGGGAGGTGAGCGGACACAGACCTGCCATCTGGGAAAGACAGGCTCTAGTGGTCTAGCACAGTTTACAAGGCCTCTGAAACCTCTTAGTAATAAACAGATTCATGGCGTGGCAAGGGAACATGATTTTTTAAATAATTTTTTGATTTATTTTTATTTTATGTGTATGAGTATTTTGTCTGTATGTATGTAAGTATACCCATGCATGCAGTGCCTACAGAGGCCAGAAGAGAGGGCATCAAATTCCCTGGAGCTGAAACTATGAACTGTTGTTAGCTGCCATGTGAGTGCTGGGAATTGAATCCAGGTCCTCTGGAAGATCAGCCAGTGGTCTTAACTACTGAGCCATCTCTCAGGCCCCATGATTTTTTGTTGTTGTTGTTGTTGATACGAACAACAGTCTGTTTAAGCACAAGTAGTTCATATGTACTGCAGCTATCTTTGTGGCTTCTAGTAATGAGTTAATGGCTCCCTGAATTTCACCCCTAGGTAGTGATATGACAGTTATTTTGCTTTGTGCAAACTCCACATGGGGCTGACTTCCTGCCATCAATACCCCCTCATACATTTCCTGTGGGTCTCCTTCTGGAAATAAATCTCATTGTCTGGGCAGTAGCATGAACACACTTCCAACATGGGTTGTTCACAATAGTGGTGCACCTGTCAACTCCTTCCTAACATTTTCAAAGGTCATACAAAGAAGTGATGAACAGACTTGGGAATAGCTGAGGAGCCCCAAATAAAACATTGCCGTAGCACCCCGCTAGGGAGCCCATGGCTCACTGTGCTCCTCTGCATCTTGGGCAGGAGCCTTGTTGAGCCATCAGAATGGTGCATGGTAACCCCACCATTTCCGATGTGAGGAATGACTATCCAGAAAGCCATCTTTCATACACATGACACCTCACTAGGAAAATCACTCGGGAACATGCATGTTAACAGTCATTTACTCTAACACACTCTAGTAGAGGTGGAGTCTTCCCATGCTCCCCAACCTCTGAGGAAAATAAGTTTTGGTTAAAGATGGTCCCTTTCTGGAATCAGTACACAGAGCAAGGTCACTAAGTCCCTCCTCCTGGAAGTCTTACATGGGCTGCTCCAGCCTCTACATACCCAGTACCTCTCTTTCTGAAGGAATTGAGCATTATTAGCGCCTGTTGGATGTGACTTCCAACTCCCAGATGAGCCAGTGCATCTTTCCACTTCTCAGGTCTCGGTGAGATAAGGGAACAACAGTCTCTGGAGCTAAGTGGCCCAGTTTTACTTCAGGCCTAAGCCTCATAGCTACTGTAGCAGATGAATTAGAGCCAGGTATCCTGCTTTACCCACACATAGACTTGACTTGCTTGCTGTTGTCTTTTTTTATAATTAATTAAATTTTAAAGGGATTCACAATATAAGAGCATAGTTGTTTTCAGATCACATTGACATTGCTCAGTTTACCATATAACTAGGTAATTGGCGCTAGCAACCACAGATGAGGGATACCATTCGTCGTTTGTTTTTCTGGGACTGTGTTACTTCACTTGGGGTGATATCTTCTAGCTCCGTCCATTTACCTGCAAAGTTCATGATGTCTTTCTTAGGACTCAGAGTAAGAACTTTTTTTCTTTTTTTTTTTTTTTCAGAGAGTTCAAGTAGATAACCTGGAAGACTAGAAAACTGAAGATGGAGCTGAAGGCGTCAGCCTATGAAACCATGATTTAACTGTCACGCTAAGGTCAGTCTTTGGGAAAGACATACATGCAAGCTAGCACATCACATGGTGAGCCTGCTTCTGAGAGCAGGGTCAGGCACACAGGGAGGGGTGGCCCCATCTGACTGACATTCCGCAAACCAGAGCTCTGAGGTATATGCTGGCCTTGAGGTGGGCATGTGCCCACAGCCTCGAAAGGTCATGGGGTCCTCAGCGGTCCTGGGTCATGACACTCATTTTTGGAACGCTGGGAGACAAAAGGAAGAAGTAATGTTGGAGTTTTTCCGGAACCGAACCGAGTTATAGTCCTGAAAGAGCCTTGACTGACTCTAAATTAGACTTTCTGGTTTTTTGAGACAGGGTCTGGCTATGTAGCCCAGACTGGCCTCAAGCTTATGTCCACCTGCCTCTCTCCGCCTTTTGAGTGCTGAGATTACAGACATGTTCTTTCATGCCCAGCTTAATTTAGATGTTTTAAGAAGTGCATAAAGAGAGGCCAAGACATGCTGCCTGGGCCTGCGGTTCTCTTGAGGTAGAATCTCTCCCATAAACCTAGAGCACAGCTTCCTGGACAATTGATCTTTCTCGAAACCAATGAACCTTGACAATCTCCATGGATGATAATAGTCAGCAGGGCTCTCCATGGTCGTTTGCACCTCTTTGTGGCCCGCATTCTACTTTTTTTTTTTTAATTTTATTTATTTTTGTATGTGTATGAGTGTACTGTCTGCATGTAGGTCTGTGCGCCCGTGTCGTGCAATGCCGCGGAGGTCAGAAGAGGGTCTCGGATTCCCCTGGAACTGGAGTTCTCCTGGAATTGGAGCCACGGACAGTTCTCAGCCGCCATGTGGATGTTGGGGATTGAACCCAGGTCCTCCACAAGAGCAGTCAGCGCTCCCAACCACTAGGCCATCTCTCCAGTCCCCGCATTCTACTTTTTAGTTAGATATTTTCTGAATAGCAACACACAATGCCAGGGTCCCATTATAAATGAGACTGGCAGTGCTTACATACAGGTTTTAAATATGAACAAGGGAACAAAAATAGTTATGAGATGTAGGACTGCAAGGATTTAAGGGAATGGCCCCTGGAGCCAGGTGGCCTGGCTTCATCCTGGGTCTGACTCCTGTATCTGACTGACCGTGAGGAGGACACGTATCCTCTGTCTTCTAACCTGCAAAACGGAGGTATTGTATCTGCCTATAAGAACTACCGTTACAAGGCAGCATTAGACTGTACACAAGATGTCATCAGATTTATTCGTGCACTCGTAACGGCTGAGTGCTTTGAAGGTTCGCATGGTGGCCAAGGGGAGAAATGGAGTGACTTGCAGTAGAGACACTCAATGGGTGAGAAACCGCAAGCCAAGCAGAGGGCATGTGAAAAGCATTTGGAACAAAAGCAAGCCAGCCAAAGGGTGTCGTGCAGAGAATGCTCTTGACCCAGTCCAGTGCCTCAGTGTGTGTAAAAGAACAAAGCAGCACTTCAGTAAAGTAGGCAGGGGCTTTACGGTGAAGAAATGGAGCTTTCCTCTAGTGTCAGAGATGATAGGAGGATGTGTTTGGACCGTCATCTCTGCAGTGTCTGTGCTGGTTAACTAGAGATATTGACTTGACTAGATGAAAGCATTCCTAGACACCTGGTAAAACTCTGTGTGTGTGTGTGTGTGTGTGTGTGTGTGTGTGTGTGTGTGTGTATCTGTCTGTCTGTCTTTCTGTCTAGGGTATTTGGGGAGGAGATGAGCATGTATGTCAATGGACTGGATGGAGAAGACATGGCTTTCATTGTATGGGTTTCATTATCCAATCAACTGAGGCCTAGGACTATGCAAAAGGCCACAGAGATGCTAATTGCCTATCTCTTTTGGAGCTGGGACACTGTTACTATTCAGTCATTGGACATTAGAATTATGGGTTCTATAGTCTCTGGACTCAAGTCTTTCACCATGTAATTAAGATTCCATCTGGGAGATGCCCATGTACACGGCATCTCACCTCTCCCCACTCCTGTGTTCCCAAGACCCGCAAGAAAGGCTCTCCAAACCACAGCTCAGGGAAGTCTAACCAGTTTACTCAGGCTTGTCTACAGAGTGAATGAAAACAAAGAAAACAAACCTTACATGCCAAGTAGCAGCTCCCCCCCAACCCCCCTAATAAATCCAAAGGCCTGGCATGGACTTGGTGACGTGCCCCCTGGTGAAGATATGGTAAGAGGCTCCTCAGTTCCAAGTGGTTGACTTTTATATCGTCTCTGGCTCCTCCCCTGACATGGCGGCATCTCAGAGTTCAGCTGTGTTCTCATTCGCATCAAAGCTGGAGGAGTGGCTGGATCGCTAACTCCTCCCTTAGAGAGGCCGGAGCTCTTGGGTGTGAGAAAACCTTCAAAGTCAAAAGCCCGTCCCTTTCAGAGGACTGCCCACCTTACACACCTGCTTTCTGCCCAACTTGAACTGAGAGTTTCAACACTAGCAGTCCTGGGGCTAAGACCTTTTGATTTGCACTGAGCTAGGCTTCCAGTATCCCTGGGTCTCTCCAGCCTGTAGGCAGTTTGTTGTGGAGCTTAGTTCTTATTCTCATGACAGCCAAAAGGCCCTGATGAGTCACCTCTAATCTGTCTCTCCATCCACTCCTCTATGTATGCAACCACTGTCCATCCATGCATCTTATTGCTTCCATCCCTGTGAAGAACCTGGAGACTTTTCCTAAATTCTAATGAGATTAGGAAACTAATACAGTATTGTGCTAGAGGTTGTAGTCAGGGCAGTTATGCAAGGAAACGAAATAAGAGGATTTCAGATTAGACAGGAAAAATAAAACTATCTCTACATCCAGATGGCATTGTTTTGCCTGTAGAAATTCCTTAGGAACTCAGTGACCTGTGAGAGACAGTAAGCAAGTTCATGAGGTCGCAGCATGTAAACTCACAGAAATCTGTTGTATTTCTTACACCTGTGATGAATAACATAAAATGATGTTTTCTACATGTCTGCATGAAAAGACAGGAGAAAATTTAATAAAGGAAGTGTAAAATCTGTACTGTTAACTATAGAACACTTAAGTCAATTAAAGGAAACCTAAGTAATTGTGGAAACACCCCATGTTCGTGAATCACAATATTTAATGTTATTAAAAATTCAACCAAAAAAAAAAATAATAAGCCAGGCGTGGTGGCGCACGCCTTTGATCCTAGCACTTGGGAGGCAGAGGCAGGCGGATCTCTGTGAGTTCAAGGCCAGCCTGGTCTACAGAGCGAGTTCCAGGACAGCTGGGGCTACAGGGAGACCCTGTCTCAAAAAAAACCAAAAAATAAAAAATAAAAATAAAATTCAGTACTCCTGCCAAGGCACAGTGGCACCTGCCTGTGCACTCAGCACTGAGGCAGTGGAGACAAGAAGATTGGTGATTTCGAGGCTGGCCTGAGTTACATATTGAAGCCCTGTCTCATAAATTAAAAAGAAAATCTAGTATTTTCATCTAAAAATTGGTTTTAATCTCTACAATACCTCAGTTGGAGTCTTTGCAGAAATTATGTTAATTCTAACACTTATGGGAAATCAGCGGGGCCAGGGTGACCACAACAGTCTTAAAGGAACAAATTAGAAGACTCAGCTTCCTGATTAAAAAAAAATTACTAAAAATTACAGTAATCAAGGCAGTGTGGTACAGGCACAGGTCAGAGAGACAGATGTGTAGGTTGTCATTGAGAGTCTAGAAGGAAGTCCATACATTTATGGTCAATTGGTTTTTGACAGTTCAGAAGACAGTCCCACAGGAAGGAGTAATGTCTTCAGTACATGCCCCAGGACAGTGGGCTGCTCCCCATGAGACCCATATACAAGAATTAACTCAAAATGGGTCAAACTACAGCTTCAAAAGTTACATAAAACTTAGAAGAAAACATAGACATAAATTTAATGACTTCCAATGGGACATAGTTTCAGAGATACAACTCAACAGGCATAAATGACAAGAGAAAAATATAGGAACTTTATCAACATCAAGACTTTTATGCTGGGTGTGGTGGCGCATGCCTTTAATTCTAGCACTCTGGAGGCAGAGGCAGGCGGATCTCTGTGAGTTCAAGGCCTGCCTGGTCTACATAGTGAGTTCCAGGCCAGCTGGGGCTATAGGGAGACTCTGTCTAAAAAAAAAAAAAAAAAAAGAAAAGGAAAAGAAAAAGACTTTTATATATCAAAGGACAGTAGCAAGAAACTGATGAGGAGCTATTGAGATGATGCAGACCCTAAAAATGCTTGCTGTGTAATTTCGAGGACTAGAGTTCAGATCCCAACACACAGATTTAAAACAAAAAGCCCAGGTGTGGTTTTGTGCACATCTGTAATCCCGGCACTGAGGAAGCAAAGACAGAGATCACTGTCTTGCCTCCTGCCCACCTGGTAAAGAAAGGAAAGCTCCAGGTTCAGTAGGAGAGCCTACCAAAAGAAACAAGGCTTCAAGTGCTGGGAAGGACAGTGGATGCCCTCGTCTGGTCCAAATAACACACACACACACACACACACACACACACAGAGTGAAAAGGAAACTCAAATAGTTTCACATCATATGCGTGATGAAGGACTATCTGGAATATATAAAGGGCCTTTATGACTTAATAATAAAAGATAAGCCAATTATAGCTGGGTCAAAGACCTGGCTCAATACTTCTACGGAGAAGATATGCTAATGGCTAAGAAGCCCTTGAGAAGGATTTTAGCATTATTACCTCTCAGGGAAAGGCAATGTAAGAATAGTCAGACACCACTTCATTCCCACCATGAAAGATGCATAATGACAGGTATTGGTGAAGATGGAGGGTTCTGAGCTTTCTTACACTGCTGAGGATAGGCAGTGTTTCAGTGTGTGTACACTGGAAAGCAGTTAACACAGAGTTACGCTTTGCTTTGCTTTGTTGCACTACTATGATTGGAACCCAGACTTGCTAGGCAAGCACATCCTCCGGCCCAGGTAGTTACTTCTTATGACCCGGTGCGTAGATTCCAAGGTCTGCACTCAAAGAAATGAAAACATGTATATGCTAGTTCTGCTTTGCTTTCTTTGTTGATGTGATAAGGAGGGAGGGGTTATTTTAGTTTATAGGCCTCAGATCACAGTCCATCAGTGAGGGAAGTCAGGGAAGGAACCTGAAGGCACACACACACACACACACACACACACACACATAAATAAGTAAATAAATAAATAAAACAGAATTTAAAATGGTCTTTATGATGGAGCATTATTTATAATCTGTGAAGAATAAAGATGCCCTGAATGTCAAATGGTGAGTAGATAAATAAAACCTGATACATTTAGATTATAAAATATTATTCGGATATAAAAGAGAATCTAGTGTTAATAATGTGCTTCAGCATGGATGAATGTTGTATATAGGCAGAGTCAAAGAAGCCAGTCATAAAAGATGGGATGGTGTCTGACTGTACAGACATATATCCTCTGGAACAAGTGAATTTGCAGAGAGAGAAAGTGCAAGCTGGGCGTGTGTTTACTACTAGACAGAGTGTGGCAAAGTCTTGGGAGGCCTGCGCTTTCTTCTTGGAAATGCTTAGAACTGATTTGGCGATGGTTATACAGCTGTGAATCACTGACTTTCCATGGGTGAACTGTGTGGTGTGTGACTTACATATCAATAAGGCTGTTTCTTGTAAATAATGGATATGTCTTAGAGAGTTCACTGTCAGCACCAGTATGAGAATAAGGGAAGATGAAGGATGATGTCTTAAGTTTTGGTCTTGGACAATTTCGAAGGAGACAAAAGCCAGGAAGAAGAGGGTTTCTTCTGTTTTATTTTGTTTCATGGGAAGGGCCAGCTTTGAGAATCTGTTTAAACATTCTAAGCTAGAGATTTCTGTTAAACATTCAGACAGAGACATTCGGCAGACCATTGGAGGTGAGTGTGGATCTCTGAGGCGCAGTCCAGACAAGCGGTAAAACTTAGATGACAGGCAAATCCATGGTGGGGGTGATCAGAGCGGTTAGGGTGAAGTGAGTTAGAGGAGAGAGCCGCAAAGGAGCCTGGGAAGGGGGAAGGCATGGCCTGAGAGAGCGGGGTCTCTGCACTGAGGTGACGTGTAAGAAGGGGAGTCCACAGAGTGGAGGGTCTAGCGACCCGTTCAGCAAGAAGACTGAAGTTCTGTTGGAACTGCTGAGATGGATGCTGTCCGTGTCTGCTTCAGGAGTGGCTCAGCCTTGGAGATTCCAGGTCAGTGTTGGCCAGGGGGGAGTGGGAAGTGAGCTAGCAGAGACAGTTGCTTTGGGGTCACTTCCTGCCTTCATGCAGGGCCCCATGGGGATGCAGCTAGGCCTGAGGTGGCTGTTTCCCAAGGACCAGCCATCTCCTCAAGGTTAATGGAGCACGCAGCAGCGTCTGGGAGCTCGAGGATCCCACATGGGCCTGCAAGAAGGCTTTGTTCTGTTGGGGTCCCAAGAACAATGTCATTTCATGCTTTGTTCTCTGTTTTTATTTTTTATTATTTTTTGTTTTGTGCTAGAGATTGAACCCAAGGCTGTACCACTGAGACATACCTCCAGTCCCATTTTGTTATTTTGATTTCAAGGAAAGTGAAAGAAAGATCATAGTAATTAATATGTTCTTACAAAGTGTAGGAGTTGGAATGTCCGAGTTTTCATCTGAAATTAGAACGAAAAAGAGCCCTCCCCCCCAAACCCAAAAACAAACCCTAAAACCTGGACATGATGGCAGAAGACTTTAATCCCAGTACTTGGAAGGCAGAGGGAAGCAGATCTCTTTGAGTTTGAGGCCAGCCTGGTCTACATGGGCCAATCAGAGCTACATAGTGAGACCCTGTCCCTGGCTCTTAGATACAATAAGGTCCTGACTACCAATACCTGACTGTTTCGCATTTAGTGAGAGCAGGGTTTGGATCACTGAGAGCTGAAGATCCCAGTACACAAATGGAAGAAAGACACATTACACACACACACACACACACACACACACACACCACACAACACACAGAGAAGCTTGTAGTGTGTGCTTTCAGAAAACCTCAAAGAGGCACCGACTGTAGCTCTTGGACTCCCTGTCCTCCCAGGCTTCCTTACTCATTAAGATGATTGAAAAGTGAAAAGTGCTTTCTGAGATACATGTTCTTCAAGTACCAGCAGGGTCTTCCCTCCTCTTGGGAAACCGTTCCTTGGTAATGGGCCTTTCCTCAGACTGGAAAATGTTTTGAACAAGCACTGTGGTTTGACCAGATGAGCACAGGTGCAGAGTCTACTACTACTATTTGTTTTCTCTCCTGCAAGGTGTGTGTGTGTGTGTGTGTGTGTGTGTGTGTGTGTTCGCAAATGTGCACATACTCTTTGATGAGTCCGATTTTTAAAATTATGTCTGAGTGTCAGTGGCTACAATTTCTGCTTTTTCTCTTCTGTGGAATATACGTGATCTACCATAAGCAAGGTCTTAAAACTCCATTTTTCGCTCTGATTGGGTTGATGTAGAACCAGGGAAATGTTTTCCTTTCTCTTGGCTAAAACCTACTGGTGTAGGGGCCTTTCTTTTGTGTAGTTTATTTATTTATTATTATTATTTTTTTGACTTTCAAGACAGGGTCTCCCTATAGCCCCAGCTGTCCTGGAACTCATTCTGTAGACCAGGCTGACCTTGAACTCACAAAGATCCTCCTGCCTCTGCCTCCCTGTGCTAGGATCAAAGGTGCGCACCAGCACCACCACGCCCGGCTTGTTTATTTTTTAACTCACAAGCTGATAGTTATTTGGTTGTATTTCATCGAACATGTGGGAGATGTTTACTGGTTTTTAAAAACTATTTTATTATTTTATATTTTATGTATATGAGTGTATTGCTTGCATGTATGTA
Source organism: Rhizomys pruinosus (assembly GCA_009823505.1). Classification (NCBI taxonomy): domain Eukaryota; kingdom Metazoa; phylum Chordata; class Mammalia; order Rodentia; family Spalacidae; genus Rhizomys; species Rhizomys pruinosus. Next base: position 94,143 of record VZQC01007130.1, read on the forward strand.
AGTGCACCTGTGTCATGCAATGACCGTAGAGGTCAGAAGACGTTCAGATCCCCTGAAACCAGAGTTACTGTAGGTTGTTACCCACTGTGAGAGGGCTGGGAACTGAACCTGGGTCCTCTGCAAGAGCCTCCAGTGCTCTTAACCACTGAGCCATCTCTCAAGCCCATACTGGGAGTTTTGAAGGGGGAAAAAATTTCCAGTATGATGTTCTTTAAAACGTTGCTTTTCCGGAATACATGCCTCATTTGTTCTAGAACACAGGTTCACAGGGTTTTAAAATTTGTTATTATTTGAAAATGAGGGCCAACAAGTTGGCTTAGCAGGTAAAGGCAGTTGCTGCCACTTCTGATGACCTGAGTTCAATTCCTAGGACCCACATGATAGAAGGAGAGAATTGACTCCTGCAAGCTGTCTCCTGACCTCACATGTGCACCACAGCACTGATACACCCCCCCACACACACATACACATCCACAAAAATTAATAAAGTGTAATAAAACTTTAAAAAATGATGTAATTTACTACTTGAGACATTAGATTACCATACATGAAGAATTGTTGTCTTCAAAGAAGCCTTGATTTTAAGCGTTTTTTTATTATTATTAAATATTTTTTCAGTTGTCTTGTGCCACAGATTTAGATCTTAAACTGACTTGTGTCAACTTCCAGTCCTCGGAGCCTTGGAGTGGTTATCTTCGAAGGGATCATTTGACCTTCAACCTGTAATGCTTTGCTGCAGGGCTGTGCTGAAGGGCACATTTGATTGCTTGATTTTGAAAAAGTAAGAGAAAGTGTGACTGCAGAGGAAAAAAGAGTTTGGAGTACTATGGTGGGCACTGAGCCTGGGAGCCAGCCCACCACAGGATTCACCATGACCAGGGTCCCAGCAGATCAGTCTCTGTGTCTCTGTGTCAGGCAGGTGTGGCCACGCAACCGGCTCCCTTGATGGCGGAGTTCCCATCTGCTTAGGGTGGATCTGTGCAAATTGCTTTGTTTCTTAGAAACATCTTATTTGTCTTGGACAGTAGCCAGGCCTCTAATGTGGGTGGTGTGTGCTGTGTCGGAAACCTCAGGCCCCAGAGCCGGAGCCTTGCCTCGCTGTCAGATCAGAAGTGTGTATGAGGCCAGCTGTAAGCCCCAGGGAGACTGAAGGACGGAATGCTACAGCCCGTGTGGACAGATGGCTGTGGGGGAGAGGGAGGGGGGGGAAGAGGGGGATCTGGAGACTAGAGGAGGGCAGAGAAGAGGGCAGGTAAGGGACTTGGGGCTTTCCAGAGCAGCTCCATGGGACTGCAGTTAGACAAGGACTTGGCTCTTCAAGGGCTGGTGGGAGGACTCTTGTCACCTAGTCTTACTTCCTGGAAAAGATGGCTGGATATTGATAATGAAATTGCCTTCCAGTCAGTCAATTAAACCTGCCACTAAGTGAAAATTTATGTCTTTTTTCATTCCTTCCTTCTTTCCTTCCTTCCTTCCTTCCTTCCTTCCTTCCTTCCTTCCTTCCTTCCTTCCTTCCCTCCCTCCCTCCCTCCCTCTTTTCTTTCCTTTCCTCTCCCCTCTCTCCCTCCCTCCCTCCCTTCCTTCTTTCCTCTGCTTTCAGCTACCAGAAATATCAAGGTTATCCGTGCCTCTAAACAGACAAAACAAACAAGAATATAATCTTTCTAAAGGCATCTCTCTCTTTTTAATCATTTATTAAATCCAATTTAATCTCTAATTTAAAGTAAAATCTATCATGGAACAGGGAGGAGGAACACAGAAGGCTCTAACACACCTTTGTACTTTGGTGTTTCTTTCTACACATGCATACTGAGACGTACACATGCATGCAGCCTACCTATATTTGCATGTAGACTAAGTCACACGAGCTTTGAAAGGCAAACAGAAAGTATAGGGCAATAAAACAAGAGGTTGAATCTAAACTGGAACAACTCTTAGGTTTTTTTTTTTTTATTTCAGTTTCATTTGGATAGTTTCACTAATTCTCTTTGCTGGGCTTAAGACTTTTCAAACATTCTTTGGCCCTAGGAGGGAGTTGTATAACCATAAAACTTGAGACTCCTGGCCCCGAAATAAATGTTCCTTTTAAAACCCCAAGGACAGAAAATTGAATACAGCTGTGCAAAAAAAAAAAAAAAACAAAAAACAAAAAAACTTGATGGTGAGATGGTTCCAGGCTCTGGGCAGGCATCCTGACCAACTTTCCCAGGGTACTTGGCCTGTGGTTCCTTGGAGATGGGAGTCTGGGTGCTTCCGGTTCTTTGTGAGGGCTTCTGGGAAGGGCCAGGGCTTTGGAGCTGTTGTTGCAGGGGCTTGGTGAGGACTGTTTCTTACAGGTGTGGTGTCCTCTTCTTTCCTGCACTCTCTCCATAGGCCACCGTCTTCTCTGCACAAGACTGGGGTTTCTGGATCATTCTGTGAGGTACCATAATTTCATAGAACTTGCAGTTTTTAACTTGGAAGCAACTTCAGAGCCAAAAGGCAGCCCCCAGATTCGGAAGGTAGAACAGAACCCAAATATGGAGGGTTCAGCTGCCCGTTGCTCCTATGGAATTTTTTTCCAGTGTGAAAAGTCTTCCAAGTATGGTCTGAGAACAGAGGCCCCCACACACACACACTCCTCCTCCTCCCCCTCTGTCCTTCCAGGTTGGAAACGAGGATGTTGCCTCTAATATTTTCCTGGTCGACCCCTCCTCTGTTTTGACTGTGGCCCATGGGGAGCCATGACCCTAGTCCCTAACCTTGGGGCTGCCTGGCATTAATCACTTTGCTCTTGTCCAACAATGTAACAATGATTCGTTCTTCTTCCTCAACAAGATTAGATTACTGTAATTTTCATATCCTGGACTGCCCACTAGGGATTTCAATTAATACTTGTTAGTCCAGAAAGCAGGGTTGTGTTTCTGAGGAGAAAGGAGTAAACTTGCCATCTTGGCTGTCATCTGAAAATATTAGGTAGGGCTTATCTGTAAAGTAATCCACCTCAGGGCTTATGGCATCAAATAGATTTCCATAAAGGCCGCTGTGCCTCTGTGTGAGTACTGTCCCTAAGCAATGGATTTGCACAAGTGATGCCAAGTCTACAGGATGAGGCTGCACGGAGGGAGTCAGAGAGCCCCACACTGAAGCAGAGAACCCCCCCCACCAAAGAGGCACTTTGGAAAGAGGCAATCTAATTCAGGCATGTGGAGCCATCTGCCCAGAGACATTGGCGGGGGGGAACGACGACTGTGCACCATGAGGGGCCACTCAGTCTTTAAAAATCTTTGAGTTTTGGGGCTGGAGCGATGGCCTAGCGGTTAGGAGCGCCGACCGCTCTTGCAGAGGACCCGGGTTCGATCCCCAGCACCCACATGGCGGCCGGGAGCCGTCTGAAACTCCAATTCCAGGAGGACTCCAGTTCCAGGGGATTCCGACGCCCTCTTCTGACCTCCGCGGCATTGCACGTCACGGGTGCACAGACTTGCATGCAGACAGTACATTCATACACATACGGAAATAAATTAAAAAAAAAAATCTTTGAGTTTTGTACTTTCTCTAAAGAACATATAGGAGTGTGTGTGTGTGTGTGTGTGTGTGTGTGTGTGTGTAACCCCAACGTCAACATAAGATATCTTCCTTAGTCACTCTTCACCTTATGTTTTGAGTCAAGGTCTCTCATTAAACCTGGCTCTCACTACTGGATAGTGAACCACAGAGATCCTCCTGCCTCTACCTCTATCTTCTTATGCTGTGCACTGTGCCCCGGGGAAGCAAACTCGATCCTCATGGCCGCACAGCAAGCCCTTTACCAACTAAGCTATCGCCCCAGACTTAGAACTTACATTATTTTTTTCTCCTTTAATTTTATATTACTGTAAAATATGAATACATACTTTCCACCCAGATCCAGTAATTACAAAATCTGAAAGCAAGTAGTGGGTCGATTCTAGAGCCTGTTAAGAGATTTACATTATAACAACATAGTTGCTTTCAGATAATCAGAAATATAACAATAATGTTGTTCAGCTTGCCTTTCAACTGGGGATTTGGTGTTAGCATCCACAGATGAGGGAAACCATTTGCTGTTTGTTTTTCTAGGACTGTGTTACTTCACTTAGCATAATAGCTTCGAGTTCCGTCCATTTACCTGCAAAGTTCTTACTTACATTATTTCAGCACTATTTATTGAACATATATCCTAGGCACTATCCTAGGCTCTGGAGACAAACAGCAGACCTAATTGTCTGTCCCCACAGAAGTCATGATTCATGCATGAGCCATGGTAGGAAAAAGAGCCATAGTGAGGAATTAAGCCTGCCAAGAGGAACTGAGAAGTATCTGTGGTCATTTGGAAATATATTTGCTTATTCACTACCTTCCTTGATCACACACAATGGCTGTTTCTAGTGACAGCCCAGGGCCACACACTTTCCAGCCAATCCTCTGTTGATGTTCATGCATGTTCATGAATAAATCACCTGGTGTTGGGACCAGACAGATAACTCCAGACCTTTTGAAGGTCTGCTGCTGTCCTGGGTCCTTAGGAGTCAGAAGTTGAGGTGTGCTGAGTTCTAGCCTTGGTTTCGCACCTGTCCACTGATTCTCACTTCCTTCCTCTCACTTAACTCATAGGTTCCGTCTCCCCTGGACCCCTTCCTTTTCTGTGTTACCCCCCCCCATCTTTACTGGAAGCTGTTGTGGTTTTACTTGGGGGAATTTGAGATGGTGCCTTGCATGGGAATGACAGAATTTTGGTGCTTTAGTAGTAAATGCAACCACAGGAGGTGTGTTCATCCAGGCCGATGCTTTTCAGTACCTGGCTCCAACCCAAATCTTCACTAATGGCAGGGAAATGAGAAATCGAAGAACACGAAGCGCATGTTTGACAGTGCTAAACCTGCTCAGTTGGCTTCCGTATTCTTCAATTACGTTCTTTTCCTCGATTTGTTTGGGAGCTGTATTCCCAGTGCCCAGCTAGAACCACAGCCATACCAGGTGTGGTGGTCTGGTGCCTGAGAATGAATGCAGAGTGGAGGGTCCAGAGCTGCTGGGTTCCTGTGCCATGAAGAGTCTAAATGCTGTAGAATCACTGTATCATACAGGATCTATCACAGTAGGAGAATCTTTCTGTGGAGGGCCCAACTCTATAGAGTCATTGTATTATGGAGGGTCCAGCACTGTCAAATGACTGTACAGTGGAGAGTTTAACACTGTAGAATTGCTATACCATGGAGTGTCCAATGCTGTAGAACTAACTACTACATCAGTGAGGGCCCAGTGCTGTGAAATTTCCATGCTGTTGGGTGTTCCTCTTTACAGGCTTTTAAATCGCCAGAGAGCACTTACCACTGAAAGAGAGGGTAGACTGAAGCCTCCACAGGCTGGAGTGTGTATCCTGTGCTACCAGCTTGGGGGGTGTGGGGGTGGAGCTCTGACAGCGTGCTCGTAGACGACTGCATCACGCCCCATGTGGCATGTGTAGGATGCTCTTTGGTGACACAGCACAGATCCCTGCCTCTCTGCAGTCCTTGAGAAGAACTCTGGGCACATCATGCTCTTCACTCAGGCATAGGAACGGGCCATTCCTTCTTGATATTGAGGTCCATCAGAGGAAATCACTGTGATGCTGTATGTAGTAATGTTAGCAACTACATGGAAAGAAGGCCTGTGGATCTTCGCTTGTGTGGGAAATCCTCCCTCATTTGGGTATGCCCTTCAGCTCCTGCCTCACTTGACAAGAACCTCTGGGGTTCTGCCACGCCTGCTGCTTCAGAACAACAGAAACTTCCTATTTTTAGATATATAACAGCCTAACTGGAGCATGTCACACTTCGTACATCTCTGGTTACATGTAAGCCTCTGAGCCCGGTATCCAAGAATGCAGTACTGGTCCAGCCAAATGGGGGGGCTGCGTCCCTGGAGCCTGGACTGGGCTTACCCTTGGCAAGCTCCCATTTCTTTTTGACCATGAGGCCAGCACTGTCTGGGCTGAGCCTTGCAATTTCACCCATTTGCTCTGGAGTTGCCCCTTGGGAGCAAGAATCTTCTCTGTCTTAAGTTCAACCCACTGACTTACAAATGACCCTGGAACTCAAAAGATCTCCATCTAAAGCCAGTGAAGTTTGCCAGAAGCTTTCAAAAAAAGAGAGAGCAGTTAGACAGACAGACAGACTCCGTAGATTAACTGACTGGTGACTGAGAGGATGGGAATATTAGGTGAAAAACATGGCTACTTTGACAGTAAATCTATACACAAGCAAAATTATTTTTTGATCGCCAAGTTTAGACCCCTACCCCTACATGTGTGTAGATGCTGGGAGACCACTCATGTCCCTGTTGAAAATCTAAGCTTTCTGAAAAAATGAAATGATTCTGAGTCTTGTCCTGTCACAGCAGAAATTAGGGTAGAACACAGGCCCTGAGTGTTTAGGTTCTTTTTTTTTTAAATTTTTTTTTAATTAATTTATTTTTTATGTGTATGAATGTATTGTCTGCATGTAGGTCTGTGCACCCGTGTCGTGCAATGCCGCGGAGGTCAGAAGAGGGTCTCGGATTCCCTTGGAACTGGAGTTCTCCTGGAATTGGAGTGTTTAGGTTCTTAGCCCCTGGGAATAAACAGCTTTCAAAGACCATTAATTGCTCAAGTTCAATTGCTCAAGTTCGTTGCCCTTACAAAGCAGCAGTCCGCAGAAGCCAAAAGAGCCTCAGTGCTGTGGACTTGTGCTCCCATTTGCAACCCATTACTTCTGAACAAGAAGGGAAATGATGAGTCTGAAGCTCCTACACAGAAACACTCCTTCATTTTCTGCTTGTGAACTGAGGAGCCAACTTGTTTTCTTTGCAACTCTGGAAATGTTAGACATTGCTCGATGAATCCCAAGAAGAGACAAGAATACTGTAGCTGCATTAAAAAGAGATCTCTGGGCTAGGGAGATAGGCTTGATTTCCAGAAGCCATGTAAGAAAGCTGGGTGAGGTAGCTTGCAGTCAGTCCCAGTGCTTGAGAGTTAGAGATGGGAGGGTGCCTAGAGCTCACTGGCTAGACAGCTGGCCCTAACAGGGCCACACTGAAAACCCAAGCTGGGCAGGATGAACTGATGTGTGTGACATTATTTGTCTTGAGTTTCATGTTCCTGGAAGAGATCCTGGTATTCTGAGCTCCAGGGACTCAGCAGCAACCTGAATTCAGGAGTGGCAGAAGAGGAGAAGACACATAAGACCCCTAAGGTCAGATCCTGGGACCTCTGTAGACATTCGAAGGAGGGAAGAGGAAGGAGAGGCGGTGCAGCAGTGCAGGAGGACTGCGCAGAGGCTGACCCCAGCTGATGCCCTCGGCTGGTGCTGGGAGAGGGAGGACTCTGCAGAGAAGGAGCCAGAGCCAGGTGTGAACTGATGGAAAGAAAGCGAAAGGAGATGGGGCTTGTGGGAGATTAGCGGTGAGAAAAAGCAGCAAGGCAAGCCAGAGCCTGGAGAGACAGAGGGTCTAGAGGGGATGTGGGTACCAGAGATGAGAGAAGACAGGACACATCCCTGGGTTGTCCTGCCCCTCCCTGAGGGGAACTGGAATGTTTCATCTCTTCTGGGCACTGCGTGACGTTCCCCAGAATGCTTTGCTCCTAAAGTGAAAGTCTCACAGAAATTCAGTTTGGTCTCTTGCCTGGATCTGTGTGGCGAGGACAATTGACTCCTACGGTTTGGAAGCGTAGTGTCCGTTGGAGCGTCCTCTTGGTTTCAAGAGCAAGGTCTCTAAGTCTGTAAAACGAAAGCATGTACGACTTGTTTTCTCTGACATTTATGGTGGCATTACATTTTGAGATAATTCATTCTCCTCACTTTTCAGGAACTTCTTTTCTTGATATTTCTCATGTGAAGTTTTGATGATTAATAGACTTAGGGGACTTTGAAGAGATGTCATCTTCTATTATTTGAAGGCCCTTAGGTCTTACACATACTCTTTTTTTTTTTTTTTTATTAATTTTTTTTTTTTTTTTTTTTTTATGTGTATGAATGTACTGTCTGCATGCAAGTCTGTGCACCCGTGTCGTGCACACATACTCTTTTAAATTTATGTTACCTGCCATATTAGTCAGCTTCTGGTTACTATAATGAAATACTTGAGGCAAGAAAAGGTTTATTTTGACTCATGCTTCTGGAGATTCCAGTCCATGATCCACAGTACCCACCCATACTTGGGGCCCATGGCAAGGTGAGACCATAGAGGAAACCTCTCACATCTTATCCCTTAATTAGAAAGAAAACAGAGGAGGCTTCAAGTGTCCACAATATCTTTGGAGGGTATGATGACCCAAGCACTTCCCATCGGGCTCTACCTCCTAGGTTCCCAGCGTTCTCTAGGAGAGCCATCCTGGGGACCAAGCCTGGAAGGCCTGAATGCTTTGGAGGGCATTCAGCTTGCTAACTCATGCTCTCACTAAGTAGACATATTCAGCTAGAAAAACATCATTTCCCATTTCTTATTCTAAATCAAATATTGTAATGGATCAGATTTTCACTTGATAGGGTCAAAAAATAGTTCAAATTTGAAGTTCTTAACACAGCTTTGATAATCTGTCACAACTACAACAAGCAGCCTGTACACAGATGGGTTCTATTACAAATTTCATGTGAAAAAGACTTGTTTTGGAGCTAAGAGTAGGGTTGGAGAAATGTATAATTAAAAATTTAACTTGGAGATAATTATAGATTCAAATGCAGTTCTAAGAATTAACACTAAAGGGGCTGGGGAGATGGCTCAGTGGTTAAAGTACTTGTTTCACAAGCCTGAGGACCTGAGTTCAAGGCACACAGAAGTTAAATGTCTTCTTAGTGGTGCTAGATCCTCTTTTTTTATTTTATTTATTTTTTATGTGTATAAATGTACTGTCTGCATGTAGGTCTGTGCACCTGTGTCGTGCAATGCCGCGGAGGTCAGAAGAGGATCTCGGATTCCCCTGGAACTTGAGTTTTCCTGGAATTGAAGCCCATTATCACAGCAGCAGTGATCCAGTTTTCTTCTCTCTTTTTTTTTTTTTTTTTTTTTTTCTAGATAGTCAACTGTTTTCGCATGAGTTTTTGTTTATTTTTTTACCCTGCTTGGCTGCAGAGCAAGCTTGAAGCTGCTCATACAAGTACATGAAGCAAGCTAGGGTTAGTTGTACACGTCTATAATCTCAGCACTGAGCGAGGAAGATCACTAGTTCAAGCCAGCCTGGTTCTAGGCTAGCCTCAGCTACCTATTGACAGCCTCTTTGTTTTTTTTAATTTTATTTATTTTGTATGTGTATGAATGTACTGTCTGCATGTAGGTTTGTGCACCCATGTCATGCAATGCTGCGGAGGTCAGAAGAGGGTGTCGGATTCCCCTGGAACTGGAGTTAAAGAAGGTTGTCAGCCACCATGTGGGTGCTGGGGATCAAACCCTGGTCCTCTGCCAGAGCAGTCGGCACTCTTAACTGCTAGGCCATCTCTCCCACCAACAGCCACTTTTGAAAACCAAAACCAGCTGGTGAAGTAGCTCAGTGGGTACAGGTAGTTGTCCTGCCAGCAGGAAGACTGAGTTACAGTTGTCAGCTGGGCATAGTCGTAGGTGACTACAACCCTGGTGATGAGGAGTGCAGACAAGCTGACAAGCCAGCCCCCCTAGCTGAACCAGTGAGGCAGAGAGCAATCGAGGAAGACACCTGACATCTTCCTTTTCCTCCAGATTCATGCAAATGGGCGTGCTCACTCATGCACACACAGGCATATACCATATTTGCATAGCACACATACACATCCCACAAACAAACATAGAAAACAAGATAAAAATGAACTTAAAAGTGAAGGAAACACTAAATTTATCAGAGAAAAAAATAGGATGAGGAAGGGAACACAAATTAGATGCAGAAGCTATGCAGAGAAATTTAGCCTGTCATCTGGAAGTGAGTTAAAAATTGCCTTGACAAATTATTTTTAACAATTTAACCTTTGAAAAAATACTCACAAAGCCAATGTCTGATTGTCAGACCTCTCCAGTGTATCTGCCATCCTTTTTTTTTTAATTAGACCATAAAAACTATACATTTTAGTAGGGCCGTATATGATGTTTTCATACATGTGGTGTTCTTTAATGATGAAATCAAAACACTGCTTCTCTATCCTCACAGACTTCTGTCATTGTGGTCACAGCATTCATCTAGTATTTTGAACCACATGGCACAATATTGTCATCTTTTCACCTGACCAATTTAGGGCTAAGCATTGTCATGCAGGGTTAATTAGTGGCAGGAATTCAGACCCTGGTCCTGAGGCCTCCCGCCCCTGAATGAGGCAGCTGGTGGTCAGGGAACGTGACTCCCGGGAGGCAAAGCAGCAGGAGGCCCCACACACACTCATCTTTGCTGCAGCCCAAGATTTAATGAGCTCTGTGGTTTATATGGAAGCTATCGCAGATAATTAAGACCCACTGTTGTTATCTTTGATAACAACTGGGACACTTTCCTTGGTGAGTACTTTTGTAATGGTTGTAATATTTAGTTTCAGTGTTCAAAACATGGCTGTATAAGAAGTGGTTGTAATTGTTCTTTGTCTTTGTTTTTAATGGGTAAAATCTGTCTGGTTTTAAAGGGAAACAGTGACCCTAGCCAGGTTTTGCCGACTGGGAGGATTGACCTGGGTTTTAAACATAGTATTTGTGTTGTTTCAAGGAAAGTGCTTAGAGCACAGTTGTTTCTTCCGAGGATGTCTTTTTCTGATGATTAGGCAGTGGTGAGCAATGCAGAGAGCCACACAGCGATTACTTTGTAAAGAACTGTGCTACTGTGCATTACACAGCGTCCTGTGAATCTACTGTGAATCTACTTGTGGTATTTGGGATCTGAGCTTTATCGATGACCTACAGTTAGAGACACATTTCCCAGTCTGATTATGTCTCGTTATTTGCTCAGCAGAACTGCTGTTGTCTTTCTAATTTCTCTATAAACCATGCAGGAGACAATGTGGCAACTGAGCTGCATTGGATGTGGCTGCAGGCCAGGCCTCTACAACAGCTGATGGGCTCTCTGAGTGTCAAGAGCTATTTCTGGTCCATTAGCTGGTATCAGGCCTCTCTAGTTCAGGCCATAAAAGGCTGGTCGCATGTGGAGTTGCCACATTGCTTCTGACTGTGTCCTCCGGCAAGCGTCCTCAGGTTTCATGTGGATTTACCCAGTAATGGATGACTCCACCAAGGCCAGACGGGGCAAGCGCAGCCTCGAAGACACCAGGGGCCTGGGAACTTCAAAGAGAAAACTCTTTTTATTAATATTTTGGCCCTCTTTTTTCAGAGAAACTCTGGGGATGTAGCCTTCACCTATTTTCTCGAATCTGGCATCTCACGCCCTCTGGAAAGCACCGTTCTAAATTTACCCCACTGTGAATCATCTCCTCTGATAGAGGCAAATTGCCTTGTTTGTTGACCGCCGATCTCGTACAGTTCCACTTGGGCTAAGTTGGAAGATTTTACTTTTTGTTTAGACTTTTCAAAGTAGTATTCATTGAAGAAACTGTACCCAAGGACACCGAAAGCTGGATTAGAGGATATAGCATATTTTGTTGTCGTTGTTGTTGTTGTTGCTGTTGTTTTTAAATTAGAGTGATAAGGAATTGCAGTGTGATACCCCCCTCCCCCCTTCACTTAGAGGAACAAGGATTACCCAGAAATTTTGAAGTAAGTGGAAAACCTTTCTATGCATCTACATGCAGTTGTTGTTTTTTCGGAGAGCTTCTGTCTGAGCATGCTTCCTGGGGGTTGTTGACTTTACACTGGGGCACTGTTCCTGCCAGGATCTGGTAGTTATTGCAATTACTCCTGTGGATATCCTGGGGCTGATTTGGGGGGTTTGGAAGGATTGGCTTTTCTTTTCTTAAAAACAAAAGGACCTACTTTGCAATACAGAGAAGTTTATTACTAACTAATTGATTCATGTAACTTAGTAAAGTACATCCTGTCTAAAACTTAGCACTTGAACTTGGAATTACACTCTCTTGCCAAAGCAGAACACTGTGGACTTTTCACAAGTGTGGGGTGGAGCAAATTGTATTTCTCATCTGTCTGTCTGTCGTCTGTCTGTCTAATCTCTTCATTGTGGTGCTGTGTGTCAAACTCAGGGCATTGGGTATACTAAGCATGCGCTCTACCTCCAGCCTTTGCTTCTACCAGTTCATACGAAACTACAAATCTCCAGTGACCCTTGTCTAATCTTTGTTTTCAGGATTCTTTGCTGATGCTACTGACATTCCTCAGATTTCATTTTTAAAACAGCTTTGTTCCAAAATCTTAAAAGAAAAAAAAATTCACTTGAGGCTCTAGATTTCTTTTTTTTTAATTTTATTTATTTTGTATGTGCACGAATGTGCTGTCTGCATGCAGGGTTGTGCACCCGTGTCGTGCAATGCCACGGAGGTCAGAAGAGGGCGTCGGATTCCCCTGGAACTGGAATTAAAGATGGTTCTCAGCCACCATGTGGGTACTGGGGATCGAACCTGGGTCCTCTGCAAGAGCAGTAGGTGCTCTTAACTGCTAGGCCATTTCTCCAGCCCCAGTTCTAGATTTCTAACAGTAAATCACTTTTAAATTCTCCAAGGGGAGGAAACTGTGCTAGCAAGCCTTTTAAATCCCTAATGATTAAAACGGTTTGCTATCTGGTCTCTGGTCCCTGTATTTTAACTTGGTGAGTTTTTGTTGAATAGACTTCCATAGACTATGGGAGGTAGATTTGATGTGTACTGCTGTAGGGGGAAAAGATTGTTTTCTTGTGCTGAGTCCCATGAACATGTATGAGCAGTAATTATTTTTGTCAGGCTATAAAAAAAGAGTGGTAATTATTTTTATCAGGTAGAAAAACAGAATATTTATAGTGAAGAACATCACTGGAGAAGCCCGCTGTGCTTCTCCACAGGAATAGAGCCGCTGATGAAATAGTCCTAGTATCTGCTGCTGGCATTGGGAGGTGTCCGTGCCGTGCCTACTGGGCATGGTGGCACACACTTTTAATTCCAGCTCTTGGGAGGCTGAAGCAGGCAGGTCTCTGTGAGATCTAGGCCAGCCTAGTAGTGTACATAGGGAGTTCCAGGACAGCCAGGGCTACATAGTGAGACCCTGTCTCAAACAAAACGTGTCGGTGCCTAATTTGCATGCTATATGAAAATGTATACAGCATTACTCTTACTAAGTTACAGTCTGACCCCTGGCCCCCACGGGGGGCAGGCCTCTTTTCGTTAAGCCAGGAGAGCTCTCCACAAGCCCTGTTAGGAATAGGTCCCTGCGTCACTCTCTGAAGGTGAGTAATGGTCAGAGAGGTTTGTTACTAACACAGTTCCTTCTACCAGGGCAGGATGATGTTTGTTAGTTAATGCCCAGGGAAAGGCTTTTTGAAGGTCACCTGAACTGTGCCCAGAGCATAATCTTCAGAGTAAAGTTTGGTTAAAGCCCCAGCCCATATGGATGTCCACCCTTCATCTCTTCTGGAAGACTTTGAATCTCAATGCAGAGTGCACATCTTTAACTACACCCCGGGGACATTTCATGTTCTACGTCTAAGGACTTGCAAGTACAGGCTAGGTGTTCAGATTTCCAGGATGTGGCAGGGCCGTGAGCAGTTAGGAGACGGGAACAGCCAGCAGCCTCTTCTGTTAACTTGGTTTGATGACTAGGAAGTTGTGTCCCCAGGGCAGGCTGTCTGGACCCCTTAGGCAGTCCTCATCATTTTACATTAGAAAACATGGTGGGAAGGGGGAGATGTGGTTTAGTGGTTAAGAGCATTGGCTGCTCTTTCAGGGGACCCAGGTTCAGTTCTCAGTACCCACGTGGCAGCTAACTACCTATAACTCCAATTCTTCCTGATCTGAAACCCTCTTCTGGCCTCTGCAGGTATTGCACACCTGGGTGGTTACATACATGCAGGCAAAACATTCATAAACATAATGTAAAAATAAATAAAATGGTTTTTTTAATGGTATGGGTAAGGTTTGGGGGAGGGTCTTTAGGACCAGGAATAGCTCCCAAGGTAAAATTCCCTGAAAGTTCTGGGCTTCGTTATCACTGAACCAGGAACCTTGTCACCCGTGACTGGTTAGCCGGACTCCTGTGTCTGTCTCCTCAGCATCCTTGTCTTTGACCTGATATTGCTTTGCCCTTCCTGGATCCCATTGCTCCCAGTTCCTCCTGTGTCCAGCCCCATGTCAGAAGTTCCTTTGTAAACAAAACTCTGCTGTGTCACCCTAAAAGATGGAGCCCTCACATTCCTGGCTGCTCAGTGCTACTACCCAGAGTCCTTAGCTCCGCCCTCAGGGTCCCTTACTGCCACTGAGCCATCCCTGCCAGGGAGGCGAGATCACATGATGTGAGTCCAGCGTGTCCTCTTACTGTCTGCCTCTGGTTCCAGGGCCTGGACCTCAGCCTGTACTCTAGGGCCCCCTGGAGTCACATCCTGGTGTACTTCCTTCTTCAGGGGCGTGCCCAACAGATGTCAGGGCTAAGTACCCTTGCTACCCTACCGAATGGCCACTCCACAGATATGAGCGGTTTAAACTGGACTGAGTTATAATAACCTGGGCTTCTGGGAATAATTTAGCTGTGTCTTTTGGAAGCTCATTCTTTTGTTTATAGTTTTCACCCTGGAGGCTTCTGTTACATATTGTCATATTTTTTTCCTCAAATCTTAATATATATGCAGAAAGATCTGTCTTACTGTTAGGAGCCAAATGGGGTTTCTGGATACACACTTAATGCCAACACAAGGAAATCGAGGTGTGTCTAGCAAAACGAGCCTCTTCCGTATTGGAGCTTTGCCTGAAATGAAGAAAATCACCTGGGTACTTTTCCCAGGGTTCAGACTTTGTCTCAGATAACACATCTTAGCAGGGAGCCACCCTCTTGACCTGGGTGTGGGGTTGGCAACACCTTGATGTGGTTCAGAAAGGTCGCTGCCCAGAACAGACACTCCCTAGCATGAGTGATTTGGAGGAAGGTATGCATTTTGGTCCTGACCTGCTTACTCTCCTGAAAGTTGATCCCCTAATCCTAAACAGATTTCTAACTTGGTGCCTAGCAGGTTTTTGTGTAAATACAGTGAAGGGCACAGTTTTGCTGTTCGCTTTGGGATCACTGATGTCACAGATCTGGACTTTTCTCCACTGCTTCCTGGATGTTTCACCTGTGCAGAGAAAACTCTGGGCTCGATTCTGGGGGATGCAGAAGGCTCTAGTATGTGCTTGTGCTCAGCCACTACATTTTCTGTTGAGGCTCAGAAGTGATGTAATGATGTCCTTGTACCCCTCAGGCTGGAAACAACACACAGTCATAATGATCATACACAGTCAAGTCTGTTCATCCTGTGTCCCAGCGTGAAGATCACACTAGGACTGATTCCCTCCACATGACATCAGTCAGAGCTCCTGATGACATACCCTCAGTGTGGCCATTTTGCCCACTCAGAGAGTCTTGTCCAGGGCCACATGCCATAGAATGTGGAACAGTTGGATTTGAACCCAGACTAACCTGATCTCATAACCCCTGAAAATCCATGCAGGTTAAACTGTAATAGCAATCACCAGCTATCTTAGACTACTTTATGAAACTGAGTAGTTTACAAAGAAAATGAACGTATTTTTTACAGTCCAAGGTCAAGAGGCAGCATCAGGTGAGGGTCTCCTCACCATTGGGAGTTCTGCAGAGTCCCCAGGAAATGTGGGGCCCCATGTGGGGAGACACAGCAAGTGTGCCTCAGAATTCCTTCTATGACAGACTCATCCTGAATATCCCATTAACTCAGTAGTCCATGCGGGAACCTGTGTGACCCGATTGCCTCTTGAGGATATCTCCAAATGCCATTAAAGGCAGCTTTGGGCATTAAGGTTCCATTGTGTGGAGCTTAAGGGATAGTTTCAAACTATAGTAGCTGCGGGCTGGACACCACAGCTTCTGACTTAGAGGCTGTGGTGGGACCCAGACTCAGTGAACATGAGGGCTGAGGTGGGGCTCAGTGTTAGAGCCTGGCTGACATGCTCAAGGACCTGGGATCAGTACCACACTAGAACAAGAAGGAGGGGGATGGGGGTGAGGAAGGAAACAAGGAAGGGAGGGAGGGAGGGAGGGGAAGGGAGGGAGGGGGAAAGGGGGAAGGAAGGAAAAGAATGAAAGCAAAGGCCCAGAGGACCTTTCTGCAGACACACTGGGTTGGAAGGTTCCAGATGGACAGGGGATTAAGGAGGGCTCCCTGGAGGTGGAGGTGTGCTTCCCAGACCAGTACCTACTCTCTTCAGTGCTGTCCTTCCCCGATTACTTCCTCCAT
This sequence comes from Rhizomys pruinosus, assembly GCA_009823505.1. Classification (NCBI taxonomy): domain Eukaryota; kingdom Metazoa; phylum Chordata; class Mammalia; order Rodentia; family Spalacidae; genus Rhizomys; species Rhizomys pruinosus. The sequence goes on from VZQC01007130.1 coordinate 110,434, forward strand.
TCTTAGCCACATCCCTGTGACTCTCAACTTCTGTCTCACGTGGAAAGCAGACTCAGGTTTCTTCTATCCTAAATAAAGCTCCCTTGACCTCCAGTGAATGTCCCCTTCTTTCCTGACCAGTCAGTGCCCCCTGGAGCCCTTCGGTCTCTAAGATCCACTTGTGCGCCCTCCAAGTATTCTGATCCTGCTGTATATGGTCACTAAACAGAAAAACCACATACCTATTTTCAGTTTTTAAGGTTTCCGAAATTTGACTCTTTTAAATGAATTCTGCATTCTGAAATGTATGGAATTTGATTGGCTCCATCTCACCAAAAATGCAAAATGTACCCGCGTTCCATTTACACACTCCACGAAAGCAAAACACTGTGCATCAAACCAGGTAGGAAAGGAGTTGAACTGGGAGAGATGGCCTAGCGGTTAAGAGCTCCGACTGCTCTTGCAGAGGACCTGGGTTCGATCCCTAGCATCCACATGACAGCTGAGAACCGTTTTTAACTCCAGTTCTGGGGGAATCCAACGCCCTCTTCTGACCTCCGTGGCATTGCACGACACAGGTGCACAAACCTACATGCAGACAGTACATTCATGCACATAAAAATAAATTAATTAATTAAAAAAAGGAAAGGCGTTGATTTTTAGTATCTTCGAATATATTGAATTAAGAGGTAGTTTAAGGGAGCTAAATGCCCACTCAAGGCCTTATTGCTCCTTGGATATGCATTGTCTGAGAATTTTGTTGTTGAATCTTGGCTAATCTCATCTAGGTGACAATGGTCATGAAGTTCATTGCACATCTGCACCTGTCTCGTTCATGTCATTAGCAGTTTTGAAAATATTGCTTGAGTTTCTCACATTAGCTAAAGATTGTATAGGTTTGAGTTAGGCTAGAAAATAAAAGGCTTGGGGGCTGGGGTGTAGCTCAGTGGTAGACTGGTTGCCCATGCACTGCAAAAGCAAAAACAATGCAAATGCAAATAAAATAAGATAAAATTTACTCTTAGTTGTTCCACTGAGAAGTAAGTAGATTGCTCTGCAAATTATGCTTGTAGTCTTAATTTCTACCAGACGTTCATTTTAGCCAAACAAATACAGTCACTTGTCTTTTATGATTTCATACTCTTTTATTGAAAATGTTGAATATTTTAAAAATTCTTTGATTAGATAAGAAATGTGTGGGACTGGAGATGTGCATGAATAAATACCACTGGATGTGTGTCACATGGGAGGCTCTCACTGAAGAAAAGCCATACTTCCGTGTGTGTCAGGGAGGGTATTAAGACAGGGTGTCACTGACAAACCTTATTTATCTGGATTGCCCATCAGTTCTCAGAGGTTTCCTGGAGCTTACAGACAGCTGACTGTTCTTAAATATTCTGAAAGGAAGTTGTTAGGGAAAAGGTAGATTGGAGAGCAGAAGGGGAAAGAGGTGGAGGCACACGTCAGCCAGGACAAACGGAGCTCATTGTTCCCACTCCCACGAAGCCGGTGGGCTTCCGGCTCTGGCAAGCAGGCCAGCTTCATCCGAAATCAGAGGGGTTTGACTTCCAGGACTGCTTAGGGCTGGAGTAGCAGGTGCTTCACCCTGCCTCTTGCACAGGAAGACTTCTTTTTTTTTTTAATTTTTTTATTTTTATTTATTTCTGTATGTGTATGAATGTACTGTCTGCATGCAAGTTTGTGCACCCGTGTCGTGCAATGCCGCAGAGGTCAGAAGAGGGTGTCAGATTCCCCTGGAACTGGAGTTCTCCTGGAATTGGGGTCTCAGACGGTTCTCGGCCGCCATGTGGGTGCTGGGGATCGAACCCGGGTCCTCTGTAAGAGCGGCCGGCGCTCTTAACCGCTAGGCCATCTCTCCAGCCCCAAACATTTTCTTTTTTTTTTTTT
>VZQC01007130.1:117479-213958 GCA_009823505.1 Rhizomys pruinosus
AAAAAAAAAAAAAAAAAAAAAAGGAACTATGAATTTGTTTTGCAGACATTTTTCCTTTTTTTTTTTTTTTTGGTAAAGCGTATTTCATACAGAATATGAGCGTAATCAACTTTATACTCCCTTCCGCACTGACGCCCGTCCACAGCCTCCAGTGGAACTCATACATCGTCATTTGTGTTAATGCCTGTCATGTCAAGTTAGTGTCCCCAGATGTAGCTCAGTGCAAGTTCGTCCACAGGGCCTGGTCAGCCTTTCTAGATTCACTCCCTTAAAGAAGATCTCCTCTCCCTCACTAGCAGTAATCAGCTGCCAATAGCTCGTCAGTTAAGATTGAGACCTGCTGTCTTTCCTCAGTTCTGTGCTGGGTTTTTGTCTGCTTGAGTTTCCCTGGGTCTTGTGCAGGCTGACACCATTGCTGTGAGTTCATATGAGCAGGGTCTCAGGAGACTGTAAGACTCTGTTTCCATGTGGCTATGCACCTCCTCCCCTCTTACAATCTTTCTGCCCCCCTCTTCCTCAATGGTCCCTGAGCCTTGGGTAGGTGAGGTGTAACACAGAAGTCCTGTCCAAGGACCCACATTCTGCAGACTTATTCTCTATGCTTTGTCATTTGTGGCCTTTTGTGTTCATTGTTATCCACTGCGTGAGGGAGCTTCAATGACGAGTTGAGAGATGCAGTAATCTCTTTACCCCTTATTCCACTGTGTTCCATGAACCTTAGGTGTAGAGTTTCCATGGTAGGTCTGTCATTTAAGGTTGGGCATTTCACACAGAGATGCTTAATCTCTGTGTGTGACCAGTGATGGAACTCTGTGATGGTTTCCATTTGTTGCAAAAGATGCTTCTTTGATAAGTGGTGACTGGGATCCTTGCCTGTAAATATAGAGATGCATGTTTAGCATATAGTAAGAAATTACATTAGTTTAGTCATGTGATAGCCTTAGGGTTTTCTCTAAAATCTATGACCTCTCCAGCCATGTGAATTGGGCTATGTTTGCAGTACCACACATGAGTTCCCTCCCATTGACTGGGTTTCAAGTCCAATTATGTAGCTATTTATTACACCCAAGATAAAAGTGCCACTACTGCCCCAATATAGTTTGCTGTGCCAGTCATCATTGTGGTTATTAGACCTTAAAGCTGGGGTTGGACAATCAATTCATGTTTTTCCGTAGCAGCTTGTATAATGTCCTCCAAGACTATGAGAGCCAGCCTTCAGGGGTAGTGGCTTCCAGGTCAGTTCCACCTCCATTGTTCCAAATCCCATGTCAGAAGTTTGCCCTGTCTTCATCAATAAGGTCTTACCTTCAAATTCTGGGGGGCAATCAAGGGCTGTGCCAATAGCCTGTGTAATTTGGGGGGTCTCTTGGACCACCGTGGGCAGCGACTTACAGGGAGGTTCCTCCTATCTGGCACTGTTGCCTTCACTTATTAATACACATGGACTCATGTAGACTTATTGTATGTGTGATTTTTCAGTAGTTTTTGAACTAATACATTTCTCTCTTGGTTATCACACTAGCTAAGCATTCTTTTTTTTTAATTTTTTTATTTTTGTATGTGTATGAATGTATTGTCTGCATACAGGTCTGTGCACCCGTGTCGTGCAATGCCGCGGAGGTCAGAAGAGGGTCTCGGATTCCCCTGGAACTGGAGTTCTCCTGGAATTGGAGTTACAGACGGTTCTTAGCCGCCATGTGGGTGCTGGGGATCGAACCCGGGTCCTCTGCAAGAGCGTCGGTGCTCTTAACCGCTAGCCTATCTCTCCAGCCCCGCTAAGCATTCTTTATCTCTCCTCTCTCTCTCCCTGTCTAAGCCTTCTCCCTCTCCAGTTAAATACCCTCATTTTCACCATTTCACCCTTGATAATAATCCCTGTCTCCTAGAGTACCATCTCTCTTGAGTGCCTTCTTCCCCTTTACCCCCATGTTTCCTTCTAGAGCCTTCCCTCCCCTTCCCATTTCAGTACCCCCATTTTACCCATTTCCCCCTTGATAACCCTTTTTCCTACTGTCCTTCTGTCTCAGGCTCCTTCTTTCCCTTTACCAACCTGGTTCCGTTTCGCGTTCCTGGCTCCTGCAGTTACATCAGGAGATACACTCACATATAAGGATTTGGTGCTAGGATCCACAGATAAGAGAGAACATATGTCATTTTTTTTTCTTTTTTTGAGTTTGTGTTACTTCACTTAATATAACAGTTTCCAGTTCCATCTATTTACCTAGAAATTTCATCTTTCTTGGCCTAGCAGTTAACAGCGCCAACTACTCTTGCAGAGGACCCCGGTTAGATCCCCAGCACCCACATTGCGGCTGAGAACCGTCTTTAACTCCAGTTCCAGGGGAATCCGACACCCTCTTCTGACCTCCTCAGCATGGCATGACACGGGTGCACAAACCTGCATGCAGACAGTATATTCATACACATACAAAAATAAATAAATAATAATAAAGTCATTTAAATGTGCATTTCCCTAATTACTAACAATGTTGAACACTTTTAAAGCGTTTATTTCATCTTTTGAGAACTCTGTTCAGATCCTTAGCCCATCTTTTTAATTGGGTCACTTGTTTTCTTGATTCTTTGTTGTTGGTTTTTTTTCAGTTCTTTATATATTTTGGATATTAAACCTCTGGCAGATGTGTTGCTGGTGAAGATTTTCTCCTGGTCTGTGGGATTTCTCTTCATTTCCTTTGTGGTCTCACTTGTAGATTATTATTATTATTTTTTTTTTATTTCTGTATGTGTATGAATGTACTGTCTGCATGCAAGTTTGTGCACCCGTGTCGTGCAATGCCGCGGAGGTCAGAAGCGGGCGTCGGATTCCCCTGGAACTGGAGTTCTCCTGGAATTGGAGTTTCAGGCGGTTCTCAGCCGCCATGTGGGTGCTGGGGATCGAACCCGGGTCCTCTGTAAGAGCGGTCGGTGCTCTTAACCGCTAGGCCATCTCTCCAGCCCACTTGTAGATTATTGATCTTAATTCCTGATCAACTGATATCTGACTTGAAAAGGCCTTATTATATCAGAGGAACATTTTGGGGGATTCTGCATCCTTCTTACCCATTCAAGTCTACATACCCCTAGTGCATGTGTCTTGCATTCCAAAGTCTCCTCAGCGCTGATGGTATTTGAGTTGAATCCTTCACGCCAGCCTCACAGGGCCTGAAGCACTTGAATTCAAGGGCATGGGTAGGAAGGGAGCGATTTGTAATTTTTCCACAGTGTGTGCTGTTCCCTCTTAATTTCATGTTTGGCTGAAGGTCATGGGGTCTATGGAAGATTGCTTGAAAGGGTCTTCAGTTCATTTTTGTTTTTAGCATTTTTTTTTTTTTTTTTCTTCTTTTTTTTTTTGTTTGGTATTTTCGAGACAGGGTCTCCCTGTAGTCCCAGCTGTCCTGGAACTCACTCTGTAGACCAGGCTGGCCTTGAACTCACAAAGATCTGCCTGCCTCTGCCTCCCAAGTGCTAGGATTAAAGGCGTGCGCCACCTCGTCCGGCTTGTTTTTAGCATTTTAAAGCTTATGGCTATCAGCTGAGGATATTCTAGGGGAGCCAGGGCTGTGGTGTGAATGGCTGGGGTGCTTTTGTGTATTGATGGCAGTGAGGGCGACAGCCATGTGACATCTTCATCACTTAATCACTCTGACCAGCAATTAATTTATTTTATTTATTTATTTATTTATTTATTTATTTATTTATTTAATGTGTATGGAGGTTTTGCTTGTGGAGGGGAGTTCTGAACAGGGTGTCATCTCCTGGAACTAGAGTTTGTTAGCCGCCCTCTGGATGCTGGGAACTGAATCAGCGATCTTTGCAAGAGCAGCCAGTGCTTTTAACCACTAGTGACTCCAGCCCCAATCTAGTGACTTTTGACTACCTGCTTAAAAGATCTCAGATGCAGGTTCAAGAGGGACACTGAGTCAGATAGATGGTGGTAACAAATTTATTAGAAGAGTTATTAACTCATGACAGACAGCATGGTGGGGCTCTGAGAAGAGGAATTAAGGAGCCCAAGTAGAGAAGTCTCTTCTTACATGTTTTTGAATTCAGAGAAGGTTTCACTGCACAAGCCTGCAGTCAGCCTCTCTGATTCCAAAGGTGGAGGAAGGGAAGAGGGTGGGCAGCTGGATGAGTGACCATGGATGATGTTCCCTTTGGTGTAAACTCTTCCCAGGTGAGGAGCCATGCCCCCCTGGAAGTCTGTTAGTTAGCTAGAGATTCATAGACACTGTTCTAGTAGGTGCTGCGGGTATCTGTGCGAGGGGAGGCACTGGAGGATGGTGGCCGGAGGAGTGGCTAGGTCCTAACATTCTAACATTCTTACACTGGTGGGGGCATAGAGATGCCATGTGTTGGGATGGATGGAGCTCGGTGGTTAGTGCTTGCCTGGCATGCTGGATGCTCCTGGGGTTTACCACAAAAACTGGGGGCAGAGCATGGGTTCCTGAAAAAGCATATAGCTCTTGAACCTAAGAGAAAGGAGTACGGAATCAAAGGGCTGCTTGAGAAACAGGACACCGCCCTGTAGACCTGAGCTTTCGGAGCTGCAAGTGGGATGTCGGGCCATATTAGCTGTATGTGTCTTTGCTGCTTTCAAGGAGAGAGAGAGAGAGAGAGAGAGAGAGAGAGAGAGAGAGAGAGAGAGAGAGAGAGAGAGAGAGAGAGAGAGAGAGAGAGAGACTGAGACTCAGCACAGAAGAGAAGAGAAGAGGGAACTCTTGGGCAGTGTAGAAATGTCAGGCTGAGGGCTGATTAGGATCCTGAAAGCTCTGTGTACACAATCTCCAAGGTTGTGAGCCTCAACCCTGGCAGAGGCCACAGCCCAGAGGCTGTCATGATATCCTTTGGAAACCTGGTGGATGGAATTGGACTTCTAGGCCTCAAATATTTCTGGGAAGCAGCTGTTATTTGTTAGAGTAAATCAGTGACTTGATGGTCTTCTCTGTCTTTGTATATGTGGCAGCTGCTTCCTTCACGCACTGGGCATGCACTCTTGTGACGGCTCCCCTTCCCCATTCTGGGTGCCACTGCTTCTCCCAACTTTGCTTTGTTTTTCTAGTGCTGGGGATTCAACCTGTGTCTCACTAGTCCAGGGCTCTACCGCTGAGCTACATCTTCAGCCCTCAGCTCCCAGCCCGGAATGTGCTTTCCAACTAAGCCACTCAGCCTTGCAGCCTCGGTGAACTTGACATTGCCTTCCCTGGGTAATTTCCCTTGGGCTTGTGCCATCCCACTGCGGGTCCAGCCCCCATGGTACTTTGCTAGCTCTGAGCATTTCACCTGTGCTCCTGTCCGTATAACAGCTAAGGCCATTGCCAGCTGCCTTTCTTTTCACGGAAAGTCAAACTAGATTAGAGAGCTTTGTTTTTGGAAGCACAAGACCTGTTTCTTAAAAAGAATGTGGTGATCTGTTATCAAGTACATGAAATTATAAGGTAGGGGTAATTCCTCACCTCCTCACTTTAACCCTTGCATCCAGACCCAATGAATAAATGGATTTAAATGGATTAGTGAACGAGTATCACAAACACTTCAGGCCAGCTGTTGAGCTGATGGACTTTTTAAAATAACCAAGCAGTTGACTATCTGAGTTGGCACTTGGCCTTATTTGGTGTGGGAAAGGCTGGTGAGGATTTAGGGACGATTTAAGACCAGCCTCCTTTCGTCTCCCCCTCCTTCCCATTTCCTTCTCTTTCTTCCTCTCTTCTTTCCTTCTTTTCTTTCTTCTCTTCCTCTCCTTTCCTTCTCTTTCCATTTCTTCCTGGTTTTCTCCTATTTTCTTTTCCTTTGCCTCCTGTCCTGTTCACCTGCAGCTAACAAGCCAAGACATAACACAGCCATGGACATCTGTAAGTCGAGCTGGTTTTGATGGAGGCCAAGATCATTTTAAAAACACATATACATCTAGTCTGCCTTTCAGATAGGCAAACTCTACGGCCCACGGGTCACACGGACCACAGGATAGTTATGAATGGGGCAACAAAAACTTGTAAACTTACTTGAAATATTGTGAGTTTTTTTAAACAATTTTTTATAACCCTATTCTGTAGTTCTTGGGTGTGAACTTTGTAGGTGACAATGTTGTATTGTGGTGTCACAAGGTTAGGCAGCCCTGCCTTACTGGTAGCTCATATGAGAATGCTAATTTTAAAATGATTTTTTTAGAAATTCTTATATGCCGAAACATGGTATCTGATTTTAAGGCATCATTATAGTCTATGGAAAAAGGTTGATATTTGATAATGTTAATGATTTGGTAATCTTTTCTCTGTTATCTGTGCTGAGTGTGTGTGTGTGTGTGTGTGTGTGTGTGATATTTCATGAATGTGTGCATATGGATGAATACTAATCAGAAATATGTATGTACTGACACTGTTTTTTTAAATCAAGTAGTTGCTCTGGATAATGAGAAAATAAGCTCCTGACATTCCAATTTAATTTCAGTAGAGCAAAAATTAAAAAATCAAACCTGAGGTTTGATTCTATGGTGTTTGCTAAGTCAAACAAAATTAGAAGTGTGGTGATCATTTGGCAGTTCAGACTTTCTAAGGGAAGCCATATCATATTGTGTATGTGTGTGCGCTGATATTTAAAAATAGACAATGTCATGGAAAGATAAACTTCATCATCTGTATTCTTGGCCCTTTGCTGCGGAGCAAAGTGGTGGCCTATGGAAACTAGAGCTGCATGCTGGATGCCAGCCCTGGCTGCCCTCAGCTCATCTTTGGTCAAAGCTCTTTTGTTTTAAAAGCTAACTGCTGAAGATAAACACTCTTGACCCAGACTGTAAATATTTGTCATACATCTGGTTAGTTTTGCTTTTAACTGAACAAAATAATTTTGGCAGACAAGAACTGAACTTCGAATTCCTCTTCTCTTCTCACTCAGACGTCGACTGTGACTCACAAGCTGTTGGAAATATTTCTTCTGTGGTGTTGAAAACATGTATTCTTAAACAAATGAAGTGTATAATAGAAGAATAGAAACATAAATGACAAAAAAAAACAGTTGTGGTGTGTATAGATAAATTAAAAGGAGGTCATTAATTATAAGAGTTAAGAGTGTAAGGGGCTTGGGGAATGGCTCGTTGGATAAGAGTGCTTGCTGCGCAGACACGAGGACCTGAGTTTGAATCCCTAAGCACCCTCATAAGAAGCTAGGCATGGATGTGTGCATGTGCCTGTAATCGATCCCAGCCCTGCTAGGAGACAAGAGGATGGCAGGGCCCTGCTTGTCACCAGCCCAGCTCCAGGCTCAGTAAGAGACCCTGTCTCAAAGGAGTGATTTGCAAAGTAGTGGAGCAGGAGCCGTAACGACCTCCTCTTCATGTGCATTTGTACCTGGATACACCACGCGCGCACACACACACACACACACACCACACACACACACACATATACACGTACATGAGACGAGGAGGAGGAGGAGGAGAAAGAACGAAGGAAGGAAGGAAGGAAGGAAGGAAGGAAGGAAGGAAGGAAGGAGGGAAGGAAATAACTAAAAAGAATTTACAGTGTTAATTCTAGCACCTCTGAGCATGCTCACTGTGTGTGTGTCCCTCCACGGGGATTTGATGATTGCTATTCTGGGCCACATAGGTAGTAGCTAAAACACCCAGTATTGAGTTGCTGCTTTTATTACAAAGCCCCCTCTTTGTACTCTAGAACCTTAGATTCTGCAGTGACTATTCTCGCTCTTGACATTCAAGTCTTTGTTGACCGTTGTTGGAGCTCACTCTTGGGTAGGGGTACGAGCTCTTGCCTAGCGTGCATGAAACCGTGATTCCATCCCCAGTACTGGGAAGGAGTGCAGGGTCTATTTGTAGAGAGGGGCAGTGGAGGGATTTGGGGCCTAGTCTGTGAAAAGGCCCAGGGCAAGTTGACGCCTCTCCATTGTTGCCAGTGAATCTCACGTGAATAGCCAGAAGGCATTTGGGATCTATTTTAGAGGGGTTTGGGCTGGGCTAGGCCTTGTGAGTCTCTGTGAGAAGCAGAGCAGAGGAAGGCTGCTTTCTGACCCTGCTTTGACCCATTCTTTGTGCAGCTACTAATCCAGAAAAAGTCCTGCCTGAGGCCCTGAGGCTGTACTTGTTTTCTCTGTAGAATCTGGCCTGTCAGGGAGCTGCAAACAGCCTGTTGTACCCAGGGAAGGGCTGTTTTCTTTTCCATGGCTTTATGACATGAAGTAAAACTTGAGTGAGACAAACTATATCATAAATCCCCTTTCCCCAAGAATTATGAGTTGAGGTCTTGATTCCCCATCCGAGCTGTGTGCAGCTGTCGGGCTTTTGGCTCCTTATAAAGCCTTGAGGAAAGTCAAATGTATTAAACATTCTTCCATGTTGAAGAGACCGGATTAGCCAGCCTCCCCACAAGAACATTCCTCTCAGCCTTGTGTAAGCCAGCTCCCGGAAGCAGCTCAGCGCATCTGTGACTGCTTTGTCACCAATTATAGGTTGCAGGACATTTTTTATATGGCTAGTGATAGTGACAGCTAGTGTTTTAGGACTTTGTGAACCTTTTAACATTTCAGCCATATTATAGAAGAGCCTAACGGGCTTTTTAAGCCAAACATCCTCATTGGCTAGCAAGTTGGCCTTCCTGGCTGCTCATTCACACACACACCCTCGCCCCCTGTCTCCATTCTACAAGGAATCATGCAGAAAGGAATGTGGGAAAAATCCAATTCCTATCGGAAATATGAAGCCAACTTAGAGCAGGTAGATGATGTGTCATGGAGGCCACACAGACACCTCATGATCACATTCCCAAGTAGGAAGTCTTCCAAGAAATCAAAAAATGATCATAGTCCAGATGTAGACAGAATTTCCCAACATGAATTGTCTGTATCTCTGGCTGACTTGGGTTTAAACAGCCAGACAGCATCACGGAGAACACCCTATATGTTCTACTGGGGAACTTGATGCCTAAGAGAATATTCTAGAGCCAGCCAGTGACTTGGCCCCTGTGCAGGCCTAGACTTGGGTACACTCCATATTCTAGCATTTTAAGATTAAGCAAAAGACTTGAGTGACATATTTTATTTATTTTTATTTTTTTATTTATTTTTTATTGATGCTTTGTGTATTTCATACATCATTTTCCAATTCAGTTCAGGCATATTTCCCCTTCCCTTCCCCCCACCCCACCCCATCCCACCCCATCCCAGATCATGCATTCTGCCATAACTGTCCTGCATCTTTCTCTCAGTTTTTTTTTTTTATTTTTTAGCAATAAGTGATAATTTATGAGTACAAGCTGGTTTCATGTAAAACCAGTTCGCAAGCAGTTGTGCCCAAACCCCACACAGCCCCTTGGTCCCACCATCCAGCAGGGGGGGCTTGTATGTTCAATAAAGTTGATCAAATGAGTGTCCAGGCTATATTGCTGTAGTTTCACCATTCACCCCAGTCGCAGCCCTTACATTCTACCGCGCCCCCTCTTCCGCAGATTGTACCCTAGGCTTAGAAAAGGGGCACAGGTAATAACATATTTTAAATTTAAGAGAAATACATGACCCACCATGCACTTGTTGGAAAGAAGAACTGTTTACCCTCAAGTTAAGTGACTGGGGACTTGGAAATTTAACTGATTCAAGTTAGATTGACAAGAGAAAGATAGACATTTTATTGACATTTTACATGTCCAGTGTTTATTAAAAAAGGCAGTAGAACTCAAGGTCTAGTCAGACTTGGGAGTTTACGCTCTTCTTAGTAAAGGAGAATGTGGACTTTAAGATTTGGTAGATGAATATCATTATAGGACATATTTAGATGAAGCTGATGAAAGGTAAGGATTTTATTAGTAGGGTTCCCCCTTGTAGACTTATGTTGGGCCAACTCTCCATGTGTAGTCAGGAGTTGCTCTTTTCTTCCTAGGGAGGACACCTTATGGTGAATTGCTCTTCAATAAAAATAAAAACAGAGGGCAGAGAGGTCTTCCCACATCTGCGGATTCTCAGTCACTTTCAGCCCCAAATAATCTTTATACTAAAGTGGTGTATTTTAGGTATGTATTAATTGAATTTCTGTTACTGTAAAAAAAATACCTTAGATTACCATGTTATATGCTTTAGTTGATTTTGGAACAACTTAAGCATTTAATTGCCCCAATATTATAGAACAGTTTTGTCTTAATACAGTTTTCTCTAATAGGTAAATATTTAATAAGGTACATCTTACATGCTGAAATAGCTGTGTTGATAAATATTTAAATAAAAATTTATTTGGAAGAACAGTATTTAGATATGGCTTGTTGTATGGTGTTGCAAACTGTGTAGGAGAAGCAGCGATTTCAGTTTCAACTAACTAGTCTATAATAAATGGGAAGAAATCAGGGTGGAAGTTTGTTTGAAATCTGGTAAACGTTCAAGTGTCTTGTAAATAAGATATTCTAAATAGACATATATCTTCAAACAGATCTACACAGAATTTTAAAATGTTTTCAGGCCTGGGATTATTTCTCAGTGGTATAGCACTTACCATCTACCATGTGTGAGGTTCTAAGTTCAATTCCCAGGTCTGCAAAAAAAAAAAAAAAAAAAAAAAATCAAAGTTTTTATACTTGTATGCATTTGATTTGATAGGTCTGATGGATGATTGGTTGATGATTGATTGATGTCAGCTGGCTGTTGATGCACAGTGTTTGGACACAGCAAGTACTTAGTAAATATTTGTGAAATGAAGAAGTTAATGAATGAGTCACACCCATGAATGAGATAAAAGTGTAAGTTGCCAGAAACTTCCTCATCTGCTAAAGCCCCCACTGAAAATTTGTTTTGTAATCCTCTTGATTCATCCAGACCTCCCCAAATGATTGCTTGGTTTTAGACAGTTCTACTTTCATACTGCTGATGACAAGCAAAATATGGCTTGTGTCACTTTTAACCAAATGAGCAATTAAATTTAGAAAGTGTTGCCAAGAAAATTGAAACCAGTCTGTTGAATTTGCTTTGTGAGTTGGTGGGGAAATGGCCTAAAAGAGTGCACCACTGAATCTTCAGAACTACGTGGGGAAATTCAGATGAATTAAGCAGGTTCACAGACAAGATGGCAAATGTCTAGGACATTGTTTAATTGACGCCATAACAACTTGGGATGAACTCGGGACCCGGACTGTGGAATAACAGCTTTCAAAAGCATCCACGGCTGCATCTGTTTCCTGACAGGGGCTGTCATTTACCTTGCAACTTTGGCTGGTCTGCTCTCTGACTGCAGGAGTTCCTGGAGTCTGGGGTGTATAGTTCAAACTGCACCACATTTAGGTGGTACTTGCATTAGCAAGGGCCAGTCAGTGGACCCCTGCCTTGATGTTCTCCTGCAAAACGGGAAAGGTGAAAGCGCATGATACACAGGGATGCGCTGAGGATGGAATGTGCTGGTGCCGGGGAATACCCCTGCCAGTTCCCCCTGCCAGCTCGGCATAATCGTGGCATGATGAAGAACCCTCATTTAGGGAGAGAACACCTCTAGGCTTGATTCTCAGCCTTAAGCTATATGGACTTCCTAACTAAAATTTTATTGCAATCTCTCTAAAATATTATTTTTATTTTATGTGTATGACTGTTTTGCATCAGTGTTTATACACGCACTGTATGTATGTAGTCCCTGCAGAGGCCAGAAGAGGGCATAAAATCCCCTGGAACTAGGGTGGCGTAAGGTTGTTAGCTGCCATGTAAGTGCTGGGGAACTGAACACAGGTCCTCTGCAAGAACAGCCAATGCTCTTAACCACTAAGCCATCTCTCTAGCTCTGCAATCGTTTTTATTTTGTAATCTTGGTGTTAAAAGTGAGTAATTTGCTGTGATTGCCATGAAGTCTGGGAAAATGACTTGATGTCCATTATACTTTAAAAAAGTGGTTTTAGAAAGTTTTCTGTTGGTATCAGTAGCAGCAATAGAAAGCTCCTGCCTGGGCTACCATTCTGGAACAAGGGAAGCCAGGGACTGAGATGAGACCTGCATCCCACCACTTGTCTACACTGAGGAAATCCTAGCCACAGAGGTCTTAACTATCCCACAGAGAAGGAAAGCTCCCTGCTGCAAGCATGGTGGGATGGTGGGGATTGTCTGGCTTTTAGCACCTTTGGATGGGCACTTTTAAAATATACATAAAAGCCAGGTGTGGTGGTGCATGCCTTTAATCCTAGCACTTGGGAGGCAGAGGCAGGCGGATCTTCGTGAGTTCAAGGCCAGCCTGGTCTACAGAGGGAGTTCCAGGACAGCTGGGGCTACAGGGAGACCCTGTCTCAAAAAGACCAAAATAAATAAATAAATAAATAAATAAAATAAAATACACATAAAAGAGAAAATTCTTCCAGTTTAAGCATGAAGTTGTAGAAGAACATTTGCATACTTATTTATATGGAGGATGTTCTAGAGTACCTGAAATCATACAACCAGGGGCTTCTTCAAGGTTACCTGTTTCCAAAATTAGAATAGTTTGAGAAAACTCCTGAAGAATATGTTGTGTGCCATGTCCCACCTCTCCCCTAGTAGGCTCGCTTTCTCAGAATCACCAGGCAAGAGCAATCAGTGGCCCTAACCCCTTCCTCAGTGTCTTAGCATCTTGGTCCATGCCACCCACCATTCACCTATAGGATCCCTTCAGCTTTGGGGGAGTCAACCTGTATAGTCAGGACATTGCAAGCAGCAACAGTTCACTTCCTAAGACCTGAGAACTGTGTTGGAAAAGCTTTTCTTTCTTAATTTCTTTTTCTTAACTGCTTAGCCTAGATCTCCTAGAAAATCACTCTTAAAATCTAGCTATACCCATGGTGTCCCCTTCTTTCAAAGCTGTTGAGTCTGAAGCTCAGTCATTCTGTTGCCCAGCGCCATTTCCCTACAGAAGCAGCCAGAAGACAGGAAACAGAATGAAGAAAACCCTGAACTACTTCCTCCATGGACAAATGGAACCAGGCTCTGTCTGTCAGTGGTTTCTGCGTAGGTTCCCATTCCCCATAGTCCAGGTTCAAAGGATGACCTTGTCCAAGGTCAAGGCAGACTCTTCTGTGCTTGTGGTGGAAAGACTGGAACCTGATATTTTTTCTGAGGTAGCTGAGGAGGTGGGGGGAAGGGGTCCTGCCAGCCTCTAGGCTGCTCACTCAGGACACTGCATGCTCCTAGACAAAAACAAGCCAATTCCTTGTAAGCCGCACCCCTCCACTAGTTATCTCATATCCCTGGAGCTTAAGTCCAAGCTATAGCAGTCTCCCCTTATGTTGGCATGGCCTTGTTTTCTTGTTGTTTTTTTAAATTTATTTTCGTATGTGTATGGATGTACTGTCTGCATGCAGGTTTGTGCACCCGTGTCGTGCAACGCCGGGGTCAGGAGGGTGTTGGATTCCCCTGGAACTGGAGTTAAAGACGGTTCTCAGCCACCATGTGGGTACTGGGGATCGAACCCGGGTCCTCTGCAAGAGCAGTCGGTGCTCTTAACCACTAGGCCATCTCTCCACCCCCGGCCTTGTTTTCTTATAATAGCCATCCATACATAACCTGTGGGCTGCCCCAAGTGTGGGAGTCCCAGAGAACCACCTGGCTGCAGTCAGCTTGTGTAGATTCACTATGACTTCTGACTGAGGCCCAGGATTTTCCAAGGAGTGAGTCGCTTTGCTTATAGATCTTTCTTTTCCTTGTCTGAACCATACAGTGGAAGTGATTTCTTTCTTGCCTGCCTTTCAGCTCCATCCAGACATTATCATCACCCTTGCCTTTTGTTACTCCTTGATTTCGACTTCTGCCTTTGCTTTGTATTCATTTGTTCTGCGTTCCTGTCCAACACGTTCTGCGGTGTTATAAAATGCCTACACATTTTTATAATTATCCAGACTGGTAAAAAGAAATTAGGAACATTCAGATACAAAGAGTAGAATGAGAGGCAGAGACCCAGTGCCCATGACAGTTAGGAAATAAAAATACCCTGCTTACTTTGGACAGCAAAGTGAGCAGGGTATTTTTATAAGAAAGCTGTGCCTTAGGGACTAGACAGACTCCTTGGGTAGCTCAGAAGCCCATAGGTAAATATGCACACAGTGATTATAATTTAATATAGTGCATCGTAAGTCATAGAAGTCAAGGGGGCAAGAGACTAAAGGAGCCTGGGAAGACTTTGTGGGCCTAAAGGATAATGTCTTATAGTCTTTTCCTGTTGCTCAATAAAATCCCTAACAAAAGCAACTTAAGGGAAAAAGAGTTTATTTGGTTCATAGTTCCAGGTTACAGTCCATCACTGTGGAGGAGTGGAGGCCTGCAGGACCTGAAGCTGCTGGTCCCGTTACATCCAGAGTCAAGAACGAGCAGAGAGCGCAATGAACTAATGCATGCGCGCTAGTGCTCAGCTCGCCCTGTCCTTTCTGCACAGTTCAGATGCCCTGCTCATGGAACGGTCTCACACACAGTAAAGATGGGTCCTCCCACATCAAGACAGTTCTCATGGACACTCTCAGCGGCTGACCTTTATCTTGACAACCCCTCACCAGGGTTCCTGGATGGCTGCCCCCTAGGTTCTTAGCTATTAATACTAAGCATCCCGGATAGGGAGGAATTTGTATGTGGAAAGATGAGTGAATGCGGAATGAATAGACCTTGTGTGGGCAACAGAGAACCTTGAAGGACAAGACAAGCAGAGTGTGGGAGTTAACGGCAGGGCAGTGCTCTTGGCCAGTGGAGGGAGCAAGAGGGGCTGGAGGTAGGTGGGAGGCTGCTCGAGGAGACCAGAAGGGACCAGAGCAGGCTGTGGAATCGCTGCCCAGGCTGCGGGAGTGGATGGATGTGGAGATCTCTGAGAATTCTAGAGACGCAGTGGGACAAGTTCACATGCACAGCGACACGGGACAGATGCGAAGGAAGGCTGTGGACCTTCCAACCTCGGAAACTCTGTTGTTTGGTCCTCATCAGTCCATTGTGATGGTAGCAGGCCACAGGCAGTAGGGAAAGTTACAACCAGCCTGTCTCCATTGCTGTGACAGCTCTGTCACAGAGGACAGAGTCCTCCTGGCCTGACTGAAGTTTGGTGGGAGACCGTGATGGGACAGAATGAAGCAGCAGTAGGTGCAAGGTGGAGGAGGAAGTGGAGGAATAGGTCTGCTGCTCCAGACAGTGGCCATGTCCATCGTGGTGCATGCATCCTCTGCAGCAGCCTTTATAAAACCCATTGTGGGGGAATTACATATAAAAAAGCACCTCTGTTAGATACATGTTTTACACTGTGTTTAATCACAGCAAACAGTTGTGTATTAGAGACAGTTCAGGGTTCTTAAAAGCTTGCCAGAAGAAGCAGAATCTCACAGCAAGGAACGTGCTTTTTCTTGATTAGCCCAGAGTCCCAACTTCTCTGGCTCTAACTATGAATGAGATGGAAGTTGCATGGAAAGGTTTGGACCTGCTCACACCTGCCTGCACCTGCCTGCACCTGCCCACACTGGCCTGCACCTGCCTATCCTTGCCAATAGCTGTGTCAAGGGTGTGCCCTGCTTGTCACAGTATAGATGAACAAAGCCTCTGAGCATCTTTGGCAAAAGAATAACTTGACCCTACTGAAAGGTATACCCACCCTCTGCAGCCTCTTCCAAGGCTTCAGGGGGAATAAAGCCCTCGGTAGGGCAGTAACAAAATGGACTATGTACCAAGGAATGAACTTAGCATGAGACATGTAAAACAAACATCCCCAAGATACTCCTAAGAATACAAAAGGTGGGGGGTGAAAAGGTTCAGCAGAGCAAGTGCCTTCATTTAGGAATGGGGACCTGAGTTCAGATCCTGCTCATCCATGTAAAAGTGAGGTATGGTTGTGCACAATTGTTTTTTTTTTTTATTTCTATATGTGTATCAATGTACTGTCTGCATGCAGGTCTGTGCACCCATGTTGTGCAATGCCGCGGAGGTCAGAAGAGGGTCTTGGATTCCCCTGGAGCTGGAGTTCTTCTGGAATTGGAGTTTCAGATGGCTCTCGGCCACCATGTGGGTGCTGGGGATCGAACCCGGGTCCTCTGTAAGAGCGGTCGGTGCTCTTAACCGCTAGGCCATCTCTCCAGCTAAGCTCCAGAGATGTGCAAACTGCCAGATCCCCAGCATTCACTGGCCAGTCAATGTAGACAGTCCATGAGCTCTGGGTTTAGTTTTGAGGCTCTGTCTCAAAAAGATAAAGTGAACCTTGGCATAGTTGCCCACGCAGTAAGGAAGCACATACTCAATGGGTTTTTTAAAAAAATGACAATTATAAGCCAGGTGTGGCGGCACACACCTTTAATCCCAGCACTTGGGAGGCAGAGATAGGTGGATCACTGTGAGTTCAAGGCCAGCCTGGTCTACATAGTGAGTTCCAGGCCAGCTGGGACTACAGAGAGACCATATCTCAAAAAAAGACAAAAAAAAAAAAAAAAAAAAAAAGACAGATGTGAATAAAGGATATGAAGGGGAGCATGGAAAGGGGGGTTCTGAATATGATCAAAATACATTATTTGAAATTCTTGAATCATTAAAAATAGTAAATACTAAATACTATGACTGAATAGACTTTCTCCATGGCTATGTATTTGACAGACTTTTCCCACTGATTTTGAATTCAGAAACCATAAAAGGAAAGATTAATAAGACTATGATTGATTGATGATTGATTGATTGATAGACACGGTCTCACTAGGTCATTCTGTAGTCTTGGCTTGCCTAGAATTCAGTATGTAGCCCAGGCTGGCCTTGAACTCACAGAAATCCTCCTGCCTCTGCTTTCTGAGTGCTGGGATTAAATGTGTGCACCACCACTCTGGCAATTTTTTTAAAAAGCACTTTTGCACTGATGTTAAAAACAAAACAAAACCGGGGCTGGAGAGATGGCCTAGCGGTTAAGAGCGCCGACCGCTCTTACAGAGGACCCGGGTTCGATCCCCAGCACCCACATGGCGGCCGAGAACCGTCTGAAACTCCAATTCTAGGAGAACTCCAGTTCCAGGGGAATCTGACACCCTCTTCTGACCTCCGCGGCATTGCACGACACGGGTGCACACACCTGCATGCAGACAGTACATTCATACACATACAGAAATAAATAAAATTTAAAAAATTAAAAAATTAAAAAAAAACAAAAAAAACTCACTACAGAGTAAGTAGGAGAGGGGAAGGAAATTATTTACAGTTCATGTCAGAGAGAAATGGCTAATACACTAACATAGAAACTTCCAGAAATCCTTAAACATAGGCAAAGGATCTGAGTAGACAAATCATACAACAGGAAAAAGACTTTCAAGTATGCTAAGATGTGAAATTGTTCAGCCTGGTTTATACAGAAACACCACAAACTGCCTGGGACATCTTAGAGGAGCAAAAATCTAGCTGTTGGTCAGACACTAAGGTTGGTGAGGCTTTGGGGAAACAGGAATCTCATCTGATGGGAACATAAGATGGCTCAGTGCCCAGGAAGAGCAATTTGGCCATTTCTGTCAGGATTCTTCCAGATGCAGTTAGATTCAGGGTTACACACTGCAGCTGTTTGAGATAGAATAGAACCGTCATGTCTGCTGATGAAGTGATCTAGCAGACCACGGATCCTGCCTGCAGTGGAACAGTATGCAGCTTTGAGAAAGTCTTTGTACCTGTTAGGAAGGTCTCCCAAGTACATCATTGTGGGCACTCTGCACTCTGATACTTGTGTTAAATGGAAAAATAGTATTTGTTTGTGTCGGTTTGTGTGAAGAAACCATATAAGGTCAAGCAGGAAACTCATACCTGTGACTAAGAACTAAGAACTGAAGTTCCATGGGAAGGAACCTTCTGGCACTCTTTAGCTGTGTTCTTATCACACGAACCAATCGAGTTACATACATCATTGGACTTTAAAAGACTGCTTATGGGCTCATTCCATAAAGGCACTTTTGCAGGTCAAGCCCTGGCTTTATGTATGACATCTATTAGTCATCTAACTATATGAAATTGGACAGAATTCCAACAATAACAGTTAGGTCATTTGAAAACATATGTCTTAGGTGCCGGTGAAATGTTCACCTCAATGTGCGTTTTGTGCAGAGTGTAGCCTGCCGGCCCAGGATGGCCCTTCGATGAAGTCAGATTGTGACCGGGCTGAGGGAGCAAGCACCCTGCTCCTTCCTGGGACATGTCATCACCTCCCTTACCAAGTGCCAGCTGCTCTATTAAACATGAGCAACAAGTGATGAGCTGTCTGCTCGTAAATTACATCCTGGCTCTTAGGAGAGTTTTGTAGCCTGGAGCCAGCCGCCCGTTTCCTACTCTTCCTGCACCTCCCCTGCCCTCAGCTTCCCTGCAGCCTGCGCTGCTGAATTGGTTTTTTGTTTTTGTTTTAAAAGCTGGAGATCAGCACCCATCCCCACTCCGCTTCCTTCACACCTGCCCCAACCCCAAACTCCTTTCCTGTGAAAAAAAGTTTGTGTTTTTTGTTTTTTGTTTTTAATTTTTTTTTATGTATTTCGGTAAAACGTGTAATTGAATTGTAACTGTCTGCAATGAAAAGTTTTTGTGCACCTGTGTAGTGCAGTGCCACGGAGGTCAGAAGAGGGTCTCGGATTCCCCTGGAACTGGAGTTCTCCTGGAATTGGAGTTTCAGACGGTTCTCGGCCGCCATGTGGGAGCTGGGGATCGAACCCGGGTCCTCTGTAAGAGCGGTCGGCGCTCTTAACCGCTAGGCCATCTCTCCAGCCCCGGAAAGACAAAGTTTTAAGAAACAAAATTAAGAACTTCTCTTCCTACCTGCCTTTTTTTTTTTTTCCCCTTCTTCATAAGGAAGGAGGGCTGGAAATACTCAGGGTGGTTTCTTTATGTATCCACCAAGAGGCTGAGAGAGGAGGGCCGGCTTTGTGCAGTACCCTACAGCCTTTGTCGTTCATTGCCAAAGCCAAGCACAGCCTTTGGGTCCAAGGGTGCTCAGAGCTCCCAGTTGGAGGAGAGAGAGTGCTACGTGTGAGTCTTGATGAAAAGAAAAGATTGTCAATCACCGTACTTCTCAGTGTGTGTGTGTGTGTGTGTGTTCATGTACACATGTGTGCAGGTAAGTAAGATGGTCAGAGGTCAACATCACATTTTCTTTGAGATACAGGGTTTCATTATGCAGCCCTGGCTAGTCTGGAATTTGCTCTGTAGATGGGACTGGTTTTGATCAAAGATCCACCTGCCTCTGCCTCATGAGTGCTAAGATTAAAGGCCTGAACTACCATGCCTGGCCTGCATCTCATTTTTTGAGACAGTCTCTCACTGAATCTAGAGCTCACCATTCAGTTAGAGCGCCTGACCAGCAAGCTCCACAAACTCACCTGTGTCTCCCCCTCCCAAAAAACCCATTACTGAATCGCAGACCTGTGCCAGCATTCTGAGCTTGTATGTGAGTGCTGGGGATCCCAACCTGGGCCCTCACGCTTGTGCTCCAGACCCTTTCTCAATGGGGTCATCTCCCTACCTCTGAGCCATCTCTCCAGTCCTGGCTTCTCAGGTCTTTAAAAGGTAGAGTGAGGGGACCTGGAGAGACTCAGTGGTTAAGAGCACTGGCAACTCTTCCAGATGACCGGGATTCAGGTCCTATCATCCACATGGCAGCTAACAACCATCCATAACTCCAGTTCCAGGGAATCAGACGGCTACTTCTGACCTCCATGGGCATCGCATGACACGATGTACTTACACATATAGAAGCAATACACTCATACATAAAATAGAAATAATAGTAAAATATTAAAAAATAAAAGGGTGAATCTTGTTTTAGACTGGACTGACTGCATTTTGTTAAATTTTTTATTTATTTGTTTTTATTTTATGTGTTTGAGTGTTTTTCATGCGTTATATTTCCTGTCTTCAAAATATCATCGTGATAGTCAGGGCATACCCTGGCCAGTCCTGAACAAGCAGAACCCTGGGGCCACTGTGCCTGTGAAGCCAGGCTGCCCAGCAGAGGGAAGCAGGCTTGTTGGAGGTGTTTCCTGAGCAGGTGACACTAATGAAGCATCCAGAGATGTTCTTGTTTTTAAATCTTTGCAAACAAATCCAAGCTCTTTTGGCACCGGTCAATGTTTCTTTTTCAAGCACTTAAAGTTGTTAATAGGTCCACATGTTGGTAAGAGCAAACAGACGGCAATGTAATATAATGACTATGGTTTCAGAGTATAGAAAGGCTACCACAGAGATTCTCAACTGCCATCTCCAAGTTTGGCTAAATTAAATTTATTTTTTATTTTTTTGTAATTATGTATTTATTTATTTATTTATTTTATGTGTATGAATGCACTGTCTGCTGTGCACCCGTGTCATGCAATGCCGCGGAGGTCAGAAGAGGGCGTCGGATTCCCCTGGAACTGGAGTTCTCCTGGAACTGGAGTTACGAACAGTTCTCAGCCGCCATGTGGGTGACTGCAAGAGCAGTCAGCGCTCTTAACCTACTAGGCCATCTCTCCAGCCCTAAATTAAATTTATAATGAAACTAACAAACATTGAACTGGCCAAATGCGAAGAGGGTAGTAATCAAAAGAGTACGAGTATATCATGATATGTTAGAAAGGCCGCTGTGTTTGTGTGTACCAAGTACAGAGGAAGAGGAGCCTAGAGAGCTAGGAGAGAGGCAATGGATATGCAGAGCAGAGGGCGACTGGGACCACCTAGGCTAGAGTCTGTCTATAGGGTGCCCAGGACACTGTTGCAGCTTTGAACGTTATCAGGCCGAACTGTCTTGGAGCCCACAGCTAGGGAGTTCTGAGCCCTAGGTTTGGACTCACATCTATCTGAAGACACTATACTATATTCATCCTTGGGCTGCTGTGGCTTTTTTGTTTGTTGCTTTCATTCTTCTTTTTTCCCCCCTTCCTTTCTGTGGTGCTGAGGACGGTACCAGGGCCTACAGCATGCTAGGTACATGCTAGGTACATGCTAGGTACATGATCTGCCCAGATTTGTATGCCTAACCCTCTAACCCTCCGGGGTGCCTATGCCATTCACTATCACCTATAGCATGTCACCATTGGCCGTGTCTCCGTCAGAGTGGAGTGTCACAGGCTCCATCCTGAAATGAACCCCTGGCAAGAACCACATTGTGTAACTGTGGACTGGACCTCAGCATATACCTCCCTCAGAATTAGGGGCCTGCCGGGATAGGCAGGGGTAAGAAGAGAGATGGCTCAGCTTAAACACACTTCCATGGTCTGCACCTTCCAGTGCACTGAGCTTCTTAAGAAAGCTTAGCAGAGCCTCACCACAGGCTTTCATCTCTGGAATTTTTACTTTTAGCTCCAGCTTTGGGGTTTGGTAAATCTGATGTGTTCACTGGCTTCAGATTAGACCTGGCATGTAGCGATTTGGAAAATGCAGCAAACAAAGTGAGCTCTGGGAGGCCGAGGGTTGCTCTGCCTACCTTCGTGGGAGAACTTATTTAGAATCCTATTGTTAGCTGTTTTCCTTGGATGACAAACCTGTACAATTGTTGTAACATGTTTCTGAAATACAGAGGATGAAAACCCCAACAAGACGTGCTCTTTTCAAGTTAGCACACGAGTGACACTACACATTAATGACAAGGAAAAGTAGAGCCAGGAAACGTGATTTTAAAGGAGGAGGACCATGTGGGCTGGCAAGATGGCTTAGCAAGAAAGGCTGCTTGCTGCCAAGCCCTGATGACCTGAGTTTGACTCCCAAGACTCACATGGCAGATTGTCCTCAGACAGACAGACAGACAGACAGACACACACACACACACACACACACACACACACACACACAAATAATAAAATACATTTAAAATTTTTAAAGAAAGAAAGATATTAGGAGGCCCCTGGGGGCCAATTTGCATTGGATCTGAGTTCTGGAAGTGACCACTCATTATGCCTGGTTTGTTAGGAGTGGACAGGAACTTCTGAGGACTAGGTATTGGTTTTGATAAGGACTCACTAGAACAACCCTTCTCCCCCCCCCCCATCTCAAGTGGCCTCAGAGCCCTGGGAAGGTCTTGGTAGTTGCCACCACAAGAATTTAGTTAGCACAGCCTCTCATCTCCATACATCTTTGCTATTTTTGTTCACTAGGATGTGAATGGCTGTACTTTTACCTTGATTCAATTTCTTAACTTGTGCATTTTCACATAGGGTCCTTTAAAAAAAAAGAAAGAAAGACCCAGCATTTCACATTCTGAGGCTGGTACAATTTTAACTGCTTATCCTTTATTAAATAGTTAGCATTCATCACTGTATGACAGCTGTGTGTAAATTGTGCTGCTGTTTAAACAGGGGTCCAGTCATTATAGCCCGGCCTCACTACTGCCAGCGTTTAGAGCCCTGTGCATTCTCTAGCAGGTGCAGAGCTCACCACACTGGAGCACCTGCACTCCTTAGAAAGTTCAATGTTGAGATCTACCCCAGAGACCCTGAAGCTCTGAGTCTGGGTTTGGCAGAGCCTTGCAAGGAGCTCCTTTGAGGACACTGAGCAGGGATTTACTAAACCCTTTCCAGCCCAGCCCCAGTTCTAATCTCAGTTCCAGATAAATTCTACTGCCCCTTTCTGCTTTCTAACTGGGTATTCGGTGGCTCACACATAATTAGTGTCCAAATTTCAGGAAAAGTTTTTCCCTCCCTCCCTCCCTCCCTCCCTCCCTCCCTCCCTCCCTCCCTCCCTTCCTTCCTTCCTTCCTTCCTTATCTGTTTCCTTCTTTCTTTTGCTTTGCTAAGGTCAAGCCCAGGATCCCATGCTTGTTCTAGAAGCCCATTACCACCACTAAGCTACATCCCAGCCTTTCCCAGCAATCCTCCTGATAGTCACCCCAAAGTGCGAGATGGCAGAACAGTTTGACTACAAATCATGAGTCATGTCCCTTGGTTCATGGGATGCTTTTACAAAATCAGGCCATTCCTCCCTCTGTCTCTCCTTAGATGACACAGAAGAGCTAACCAAAGCAAGGCTGTGTGATGAAAGTCTCACTTAATGTGTTAATTGAAGGTCATTTTCCACATTCTCCCTGTGGTACATTCATTCACCTGTGGAGCCGCCCAAATCTTGTCTGTCAGACTTCTAGGGAACTGGTTCTCTTTTTACTTCTGCCCAGAGGATGACAAAGAGTTTGGAAACAAACAAACAAAAACAAACAAAGATGGGACCAAAAGAACAGAGAACAGACAAAGGGAAACAAGTTCTTCAGAATCCAGCTCCCTGGCCCACCAAGCTCAAAGCCAAGGGTTCCATCCCCAGCACCCCAGGCAGGGAAAAGCTATGATTTACAACTTGTTCTTCATTTTCCAGCCATGGGAACATAAAGGGCTATTTTGTGGGAGTTTAGGGGACGGTCAGGGCCAGCGTAGGAGTGGAGTGTTGTGTGGGTGTCTGCAAGGACCTTGTCTTCTGTCTGACTTGCTCAGGCGAGTTTCTGCAGAGATGAACTATGCTGCTATAGAAAACCTTTCTTTGTTCTTTGCCAAATCAGCATGATTGAACATTTTTAAAGCTAAACAAAATGACATCTTGCCCTGCAAGGATTACCCAAACCTTCACATCCATTAAAAACCCACAAAGCTGCTGCTGGGAGCCAGTGGAGAGAGGCTGCTTAGCGCTCAGAAAGGTGCCCGAGGCAGCTGTGCGAGGCACTGTTTTTGTTAGATGCTGGCTGGGCCGCTGTGTGCCGGAGCTCTTGTTCCAAGTCTGTCACCACATGCGCAGAGGGGGAATCTTTTTCATCTTTTCTCCCCTTCATCCTCCCTTTTCCCTCTTTTCAAGATTGATTGTATTTTTATTCATGTGTGTGTATGTGTGCTCATCTGCCTGGGGTAGCTGCAGAGGCCAGATCCTCTGGAACTGGAGTTTCAGGTGGTTGTTAGGCACCATGTGAGTGCTGGGAACTAAACCCAGGTTCTCTGCGAGAGCAGCCGATGCTGCCCTTAACTGCTGAAATAGCTCTCTGGCCTCCTCATCCTCAGGGTCCAGCATATCCACGGGGTCCATGGCCACGGTTTAAAGACAGCAGTTGGGAACAAAAGCCAGCAGGCTTTTCCCCTGGCGTAGAAGCTCTGTCCCCCTCTCCCCCCAAAACACAGAGTTGTAGAAGAAGTGAATCAGCACACTGCTTACAGCCTTTTGTTTTAACCTCTCTGAAGGTCCAGTCCTCATCTGTGAAGGACAGTGACTCTGGACTTCATGCCTGCACGTGAAGTCATGTTGACCAGAGAGCTTCGTGAATCATAAAATGCTTTCTGGTGTCCGTTTCTGTGGCGTGAAAGTCCAGAGGGCTACTGCAAACAGTGTGTGCCATTAAAGGCTGGATAAGTGGAATGATGTGGCTGTGTTTTTAATCACTGCCCACCATGGCAAGGCATAGGCTGAAAGCTTGGTTTCCATGTGAGAAGGTGGGACATGGAGGGTGCAGGAGCAGAAGAGGGACCACCTCTGACTGGGTGCCCAGGTAGAACCTGGTCCCTCTAGGCATGGCAATATCCTTACTCCCGAGTCTCAGAGCCATAACTGATCCTCTTTGTGGCTGACTGAAAGGCTTCTCCAGCTGCCCAGGGAAAAGAACTTTAGAAACAATACTGATGGGAGCTCAGCAGAGGACACAGTGGAGCATTCCTTGAGGAAGAACATCTAGAAAGGGAGGGGGCGTGGCCTGCCTTATCTCACTTGTGCCACCTGCTGGCATACATAGAGGTTTGGCCTCCTCATGGGATAGTAACCATAAAGACCTTCTTTTTTTTTTTTTTTTGTCTTTTTGAGACAGGGTCTCCCTGTAGCCCCAGCTGGCCTGGAACTCACTCTGTAGACCAGGCTGGCCTTGAACTCACAAAGATCCGCCTGCCTCTGCCTCCCAAGTGCTAGGATTAAAGGCGTGTGCCACCACGCCCGGCTATTAACACTGTGGAGAAGGAAGTCTGGGGACTGAACAGTAGGTCCTGAGTGTGAAGGGCATGGGACACCCAGGGCTCTCTGAGCAGTGAACCTATCTAGGCTAAAGGCAAAGGAGCGTATGAATGGTGAGCGTGGAATGCCAGCAGAGGGAGTCTGCAAGGGGTCACTTCCCGGGAGTGAGGAAGTGGAGGATGAATGGTGAGCTGCCTGTGTCAGAGGTGGAGGGGTGCTGCTCGCTGGGCGGAACGGCAGCCCTCAGGCTAGAGATTCTGTCCTGTGCAGTACACTCCGAGCCTGTTCATAATGAATGCAAATAAACACCCAAGATGGGTTTAGAACATTTCCCTGGCCTGCTGTGGTAGCGCAGGAGGTAGAGGTAGACAGATCTCTGTGAGATGGAGGCCAGCCTGGTCTCCGTAATGAACTGCAGACCATCTGGAGCTGCAGGGAGACCCTGTCTATAAAAAAATTAATTATTAATTAATTAATAACAAAAAATATTTCCCTGCTCCCAAAGTCTTTTGGACTTGGATTTCTTGCTGTCGTTGCTCTGTCATGAAGCTGCATGGGGAGATGGGCAGAAGCAGCTATGCTACTCCACCGAATAGCGGTCACCTCTGAGTTCCTGTCTTCCTGTCAAATGTCACTGTGGCTGCAGCCAGCCTGGGGCTGACGTCCCATATCTACACTGCATGTGTGTGTTCCTCCTCACCTTAGCACCATGTGAGATCCTGCTCCTGGCAGAGCCACCGAGCCGTCCCACAATGTTCCCCCCACACCCGTGGGTCTCAGTTCTAACCTTAGCAGGTTCTTTTTAAATACTGCTGAAAACTTTTAATAAAATACTGCATTGTCATGTTAGTATAGAATTACAGTATCTGGCTTTTTTTTTTCACTAGTGCCCTCTGACTGTAAATATCAACATGGCTACTATAAAGAACTTGTAAGTGCAACACAGAAATTAATTGGGCTGTGGTCTTCCTGGCAGTCCATAAGGTTGCATGCATTTGATAACTTTCAGTGTAAGCTGGACTCTCCAAATCCTTGCTTCTCTTTAAAACTCTACTTCAACATCTCAATAAGTTAGAACTTCAGAGATTCTCATCTCTTAAATTTAGGAAGTGAATTTAAACCTATTTTCACTGTCTCTTTTCTAACCCTAAAGAAGGAATTCATGTGTAATTATTGGAACATTAGTTAGGCCTTGCCCATGAAGGAACATTTAAATAAATAATTTGAACTTTGTTGAGATTTAGAGTGTAGTAATTGTGTATAATTTGCTTCATCGTCAATTGGCTTTTCTCATTCATTGGCTTGCTCTCCCTCTCCCTCCCAAGATATTATATAATGAAGCTCAATTTACATATTTAACCCAGTTGAAAGTAGGGTCCCTGCTATCATCTCCAGGATTTTTAGCAGCAAGATGAGACTTTATTTTAAACAGAAATGAGAGCTTACACACACTCAGCTTTTGTGAGATTGAATCTCTAAGGAAGAGATTCAATCTTGTATCCAAATCGCTTTATCAGAGAATAATAGGTAGTATGTTGAAAAAGAGAATGTACACATTATACTTAAAACCTTAAAAGCTAGCATTTCCAGTGAAATATTTTTTTAAATAATCCTTTTCTTTTTTTTTAATTTGTTTTTAATTTTATTTATTTTTGTATGTGTATGAATGTACTGTCTGCATGTAGGTTTGTGCACCCATGTCGTGCAATGCTGCGGAGGTCAGAAGAGGGTGTCAGATTCCCCTGGAACTGGAGTTCTCCTGGAATTGGAGTTACAGATGGTTCTCAGCCGCCATGTGGGTGCTGGGGATCGAACCCGGGTCCTCTGCAAGAGTAATCGGTGCTCTTAACTGCTAGGCTATCTCTCCAGCCCCTCCAGTAAAATATTTTAAAATGCTGTGAGTATACAAACAGCTTCCAGGTCCTTTGAATAATTAAGGTCAGACACTTCTTACTACTGAGCAGAGGATAAACATTAGTAATTGCTGGAGCCTGGGTGTGGCACACGCATCAGAACTTGCTAGGCTGAAGACAATGCTCTAAGTTAGCATGAGAATCCTCTCTGCTGAGAATTCAGGTATTTATTTGCATTATTCATTCAGTACTTGCCATTAAAAACAAGTAACAAAACAAAACAAGATTATGAGTGATAGAATGGTCCGTTCTATCAGATGTGAAACTGTAATGTTTACATACAAAATATGTATTATGGTGCATCAGTTTTTATGGTGAGACCTATTACCTTTTTATGAGAGTGCCTCACTTTTATAACTATAAATATTTTAGTTTATAATATGGACTATTAAAACTGGTGAAAGCCCTTTTATTTGGCTGACAAAAAGGTTAGCTCCTTCAGCATACACTCATCTGGGTCAAATACCTGCTGTGGTTGGGGTGGGAAACTGCCGAAGGAGAGAGGGGTTGGAGAAAGAGGCAGAAGATAGGACATCACAGCAGTTTGAGTATTACGCAGTCCTTGTATATAAAATACATCTCACACACAGGGAGAATACAGGCCTGCCACAGATGTGCAGAACACTGAGTTAGATATCTGACTCATTTGCCTATTGCTAGAACCCCAGGGCTTTGTTGAATAAGTAGCTAAATTGTTTTCTTACTTTAAAACTACAGATCTTGGAGAAATTCAAGCTGTTTTAAACAAAAATGTCTTCACCTCCAAGCTTTTGTTAGGACTTGTAAAATTGACTTTGGAAATCGCACCAATTTCTTTCTGCCACGAGGGGGCGACATACTGCAGTTAAGGAATATATGTGTTTTGGGGGGTTTTTTTGTTTTTTTTTTTTTGTTTTTTTTTTTTTGTTTTGGTATTTTTGTGACAGGGTCTCCCGGTAGCCCCAGCTAGCCTGGAACTCACTTTGTACACCAGGATGACCTTGAACTCACAGAGATCCACCTGCCTCTGCCTCCCAAGTGCTGGGATTAAAGCCATGCGCCACTCATGAATTCTTTTTAAAAGTTAAGTTAGTCCTTTTATCTGGTACTCTTAGCTATGGATGAAGGACTGTATTAAATTAGTACTGCAGAAGATGTGGAGCTGCATCCAGGTATTTCAAGCTTAGCACAGGGTAAACAAGTGTCCACATTAAAAATATATCCATAAAAATAGCCTGATAATGTGTTTAAAAATAACATGTCTTTTAAATAGACAGCAAACAATGATTTGGTCTTTTTTTCTGGGGCAGGAGTGGTGCTGGGGATTAAGCCTAGAGCCCTGCACATGCTAGACAAGTGCTCGACCACTGAGCTCTGACCCAGTCTTTATCATTTTAAAGAACACTTTCTGCCATCCAGTTAAATAGTGCATTTGATTAAAAAATCCAAAGGTGTAATCTACACAGGAAAATGGAGAAGCATTCTTTCCTGTTCCTAAATAGTCTGAAAAAGCCCTTGTTCTGTCTGTTAGGTTTCAATATGTAGACAGTGACTGAATCCACACCTCCTGCCCCAGTACCACAGGTATGAGAGCTGTGGCTGGGAGCCATCTGACCATCTTACACACAAGGGAAGAGAACCCCGTAAGGTCTTCATTATTAAGGACAGGGGCACGGCGACCGCACGACAGGATTTTTCCTTCACAACATTATATAAAATGAGAATAAGCTCAAGAGTAGCTACCTAGACATTGTTGAAGACTTTATTTTGTGTATGCCATCTGAGGACGTGGGTGTGAGGAAGCGGAAGCCAGAAGAGGACGTCTGGTGTCCCGCTCTGCCGCTCCCTGAGACAGGGCCTCTCATGGAACCTGGTGCTCGCTGGTGTTTTGTTTTCTTTTGTTTGTTTTGTTTTGTTTTGTTTTGTTTTGTTTTGTTTTTTCTAGGCTGGCTAGGGTAGTGATCTCAGCTCCCCATAGTGCTACGGTTATAGCAAATGCTACGCTTGACACTCAACATTGGTGTTTGGAACTCAAGTTGTTATGCTTGCTCAGAAAGCACTCCTACCTGTTGGGAATAGAAATGGAAAGAGGCACAGATAGGAATAAGAAGCAGTCGACCTCCATGATCCAGATTGACCTTTATCGTTATGGGTGTGGAAGCTGATCACAGCACCCACACCGATTCAGCTGCTCTGAAGCGGGGTCCATTAGCAGGACTGGTGGTCCATGACCCGTGGAGGGGGCGGTGAGGGTTGCCATTTCCATTTATTACTCAATGCACCATCTCCTCAACCCTATCATTTGCTGATTTATTTTATTTATTACTTATTTATTGGCGCTGTGGATTGAACCTAGAGCTTCAAACGTGTTAGGCAAGTGCTCCACTCAGCTATGTTCTAGCCCACTTTTCACTCTTTACTTTGAGGTGGGTTCAAGGCTGACCTTGAACTTACTCTGTAGCCCTACCAGTCCCTCCAGTCCTTCTGCCTCAGCCCCATGAGTAGCTGGGATGGAAGGTGGCCTGCACCACCAGGCTTAGTTAGACATCCATTTGTTCTTAATCACTGTCTTTATACTCACTGATGTCCTGAGGTTGGACCATGTGTTGATGGTTGGGTAGACGCTGGTCACACTACAATCCCAGCACTTTGGGGAAAGGGGTCTCAGTCAACAGAGGTGCCACCCAAAGTCAGAAACCAGTCAGTAAATAATCTGTCTCTGGCCTCTGGTGCAAGTGAATTAAGAATCCAACAAAGCTGACTGCGGAGGAAGGGAGAGATGCCCAGTACTCACCCGTCCTTGAAGAATCAGCTGCTTGGGACCTGAGGCAGCACAGAAGCCAGCTGGGGCTTAGAGCAGCTTTTAGGACATCTCTACCCGAACCTCTAAACTGTTACCAAAGAACCTAGAGTTTCCTCTTTTGAGTTCTTAGTCTTGCTAGGAAAAAGAATCTAGAAATGAACCTGTGGAAGCTCAAGGGTGACTTTATTAGAGTTTGAGAAAGAAAGAACAGGACAGGCAAGCTGTAAATCTCAGTAGTTGCCATTAGGAGCGAGATGAAGATGAGGGAGAGAGAAAGCCGAGCCTTTTAAGTGACAGTTCAAGAAAGCAGGCAGGCTCTGCAGCAGCACGGGCGAGGGACGGAGAGGGCACTGCGGGAGAGGGCGCTGCGGGCCACCAGTGAGAAAGTGCAGTGTCCTGAAGCCATGCCAGGCTTGGGCCTGTATCTAAAAAAAGAAAGAGGGAGAAAAGAAGGAAAAGGAGAAATTATGCTTTTCTGAGTTGTTTGGGAAAGTAAGCAGGCTGCAGGTACTTCGTGATGGAAGCTCTCTAAGTATCTGTTGGAGGATGCCCGGTTAAGGGTTAATATTCCCTGCCATCTCCTTAGCTGGCCTTCAGGTGAACCGGCTTTCCTGGTGGTTGGACTCTTAGCCAGATGATTGGAGGGCTGCCTGGATTGACTCTTTTGTGTTTTTTTTTAATTTTTTAAAATATTTTATTTTTTATTTATGTGTATGAATGTACTGTCTGCATGTAGGTCTGTGCACCCATGTCGTGCAATGCTGAGGAGGTCAGAAGAGGGTGTCAGATTCCCCTGGAACTGGAGTTCACGGTTCTCAGCCGCCATATGGGTGCTGGGGATTGAACCCGGGTCCTCTGTAAGAGCGGTCGGTGCTCTTAACCGCTAGGCCATCTCTCCAGCCCCTGGATTGACTCTCAAAGGGAAGAGACTATGATATATAACATTTGGGGTAGTTTAGAAAGTCAGTCCCCATCCAGGACCAGAGGTCCTTAGATTCTATCCTTTTGACCAGGAAGAGGTAACTTCCTCTTTATGGGCCTCCACAAAGTCCAGATCCCTTCACCTTGCCAGGCATGGTGGCCCATGCCTTCAATCCTAGCTCTTGAGAGGCAGAAGCATGTGAATCTCTGTGAGGCGGAGGTCAGCTGGTCTACATAGTGACTTCCAACCTAGTTGGGGCTACAGGGAGACCCTGTCTCAAAAAAGCAAAAAATTTGCTGCCTTTCCACACCCCACAACCTTCCCTCCATAACAACAAAAAGAGCAAAATTCTCTCCAGATCCCTCCACCTTTTTAATTTAAATCCTAAAGTGTGGCAGAGCTAATGTTTACCTTTCTACTATGACCAGGGACACATAATTGGAGTCCAAAGTCGACCACAGGGGGATGGTGAGGTTCATCCTCAATGGACTTTAATGTTATTAATCCCTCTATTACACCTATTGGCAGATGTGGTTATTGCCTGATCTGCCCGATTTAGGAGTACCAAAGCAGGGCATTTATCATTATGCCATCAAAGTCATCTGAACAAATAAACTGACTCTTTGAGCTTTTAAAGACTGGGTCCAAACTTGGAGGACATTAGTTCCGCTAGTTATCTATTAGCTCCATCTGTCTCCCAGAACTGTGCCTCTGGATTTGTCTTGTTGCGCTGATGGAACTGTCAATGGCAGGTGCACAGCTTGGGGGGCTTTGATTGTTAATTCTCAAGCATACCACAGTGGCCACACTCGTGCATTATCTTTTTTCTTTTTTTTGGGGGGGGGGATCTTTTTAAGACTCAGACTCCCTGTAGCCCCAGCTAGCCTAGAACTCAAAATGTAGACCAGCCTGGTCTTGACTTCACAGAGACCCTCTGCCTCTGCCTCTGTGATTAAAAGCATGCTCCCCTATGCCCAGTCTATTCAATATCTCTTTTTGGGTGGAGTACCAAACTGAGGTTGCCAAGGAGATACCCATCATCAGACCCAAGATTAATTAAAGTCATTAGTCCAGATTATGTCCATTAATAAAAGTCATTCTTATACCAAAGAAGATTCCTTCAGGGTGAAGGGAATGAGGGGGACGGGGTAACCTCTGTTGCTTTTTTAGATCACAGCCTCCGGTGCTTAGGGACAAGCTTGTGGTGTGGGATGCCCTGTATCCTTTAGAAATTCCCAGTAACCTCCAGTACAGAAAGAATCTCTCAAGAAATATTTGACTAGGTAAACCCTAGGATGTGACCTGTTATTTCCACCCCTAACACATTACCATGTGATTGATGTGTGCCTCCATTGTTCACAGCTCTCGCTTCAAGCCCCCCTCCCCCATCTCCATTCTCCAGAGAAGCAAAAGTACAAAAGTGTGCTATATGCTAACTATTTGGTCACCAAGACATTATAAAGAAATGATATGCGCACCATAACGTCACGTTGGACACAGCAAAAAATGGAAGAGTGAAACGACAAAGCTGCTGGATTCGTTTCCCTCGTTCTGTCAGTTTGGCCACATGTCTGACTTCCTGTGAGATGCTGAACTAACCACCTCTGTGAACTAACTCTGAATTTTACTGTTAGATGCTCCTTGACGTGCCCTTCCTAATAGGACTCTCGTTCTGCTTCTCTTTTCAGCACCTGTTGAAAATTTAGAAGCTGGTATTGTTTAAAACTCCGTTGGGATGTATGGAATTCTGGTGAGCCAGTGGGTGGAGGAGGAATGCCCAGGAATGGCAAAGGGGCCTACGGCTGAAGCTACAGGCAGCTCCTGCAATGAAGCAAGCCTGAACTTCATCGGTTCTTTTCCTTATATAGAAGTGCTGGGGCCTGGGGCCAGGGAGTCTCTGAGCTGAACCCTAACACAGTAATGAAATGTCTGTATCCAAGTCTGGTCTGATCAGCGCCTCAGCTTTCTTCTCTGAAAATACAGAGATCAATTTTTGGCTGGTGCTTGCTTCTTTTCTGGATGGCTCTAGATTGTTCTCTGCACCTGATCCAGGGCATAACTTGTAAGCATCCAGGATATGTGATGTATTTGTGACAGTAGGTTGCTATTTTGAAATCAGGGAACTGCCTAGAGTCAAGTGCATGCTAAATAAGTTCTGAAGATTGACTTTTGAGGGTTCTCTATTGAAGCTAAGAGAGAAACCAAAGGAAAAGAATTTCCCCCTTCATAGCTCCAGGCCCCTGCTGAAGGGCCGAGTTTCATAAACTGGACCCCATCCTTGGAGTCTGGCTGGCTGCTGGGTCAAGTTTCTATTATTATGTTAATGGATCACAGCACAGCCCTCTAAGAGGTTTTGGCAAAGGGTAACCCTTTGTCTGCCAAAGATAGGCTCTGGCTTTGCCTGTCAGCCCAGTTTGCACCATAAACAGTGGTGACCCATAAGCCAGCCAGTCAATTTAAAGATGGCCTTATTAGGCAGGCACAGAAGGCTGGTGTCTGGGCAAGGGCTGGCAGGGCCTGCTGTGGTTGACTTGTGTTGTGTGAGGACAGGAGAGCCACACCCTGGAGACCCGGCCTAGTACTGTTTAGTTAATTATAGCGCTCTGTGATGACAGGAATATATGAGCTCCTTGGTAGATATGATTTATGGCGTGGTTAGAAAACAAGAAGTCTGGGGCTGGAGAGATGGCTCAGCGGTTGAGAGAGCTGACTGCTCTTGTGGAGGACCCGGGTTCGATTCCCAGCACACACACTAAGAACTGTCTTTAAGCTGGGCGTGGTAGCTCTCGCCTTTAATTCTAGCACTCACTCGGGAGGCAGAGGCAGGCCTCTGTGAGTTCGAGGCCAGCCTAGTCTACAGAGTGAGTTCTAGTCCAGCTGGGGCTCTTGGGAGACCCTGTCTCAAAAAGAGAAAAAGAAGAAGAAGAAGAAAAAGGAAACAAGTCTGCAGTGGAGGGTGACTTCTCAGAGGACCAAGTGCTTTTGCTCATTTCCCTGGGGCTCATTTTACTGTGTAGCTTGTACTGATAGAAGTGTGGACTTTATCAGAAATGTTTATTTCCCTTTGAGGGGAGGTTAGGGACCAAACCTAGGAGCTCAGGCACGCTAGGCAAACACTGTGTTATAACGCCTTAATGATAAAAGACTAGTCCTGGTGGCTGGAGGGACGGCTCTGCCGGTAGGCATGCTAGGTAGGCATGCTAGGTAGGCATGCTAGGTAGGCATGCTTGGTAGGCATGCTAGGCATGCGCGGTGCAAGTCTGCTCATCTGAAATCTTCCCAGCACTCTCATAAAGGTGGAAGGGAAGGACCAAGGCCACAAAATTGTCTTCTGCCCTCTGTACACGTGTGGGTGCGTCCACACCGATTATCACGTGTATGTGCATGGCCCCAATAATAATATCAATAATAATAATAAAGTAATTTTAACAGTGGGGGAGAGAAAACAAATTTTGAAAACAATTGATATCAATAAATGATCACTTTCTTTGATATATTTAGATGTTTTGCCTTTTGTTTTGTTTTGTTTTTGCTTTGCATACTAGGCTGGAACCCAGGGCCTCAGGCCTGCCAAGCCAACATTTTCCAGTGAGCACTACCCCACCCTTGCTTGGCCTTTTCAAGGGAGGCCTTTTCAATCCACTTAATCCCTCCAGTGGATTACATTGCTTTATTCAATTTTGTTTATCCATCCTTAATTACTACATTAAGTGACCAGCTACATAAAAAAAAAAAAAACTATCCATTTGTCTAGGACAGCACAGCTTACAGAACCTCTTCTGTACATTGCTCCAGCTGTTTCCATCTGCTAGGAGATCAGTCCTCATTGGAACCCTCAGTCAGTGACACCTGACCAAAGTACTGGGAGCCTGTGAAGTCTCACCTGCATTCCCCCATGTCTTGACCAATCAGCAAACATCCTAGGAGCCTCTTCTGAGATCCTGGGGTGCATACTAAGTCCCAGTTAATGTCACCAGTGGGAAACATTGGTGACCTCTGGGTGGCACGCTGCTGGTCATTTCTTGGTGGTTCACACTGATCCTGCCATTGTTGTTAAGAGACCCATCACAGAGGCCCAGGGGTGTTCAAAGCTCTTTCTTTCCAGTCATTCAAGTACAGTTGCAGAACAACTGTGATCCATCAGGTCTGCCACCTAGACTGGGAGACTCACGAAAACCCTCCTGTCTGACGACTCCTTGAGCCCAGGGGTGTTCAAAGCTCTTTCTTTCCGGTCATTCAAGTACAGTTGCAGAACAACTGTGATCCATCAGGTCTGCCACCTAGACTGGGAGACTCACGAAAACCCTCCTGTCTGACGACTCCTTGAGCCCAGGGGTGTTCAAAGCTCTTTCTTTCCGGTCATTCAAGTACAGTTGCAGAACAACTGTGATCCATCAGGTCTGCCACCTAGACTGGGAGACTCACGAAAACCCTCCTGTCTGACGACTCCTTGTTTCCCTGGCTCTGCTCAAGTAAAAACCGTCTAGTGGTGAGCATTGAGGGGTGGAGCTTGATGGCAGTTTTCCTCCAGCTCCCTGGCTGAATGGGATGGTGGTATGAGCCGCTCTCCCTGCCTGAGGC
This sequence comes from Rhizomys pruinosus, assembly GCA_009823505.1. Taxonomy (NCBI): domain Eukaryota; kingdom Metazoa; phylum Chordata; class Mammalia; order Rodentia; family Spalacidae; genus Rhizomys; species Rhizomys pruinosus. The sequence goes on from VZQC01007130.1 coordinate 152,512, forward strand.
TACCTTTTCAGTGAAGAAAGCCCACTTTGTACCCACGTTGCTTCTGGAGATGCTGTAGATTAGTGCAGCAGATTTAGGGCTCTACTGGTCAGGTCCTGGTTTAGAACTTTTGTGGGTTCACGCTTCCTGCAGGTCACACACGGACTTGGTTCCTTTCCCAGGTTCCCAGGATGCTCTGCGTGTGCCTGCATTGTGTGTCAGCTTGCGGTTTACCCTTTCTTACTGGGTATTATCTTAATCGTTTTTACTCATGCATTTCAATGCTATCAAGTACCATCACCCCATCCATCTCCAGAATGCTTTTCTCATCCCTAAGCTGAACTCCACTGGAACATTCCCTCCCCTTTCCAGGTGCTGCACCTCTGTTCTACTTTCTGACTCTGTGACTGACTGTTGCAGGGCCTCAGGTAGGAGCCAGGCAATATTTGGCTGCTTCATTACAGGTGGTGTAATAGCCGTGGCTTCATTCACGCAGCAAGTGTCGGAACACCACAGGCCTTTGGAAGGTTGGATAATGATCCACTTTATCCATAGTTTAGTGTTCGGTTTATTTGGCCATCTGTTGTGATAGTGGGGCTAGAACCTAGGGCCTCGTACATTCTGGGAAAATGCATGTGTGGATGAGAGGTACTCTCAGTCCCGCTGCATGTGTTAAACTTGGAACTTAACCTTGGCCCTCTGTTCTCACTCTGAGAATCCCTTGTCCTGTCTCTGAAGTATGTGGAATTTACTTCCTAAGAGTGATTAGTTAAAGACCCCAATTCAACTTGAAATGTCCATGATTACATCTTCACAACAAATGTTAACATTTTCATCTGAACTCTTACATCAAAGACATTAATAACTCTTAAAGAAGATTTCAAAAAGTCTCTGCTTCAAGCAAAGAGTTATAAGTATAGATAGGTTGGTGTGGTTTTTCTTTCAATATGTCTGATAAAGTAGCTGTGCGCTCTAATATGGATTATTGTGGGAAGACCTTCTGCCTTTTATCCCGGCCTACACAGCCTGTGTTAAATTACCTTAGGTCATGATGTAAGGAAAGCATTTATTTGCAGACTTGTTCAAAATATTACTCCTAACACAGAGCATTTTCCGGAGCACACAGGAGGGGGGCAGACTAGAATACAGAATGTGGGGTGTAGGAAGAATTTGCATGGGATAAGGGAGATGAGAGACCCCAGTGGAGTCCCTTGGGTGCAGTTGCCTCATGTCAGGCCATTCTACCCTTAGATTAAGGGTCTTAAACACATAAATAAAATCTACCAAAAAAAATGAGAATACCACTTATGACTGATCTGGTATACAGAATACTCCTTTATGAGGCAATAAGAATATGTCTTCAGCCTTGGGACTTCAGCTCCACCATGGTCTTCAGTAGTTTATAGACTTCCTTAAGATTATTTCTGTGGCGCATCTTAATTTTAGAACTGTGTCACCAGCTCACAGCAGCGCGTACTCAGACAGCTGTTCCGGGCAGTTCTGCCTTACTCATTTCCGCCCAGCTCACTTTCCAGCTGCCTGGGAGTACTTTCACCTTCATTAAGGGGACACAGTAAGGGGGTGCAAGATGGTTTCACATAGTCTTCCTGGGACCAAACATGCAGAGTTAGCAGTGTGCTCCATGTTGAAAATCCATACACATTCTCACTCAGCCCTCTCTGCACCTTCCTATTTCCTCTCTTACTTTCTTTGGTCTGGTCAGAGAATGCTATTTTGCCATTAGAAATTTGTTTTAAGGGTCTGAGGATACAGCTCAGTTGATAGTGTGCTTGCTTGCCTAGCATGTACGAAGTCCTGGACCCAGTCCCCAGCACTGCATAAACTCGGCATGGTGGTGTAGACCTCTCAGCACTCAGGAGGTAGACAGAAAGTTCAGGAGTTCAAGTTCATTCTTGGGCTACTTAGGGAGTCTGAATCCGGGCTGGGATACATGAGAACCCTGTCTCAAAAAACAAAGAGAAAGAAAAGGAGGGGAGGATAGCCAGGGAACTTTCTGGTAACTGCAGGTGCACCTGCCTGGTATTCTGCATGCTTCTGTGGCTAGCTTCTCACCCATGCTCCTGTATGAGACCCCAGCTGACCTCTGGTTCACCCAGTGGGTACAATCCTTTCTTTGGTCTGTCTGTACTTTCTGTAGCTGAGGTGGGTATTCCTTTATGCTCCCCAAGAAAAACCTGCAACAATATCCTGTGTCAGTTTTGTCATCTGCAAATGGGGTGATGACGGGCCTATCCTAGCAGGCTTTCGGAAGACATAGTGGGTCCAGTGTTTGCAGGACTCAGCCTGGGGATGGAGGCCTGAAGGCTGCAGGTCTTTACCTTATCACAGACACGGAAGGTGACCATTTACCAGTCAGGTACTTGATACCCTCCTTGGCCTTGTTTCTGTTTCTGCTCCATGAAGGTCACCTCTCCAAGGACAGCTGTCACTTGTATTATAAGGGCGTTGGAACATCTTACTCATGACCTCTGACTGAGGGCCGAACTGCAGCAGAGAGCTGTGCTGTGCAACCCTTAGCGTATTATAAGGGCGTTGGAACATCTTAACCGTGACCTCTGACTGAGGGCTGAACTGCAGCAGAAAGCTGTGCTGTGCAACCCTTAGTGTCCTCTCACCTTAGCCTTGAACCTGCAAAGCAGGGACTGACTCCCACTGGCATTGTCAATAGCCCAATTATATCGTCACATGATGTCACAGCAGGCCTCTCATCTTCCTTCCTGCATGGAAATATCTGATGTTCCACAGAATCAAGTCACATTTTAGAGATACAGACTTTATTAGGATTCTCGAGCTGAAGAAGGAGGCCAAAAGAGGACATCAGGTGACCTTAAAATAGGGTCTCTGAACCTGAAGCTCGCAGCCTGGGCTAGGCTGGTTGGCTGGCCAGTGACCTTCTGGGATCCTGTTTCTGTCTCAGTGCTAGTGTTACAGTCATGTGCAGGCATGGATACCGAAGATTCGAACTCAGGTCCTCATGTGTTTACCCACTGAGCCATCCCTCAGCCCCTCATGGCCACTTCCTCTTGCTGTCAAATGTAGGTTTCTTCAGTCTTACTTGGTTTCCTGAAGAGGAGCTATTTATAGTAGAGTAAGTTTTATACCTATAGTTTCTTAAAGAACTTTGTCAATTTTTCTATCAGGAAACCATATTGAAGTCTGTTTTGTATCAGGATTGGTGTGAGCCAAATAATCCTAGTATTTCTTCTTCTAACACTGTCTTTTCCCTTTTTCTCCCTTGCTACCGTTTCCTACACCTCAGGGTTCATGTGGCTTCTATCTCCTGTCCAGAAGATAATTACCACCATGCCCAGCTTATTTTTTTTTTAACAGCTTTATCTGCCATATTTCTTTCCAGTTTTATAAGAGGTAACTGCAAGACTAGAGATGGTGCCATGGACTGTGTAGGAACAGGGTTGATGTTTCCTATAATGGCAAACTGTCTTCATTGCTCTTCTCCTTGCTATGATAAATTACCACAGGGCTTAAGAAGGTTCAGTCCAGAGTTGGAGAGATGGCCTAGCGGTTAAGAGTGCTGACCGCTCTTACAGAGGACCCGGGTTCGATCCCCAGCACCCACATGGCGGCCGAGAACCGTCTGAAACTCCAATTCCAGGAGAACTCCAGTTCCAGGGGAATCCGACACCCTCTTCTGACCTCCGAGGCATTGCACGACACGGGTGCACAAACTTGCATGCAGATAGTACATTGATACACATACAGAAATAAATAAATGCCGGGCGTGGTAGCGCACGCCTTTAATCCTAGCACTTGGGAGGCAGAGGCATGGGGATCTCTGTGGGTTCAAGGCCAGCCTGGTCTACAGAGTGAGTTCCAGGACAGCCAGAGCTACAAGGGAGACCCTGTCTCAAAAAGACCAAAAAAAAAAAAAAGGTTCAGTCCATCTTGGTTGCTTTGTTGGATTTTGTTTGTTTGTTTGTTATTGTTTTGGGGGTTTTGTTTTGTTTTGTTTTTTGACAGGTTCTCCCTAGTCCCAGGCCACCTAGAAGTCCCTGTGTGGACTAGGCTGGCCTCAGTCCCACAGAAATCCATCTGCCTTTGCCTCTTGAGGGCTGGGATTAAAGGCGTATACCACTGTTCGGTGTTTAAGTCCATTTTGGCAGGAAACTGTAGTAGACTTCATTGTGGATTTTGCATCTGAAGGCTCCTCACACCTCAGTGTGGATTGGGAAGAAGCAGAGCTTGCAGTAGGCTGTGCCCCAAAGGCCTGCCTCAGGGACCCACCTCTGCCAATGTGCCACAAAGCTTCAGTAGCCCCTGAGAGCCGTGCTGCCAGCCAGGAGCCAAGTGTTGAGATACATGAGCCCTGTGTGGTACATTTCAGATTCAAAGAGTAATACATGCTTCATTCATTTATTCACTCATTGTTTCTTTATTTTCATGAAAATGTAATGGTATCTAAGCTGATCTGATTTAATCCGAGGATCTGAAACCCAAAGTATCATTTTAGAATATTATCACTAGCTTTCAGAAAAGACTATTATTCCATGGTGTCAAATTTGCTGTGGGCCTACTGTGTACCAGGTCCAGTACTTAGGACTGAAGATGGAAAGACAGACAAACTCAAGTTCCTTGCCTCTTCATAGACACACCCCCCCCTCTCCAGGATCCTCTCCCTCCTACACACAAGTTATCTTCTGGAAGCCCTTCTTTAGCCCATTTCTTACCTTGTGATTGAGTCTGTTCCCACTGTTCTTGTTCATGTCCCCTTATAAGTATGAATTTTTTAATCTCTATTGCAAGTTGCTCTTCCAAATTCATTGTCATGATTTGAGCCTTGCAGCTGAGCCTTTTTCTGAGACAGTTAAAAATAAACAGATGCCATCTTGTGGGTGGAGCTTAATGGCTTCTGCCTCAAATTAAACTTGTTGAATCTCCTGGCAATATCTGTCATTTCTTTTCCCACAGTTTTGCTCATATGTTGTTCATAAACCTCAACTCTTAAGTATGAAATTTTGGCTCCCGGTTAGGTAAAATATTTCATTTAACTCAGCCAAAGCCAAACGTGTACAGCCTGGGGACACTTGGGGCAGCCCCCCACTGCTCCACAGCACACTGAGAGCCTCTGTGGGGTTTTCTCTTTGGGGATTATTTGTTTGTGGATAACAAGGGGGAGTTCTTCTTGACCCACGTGATGGTTAAGTCCTGGCGTTGGCTACCCATGCAAAGCTGCTCTGTTATGGAGCTATGGTCTCCGAGTGGTGCCATCTGAAGCGCCCCCTCGTTGGAACCCCATCTGGTGCAGCCTCCCCAAGTCTAATTTCTGCTTGTAATCTGATTAAGGGGTTTGATTTGTTGCAGCCTGCAGCCTTTTGCTTTGTGTTGATCATCAGCTCAAGGACATGAGCTCCTGGTCGCTCCCCCTAGCCCTGCACTCTGAAAAATCGCAACCCAGTTTTGCTTAGACCAGCCCAAGGCTGTAGCTGGTTGAATATTAGCTTTAGAATCAGGCTGCTCGTCAGCCTGCCGTGTGCAGCCATGTTCAGAAACCCAGGTCTTTCCAGCTACTTGGGAGCCTTCAAGTTCTCTGAGAAGCAAGGTAAGACAGGGGGACTATAGAAAGGGTATTTCCGGGTCCCTTTCGTAGCTTGTTTGTGGTGGAATCCTGCAGTTCATCCTCCGTTCTCCAGGACCCAGGCAATATGCAGTTGTCCTAAAGGATGCTTTAACTATCTGACTCTGTATCCAGGCTTTGCTGTTGTCTTGCTAAATGATGAAAGCTTTTATATAGCAAAATTGCAAATTAAATTCTAAACTTTGGATCAAATCCGGGTATGCTGCACTGTAGCTAACGAGGTTTCCTAAAATGCCTTAAATAAGAACTTATTTCAAGCAGACAGTAGTGGGTACATCTCTTTTTCTTAACTTTTCCTATGAGACAGTTTGGAGCAAATATGGTCTTTTCAGAGGTTTCCTTTCCAGCACAGAGCCAGTAAATGTTTTCCATCTGATTGCTGAAGTGCTATTACATACTAAGCGTAGTGTTGGGACAAAACTGAGATGCTGAAGGTATTTTAAATGTGAGACTTGTAACCCAGACGATATGTATCTAAAATGTCTCATATATAAGCACTCTGCTGGGCAGTACCTGGAACAATTCAGGAGCTTCCTTTTATGATACTTGATAGGTCTTTGATCAGAATACTCTTTCTTCAGGTAGTTAACAGGATGCATTAGAATACAAAGCTGGATGTCTCAGTAGCTTGATACTGTACATTGTGCTGCTCCAGGACTCAGGATATATTTCATATAGAATTGTTATCTTGTATGTTTTGTGCCTCCTTTTTTCCAAGGCTTGGCTTCTACCAAGCCATGGGGTGCTTCCTCAGGGAAGGACTTTCTCTCAGTGGTCCATGTGTGGTTTTTCTGGGTACAGATAGTGCCTGTACTAAAAACTGCAGAGATGGTTGCTGGCTCGGAGCCCTGTGGAAATTCTGTCTTTGCCTGGTTTTCATTAACCCATTTACCTGGGGTGTGTATTTTTCCTGTGTGGAATTGTTACAACCTGTCTCTACTTTAGGTGGATGGATGGATAGATAGACAGACAGACAGACAGACAGATGTATATATCATATCATCACAAATAAATGAGGGCAGGCATGGATGGTAGTGCATGCCTTTAATCCCAGCACTCAGGAGACAGAAGCAGGTGGGATCTCTGTGAGATTGAGGCTAGCCTGGTCTACATAGCAAGTTCCAGGACAGCTGGGGCTACAGGGAGACTCTGTCTCAAACACCACCACCAACAACAAAATGAGACAGACCATTAGGACGATGCATCAGGTAAAGGTATTTGCTATCAAGCCTGATGACCTGAGTTTGATTTCCGGGAAAGAGAGAACTGACTTCTGCATGTTGTCCTCTGACCTCCACACACAAGCCATGGCACACACACACACACACACACACACACACACACACATTATAAATCTACTGGGCAGATTACTTTCAATATTTCTGGTTATCTTGGACCAAAATTGCTTAATTATTTCCCTCCCCCCCCGATTATGTAACTGTTATTTGGTACTTAATTATTTCAAGTTATTTTTTTCTGTAATAAATTTAAATGACAGTCTTTAACTATGTCAGATTTTTAAATATATATATATTTTAAAATTATACATTATATGTCTGAGTATTTTTGCCTTCATGTAAGTGTACTCATGTCCTGAAATGCTTATGGAGGTCAGAATAGGGTGTTGGGATCCCCTAGAACTAGAGTTACAGATGGATATTAGCTGCACTGTGGGTGTTGGGAACTGAACTCAGTAACCTCTGAGCAATCTCTCTAGCACCCCAGATTTTTTGAACCCACAGACTATAGTGGCTTTTTTGTGTGTGTATCTTTTCAAGATGGTCTCCCTGTAGTCCCAACTGGCCTGGAACTCACTATGTAGACCAGGCTGGCCATGAATTCACTGAGATCTGCCTGCCTCTGACTCTTGAGTGCTGGCTGAGATTAAAGGTATGCACACCCAGCTGCTGACTTCTTTCAGAAGAGAATAAAACAAACAAGTAAATAAGAGCCTGGCCTGTGTAAAAGCTGTGTGTAGAATTTGATTCTTAGATGGTATTAGTATTGTTATGTGGCTAATAATGTCCTTTTTTCTTAAGTTACAAATTCAAGGGGGAGTTTAAAGAGTATTTTCTTTTTAAAATGTTCTTCAGTTATTGTGCTGTTTTAACCTTACATTCTTTCTTTTCCCGTAGATTTCAACAAGACAAACTTAAGCTTCATTGGATTCCCACATCAAAGAGAAACTCCAAGGTAAAATGACCTTTGCACCAGGCATCTTAAGCTTTGGAGATGTGTAGTGGCTTTCAAAGTGATTCCCTTAAATCCTGTCTTCTTTCCCTCTGCAGCGCTGGGAATGGAACCCAGTGCCTGTCCGTGCTTTTCTGATGCTTCACCCATGATCTAAACCCCCAGCCACCGGGCTTTTCAATTTCTAACCATGAGCTTGTTTGGCAATATATTTTCTCCTTAGCATTTTCTTCCAAGATTACGTGATTCAGTGGTATAGGTTCTATGTCAGTTATGCAAAGTACTGGGTTCAGTGTGTGTGTGTGTGTGTGTGTGTGTGTGTGTGTGTGTGTGTGTTTGTGTGTGTGTGTGTGTGTGTGTGTGTGTGTGTGTAAGTACACACATGTCATGCAATGCCCAAGGAGGCCAGGAGAGGGCATTGGATCCCCTGGAACTAGAGTTATGGAGGGTTATTAGCTGCCTGTGGGTGCTGGGAATTGAACCCAGGTCCTCTATAAGAGCAGTCATTGCTTCTTTTAACCACTGAGCTGTCAGCTTAGCCTTGTCTCTCCTGCCTTCCCTTCATTTTGCCCATTCTCCCCTCATCCAGCTGTGGTCCACACACCTGTGAATTCCTGCTTCCATGCCATCTCTCTCAGCCTCTGCCCTTGCTGTCCCCTTGCACACAGGGCATTGTGGGTATCACTGTGATTGGCTTACTGTGCTGAGAAGCTGTGGCACATAGCTGATAGAAGACACTGTGAAAGTGGCAGTGTGCAAAGAAGAGATCACTCTTGTAAGCCCTGCCAGTCATACAATAGGACATTACCACGTGTGAGGGCGGAGTCATCCCCGACACAGGCCTGGCTCTGACTTCATTTTGGTGTGAACACACACCAAAAACTCATGCTGTTAACAGAAGTATAAATAAATGGAAAGGTTACCATATTCTTGCCAAAAGAAAACACCCATTTAACTGTATGTGATGATGGCGTGGCTTTTAAGTTCTGTATTTTTTCATTCGGTTTCCTCCATCTTCATTAATACTTTATTAATGAGATGAATTTTAGCTTTCAGAAAGAGTTCTCACTTGAGGATAAAGAAGAGCTTGCTAACCACAAGAGAAGCCTCGATGCCAAGCTTTTAGCTGTGCTCCCTAAAGGTAAGACTTCCTGAATGGCTCCGCAGTGTCCGGGCATGTAAAGGCTCTGTCTGTCTCTAAAGGATTCTCGCTAGCCTCCTGGCTGCGCTCTCTTCTTCCAAGGACTAGCTTAGTTAAGAGCCTTCCCTTGGCTTCCCATCCTCACCTTTTTCTTGATCTTCCTTTCACTTACCGTTGGAGACTGAGTGAAGAGGTGGAGAGAACTCTTTTGCCTTTAACCTTCCCCAAGGTGGCTGAGGGGGTTGATCCGTTGGTTGTTTGCTTTTCACGCAGGAAACCCTAGGTTTGATCTCCAGTACCACATAAACTGGACATTTGTGAGGTAGAGTTCTGGAGAAAAGGTGTTCAGTGGCATTCCTCTCTGCAGTCTGGGATAAATTACACTCTGCCTCAAAGAATTTAATTCCTGGGGCTGGAGAGATAGCCTAGCAGTTAAGAGCACTGACTGCTCTTGCAGAGGACCCGGGTTCGATCCCCAGCACCCACATGACGGCTGAGAACCGTCTGTAACTCCAATTCCAGGAGAACTCCAGTTCCAGGGGAATCCAACGCCCTCTTCTGACCTCCGCGGCATTGCACGACATAGGTGCACAAACTTGCATGCAGACAGTACATTCATACACATACAAAAATAAATTAAATTAAAAAAAAAAGAATTTAATTCCTTCCCCAAAGGCTGCTGGTCCCCAGATACCCCTCCTCCCTAATTACCCACTTCCCTCCCGTCCCTCAGTACAGGTCTTCTTTATGCTCTGCTTCTGGGCATACAGAATTCAAGCACAGTATCTACAACCCCACCCCCTCCCCCGGGCAACACTCAGGTAATGGATACTATGTCACAGACATTTTTGAGCATTAAAAAAAAAAAAAACAAACCCACATTTTAGTTACATTTATTTACTGGTGTCTATGTGGATATGCCACATTTGTCAGTCACAGGACAGTTTTGTGGTCCTTCCGTCACCTGGGCCCCAGGGAGCTTTTCCAGGCCGAGTGTCTCATTGGCCTCCTGGTCATCTTTGTGGGTGACTGTTTGTGGTAGCAAGTGTACCAGAAGTAGATCCTGTTTTGCTCTGAACCAGCAGATCCCTCCTGCTTTTCTTCTGGCATGGTAGAAACATTGTCTATCTTTTATTTCCCTGACTGCAAGGGTAGCATAAGGAACGATCTTTTTGGAACCAGCTGACAAAGTGTCTGTATCTCAAAAGAGTGGTGGAACCCAACCTTTAGAAAGCAAGTTGATAAAAAGTTTTTTTTCCTGCTCTAAAAGAAAAAAGAAGCCTAAAAGAAATTAGATCACAAGAAATATTCTTTTAATAGAAACTAAATCCAGTTTCAAAGGCACACTGACAAATTGAAAGATATCCATAGAAGCTGAGTAAGTGACAAGCCCTGACATAGTCGGCTGGGGTTGGGCCTTTGAAAGGCTCCAGAGATTTGGCCAGGGGAGGAAAAATTAAGCAGGACCATGTTGCAATTTTTCAGTGCTTCCAAAACTGTTAACTGAAATATAGACTTACCGTGTGTTGCTCTGGAAGAAAAAGAAGAATACAGTGGAGAATTAAAGGGACATAGATAAGATTTCATATGAAAAAGAATTGAATTATAGCATCCCATCCCTGGGCAATGTGTTCTGTGATTCCCAATAGATCTCTAAACTAGGACGGATACCGATTACCTCTGCCCACCATTTCCCTTCTTCTGAAAGCATACCTACAATAAGATTTAATTTATAGCTTAGCCACACCCAGAGTTATGTGAGTGTGGATTCTGATGCTGTTGAGAGACTGAAGACAGTACTAAGTAAGATTTGAAGACTCTAATTGAGTGCAGGAGACTGCCCTGTGGAAAGCTGGGCTGTTTGAAAGGGGCTGCTTATCCAAGAGGGAATGACCCATGTGTGAGCTCGCCCTCAACTCACTAGTGTTCAAAAAGATGCCTTCAAGATAGGATGAATGGTGTAGAGGATTCACACAGGGATAGCTGGGTGGACAGGCATAATATGAAATGAGCCTCTCAACTATCAGGAGTCCCTGCAAAAGACAAGCCCAGTTGTGTTTGAGGGGAAGTTGTGCTTAAAATCTAGGAATATGATTAAAACTGAGTCTGAGCCGGGTGTGGTGGCGCACGCCTTTAATCCTAGCACTCAGGAGGCAGAGGCAGGTGGATCTTTGTGAGTTCAAGGCCAGCCTGGTCTACAGAGTGAGTTCCAGGACAGCTGGGACTACAGGGAAACCCTGTCTCGAAAAGACCAAAAAAAAAAACCCAAAAAAAACTGAGTCTGAAAGTGAACAAATGGGGGGCTGGAGAGATGGTCAGCTGTTAAGAGGGCTGGCTGCTCTTGCAGAGAATCGAGTTTGGTTCCCAGCAACATCATGGCAGCTAACAACTGTCCACAATTCCAGTTCCAGGGCTCTGATGCTGTCTTCTGGCCTCCATGGACATTGCATGCGATTACATACATACATATATACATACATGCATGCAGGCAGGCAGGCAAACACTCATACACATAAAATAAAAATAAATAAATTAAAAAAATTTTAAGTGAACAAATGGATTCAGCCATAACTGAGAAGAGTTGTCTGGGGCCTGGGTCTCTTTTACAAAGGTTCCCCCCAGCTACAGCCTTCTCCTGAATCTTCTCTGCCCCAGTTCCTCTGGATAAATAATATAGTCGGCACAGGGTGAGATGCTGGGTTCTTAAAGACTCATACTACAATTTCGAATAGAACAAAATTTAAAAACATGTAACCTTATTAACTAGGCTTATTACAAAATTTATCATAATTGATTATAAAAATATGATTTTCCCAAATCGAAGATGTTAATCTTATGTATTAACTAGATTCATGGTTTTAAATTGACAAGGCTTTAGCTCTTTGATGTCATGCTTAAAATGTGCCTGTTTCCCCCCCACCCCACCCCCATCCCTTTCAGTCCCCATGTCCCCATTTCATGTCCTTATCTTAGGGTTCCTGACAGTCAGCGAAGACTGGTATTTTCAGCAGTCTGTTTTTGCATCATACCAGATTTCTAAATCCTTTTAACAATATAACATTTACAAAGGATAATTTGGGGGTTTGTTTTTGTTTGGTTTGGTTTGGTTTATTTGTTGCTGGGAATGCAGCGCAGACCGTCAAGTACCAGACAGTGGTGGACTGCCACCGAGCTGTGTCCCTGGCCTAATCTTGTTTCAGTGATGTTGAGTTTTATCTTCATTCTTAATTTCCCAGACATTTCTTTGTTCATTTAGTGAAGGTTTTTGGCTCTTGTGCAACTGAACATTAAAATGCCCATTTAGTTTTCTGTCTTGGACTTCCCTTAACATGTATCACAGCAAGAATTGAACAGAGTAAAAATATTCTCCTATGGAAGGGGTGGCAAGATAACTTGCCAACTAAAAATGCCCCCAAGCTTGATCGCCCGAGTTCAGTTCCTAAAACCCACATGGAAGGAGAAAACTAACTCCTGAAGTTGTTCTTGGACTCACAGGAGTGTCATGGCAATACACACACACACACACGCACACACACACACACACACACACACGCACATCACACATGTACATACAAATAAATGAATGAAATAGCTGTAAAAGAAAAATAAGAATGAAAGAAATATTTGACTATGTAAAGATTATAGCATTACATAGACTTTGCCTTTCTCAGTTAAGAAATAGAACAGAGGGCTGAATGGGTGGCTTAGTGATTAAGAGCACTGGCTGCTCTTAACAGAGGACCTAGGTTTGGTTCCCAGCCCTCACATGTTGGCTAACAACCATCTGTGTCTCCAGTTCCAGGGTATCCAATCCCCTCCTCTAGCCTTTGCATACGTGTGGTGCACCTACATACATAGGCAAAACACTCATACACATAAAATAAAAATTAATTAATTTTTAAAAATAAAAGTTACATTGTTTTCTCTAATAGTGTTATTATTAAAATGTAATGCATAGAACACGTGGTTCATCCATTTAAAATGTATTTACCTCATTGGCTTCCAGCATGCTCACGGAATTGTATCTCCATCTCCACAGTCAGTATTATAATGCTTTTGTTTTTCTTGAAAGAAACCCCATTCTCTCAAGACTTCACCCCTTTGTTATTCCTCTGGTTTGATGGTTACTTTGTATTGGTGTCTGCAGAGCTCCTGTGCGAGCCAGACCAGTATTTGGAGTACCTGTGCTCTTAGGCTGTCAAGTGACAGGGTGAAAAGCAGTCTTGGCAGTACCCACCACTTACATCTTTGCAAACTCCTACTCTACTTAGTTTGGAGGACTAAATTCAACATTGTCTTTACCAAAAGTCCTCAGTTTCTCAGAAGTGATTGAAGAAACTATGCTTATTAGGAAACATTTTTAGGAGACCACATTATCCTGAATACTGGTGTTATGTATTGTTATTAAAAAAATCATATTGTAGCCTTTAATCCTAGCACTTGGGAGGCAGAGGCAGGAGGATCTCTGTGAGTTCAAGGCCAGCCTGGCATACAAAGTGAGTTCTAGGACAGCCAGAGCTACAGTGAGACCCTGACTCAAAAAGACCCCCCCCCCAAAAATCATATTGTAAATATCTGCATGAATGTTGTTAGGTGACTTAAATGCCTTACTTGGTAACTGGGTGGTAAACTCTTAATCAGAAATGACAAAAGAGGGCCTAGAGAGACGAGTCAGTGGTTAAGAGCACCGGCTGCTTTTGCAGAGGACAGGTTTGGTCCCCAGCACCCACATGGCAGCTAACATCCATCCTTAATTCCAATTCCAGGGGAATCAGACACCCTCTTCTGACCTCTGTGGGCATTACATAACATGGGCGTATTTACATACACGAAGGCATTACACTTATACACAAAATAAAAATATAAAACTACTTTTGTATATTTTTGTTGAATTTTCGTGCATTTCACACACAGCATCTTTTTTTCTTTTTATTATTATTTGTTTATTTTTAAGGGATTCTACAATATAGCAACACGGTTGTTTTCAGATAACATTGATGTTGCTCAGTTTGCCGTACAATTAGGTAATTGGTGCATTTTGCAAATATCTATGTCCAAATTTTGAACAACCCAAGGTTCCCATAGTCCAGTTGGAAAAGCTTGTATGCACAGGCATGTTGATCAATTAGGAGTCCAGACTATATTGCTGTGGTCTCATGATTCACCCCTATCTCTCTGCAGCCCTTACATTCTACCATGCCTCCTCTTCCACAATTTGTTTCCTGGGCTTTGGGAAAGGGGCACAAGTGGGTGAGAAGAAAACAGTCTACTTTCTTTGGAGTTGTCATTTTGGACTCTAGTCTGTTCAGGTTGTTTCCCTTCATGGGTTGACAGCTTATCCAGTGATAGCTTTTTAGTCATACTAACAAAGCACAAGCAATTGGATGTACAGGCATTTAAGCAGTACTAATTATTATGGCAAGCTAAGCTGTGAGCATAGACACAGATGCTTGGATGCATACACAACATCTTAATCATGTTTGTACTCCAGAGCGGCCTGTGACCTTATCCATAGCCAGCTTTTCAAGTCTGCGACCCTGATGAAGCACATCAGTTGGCCTATTAACTACTCTTCTGAAACTCCCCTTTATTTCAGAGAGGTTGATGGCTGGCCCTGAGTAATGGTTTTGGTTCCCTTCCGTGTTGCTATGATAAAACATCTTGACAAAGACTACTTAAGGGACAGTGCAAGGGACAGCCCATCCTGGTGAGGAAGTCAAGGCCACGGGAGCTTGAAGCAGCTGGTTCCATCATAAGCACAATCAGGAAGCAGAGAGTGATGAAGGCTGTTGCTCTCGGCTCCCTTCTCCACTTACGCAGTCCGGGATCCCAGCCAGGGGAAGGGTACCGACCACAGTGAGCAAGTTGTCCCAGCTCAATGAACATAATCAAAATAAGCTTCTACAGACATGCCTGGAGACCCATCTCCTAAGTGAGCTTAGATTCTCTTAAGTTGACAACACTAACCTTCACAGTAGTGGTCTGCCAAGAGTGGTGGAGGCCCTTGGAGGGTACGTTGGCCTCTGCCCTTGTCCTTCTCCGCCATCCCTGCTCCAGGCTTCTGTGATGTACTTCCAGCTGCCTACTCAGTGTGTCTCAGAAGGCCAAACAGGTCAATGATTGTAATGGAGAGGAGACCGTCCTATCTTCCAGTTAGTTGGTCTTTCCTTCTAGAACATTGTCTGTGTTCTAGAATGACCAGAACAAGTCCCATGCTCTGCTACAATATTTTTTTAAATACATCTTTAATTGTATAATTTCTACAGACAACTTAAAACATTGAAAACTTAATGAATAAGTTTAAACAGTGTCTAGTTAGAACAGGAAAAGGTTCATCTTGACTTTTTCTAGTAGTAGCTACATGACATTCTATGTGTTAAACATTCTTACACTTGTCCAGGTAAGGTGCCCTATCCAGAGGATACTGTTTGACTCACAGCTAGAGCCATAAGTATAAGATCCCTTTCAGAGGCCTGGAAATTTGATTTCTAAAGCCTTTCTAGGTGTCTTTTTGAAGAATGTGACCCCTCAGGCTGGAGAGATTGCTCAGTGGTTAAGAACACCAACCGCTCTTTCAGGGGACCTTAGTTCCATTCCCAGGCCCCACATGGCAGCTCACAACTGTAACTCCAGTTCCAGGTGATCTGACACCCTCTTCTGGCCTTCATGAGCGCTAGACACACATGGTGCACATACATTTATGCAGGTGTAACACACATACACATAACTTTTTTTAGTAAATAAAAATAAAAGAATGTGACCTCACCTTCCCATTAGGTCTTAAATGTTTATTTCAAGCTCTTTGATATATGGCGGCCTTGAAGATATTTTCAAAATGTATTCTACCACTCACTGAAGTTTTATCAGCATCTTGGTACTGAGCTCTTTTGTTAATGGGAAGCCAGTTCAAGCCAGGCTTTCCCTAGAGAGGCCATCAGGCTGTACACAGGGTGGTTCCCGTGGCCTTGTCCTCTCAATAGGAGCAGGCCAAGCCCCTCTACCTCTGGCTGCTCCATTCCCAGGGAAGCAACCTAGGAGGCATTTTTGAAACCAAAGGGATTATTTTGAAGCCACAGTATTAAGGCAGCTGCCGCTTAAAAATAAACACCAGACTTCCGTATCTGAGCATATTCGCGATTGTGAAGGTCACATATATGTATGGATAGTTTTGCTTCACTGTTTAAAATGACCACTTAAAAATCAATAGCAGGGGCTGGAGAGATAGCCTAGCGGTTAAGAGCACCGACGCTCTTGCAGAGGACCCGGGTTCGATCCCCAGCACCCACATGGCGGCTGAGAACCGTCTGTAACTCCAATTCCAGGAGAACTCCAGTTCCAGGGAATCCGAGACCCTCTTCTGACCTCCGTGGCATTGCATGACACGGGTGCACAGACCTGCATGCAGACAGTACATTCATACACATACAAAAATAAATAAATAATTAAAAAAAAATCAATAGCAAATTTGGGCTAGGGATGTAGGTCAGTGGGAGCGAGTATATGAAGACTATATGGCAAAAATAATTATTAATTATATCCCATGTCTCCACACCCTTCGTCTGCATTTCTTTCAGAATGTCTGCTCCGGCCTGGCTACCGTTCTCTCCTTCCTTTTCTGCCAGCTTCATGTCTCCAGGAACTCTTAGGAACCCTTGTGGTAAAGGGAAGACACAGGTTTAGAGTCACCCTCCACCAGCTGTGACCATCTCTCCCAAGAAACCGTTGCCTGGAGTCTCCACCTGTCCCTGTGATCAGCGTCACCTGAGAACTCTAAACCTCAACAAAGTGGTTTTCTTCTGGCCCTCCAGGGCTTCTAGAAGAATCTCACCCTCCTCCTCTTAGATTATAGCACAGAAACAAAGGTTACCACTTCCTTCCAATGAAACCCTGCAAGGGAGGCTTAGGACACGTGCTGATCCCGGCAATGGAAATACAGTCCTGTAGTTACAGATGCTTCCGGATTAAATGACAGGGTGAAGCAGGAGAGGATGAATACATGCCTGGGGCTGGCAGATGTCCCCAGGGGACCTCCTGGTATATGCTTTTCAAATGCTTTCCAAAATAAAAGCTTCAATACATTGTTAAACATAACAAAAGTTTAACTAGGTATATACTGGGATTTCCGTTTTTAAAAACACCACTGTACTAAAGAGATCTTGCAAGTTAAACGTCCTTAGAGTTTCCTGGGTGAAATAGAACTTACTCTTTTAGCTTATATGAGTTTACTTTTTAGCCCAAAATGTAACCTCTGTGTGTGTGTGTGCGCGCGTGTGTGTGTGTGTGTGGTGTGTGTGTGTGTGTCTCCCTGTGTGCATACATTTACTTGTTTACTATCTCCCTTCTTTTTTTTTTTTTTTTGGTCTTTTTGAGACAGGGTCTCCCTGTAGCCCCAGTTGTCCTAGAACTCACTCTGTAGACCAGGCTTGCCTTAAACTCACAAAGATCCACCTGCCTCTGCCTCCCGAGTGCTGGGATTAAAGGCGTGTGCCACCATGCTCGGCACTATCTCCCTTCTTACAAGGAAGCAGGAAGCAAGGCAATGTTACGTGTCACTGTTACATGGGAGCTAAGCACAGAAATTTGAGTTCCATATAATATGCTATACAAATGAATAAGAAGTGTGCCTAACTAGCAAACAATGGACCCTTTTGGGGGGCTGGAGAGATGGCTCAATGTTTAAGAGCACTTGCTACTCTTGCAGAGGACCCAGGTTTGGTTCCCAGCACCCACATGGTGACTAACAACTGTCTGTGACTCCAGTTCTAGGGGACCCAATGCCTTCTTCTGACCACTACAAGCATTGTATGACATGGGTACACTTACATACATGCAAGCAATACACTCATACACATAAAATAAAAATAACAAAAATGAAATGAGCAAAAACATTGGACTTCTTTGTTCTTTTCTGCTTTGTTTTAGTTGCAGAATTAAGAAAAATCTTTGAACCAAAGAAGAAAGACTTATTAGAAATGAAAAGGTAAGTACCTGTGTTATGTCACTACTGGGTAGATAGGTTTGTAACAGCAGTGTTTCTCTGTTCACTAGAATTGGTTTTAGATCTCATGGTGTCTTTCATGGGTCTATTGCACAGAAAAGAAAGAATTGCCAGGCGCTTGGAAGGAATAGAAAATGACACCCAGCCCAGCCTGTTGCAGAGCTGCACAGGGCTAGTGACTCATCGCTTGCTGGAGGAGGACACACCCAGATACATGCGAGCCACAGATCCTGCCAGCCCTCACATCGGTGAGCTCTGTGGTTACACATCACCTTTCTAATCTAATGACACTGGAAAATAAGAGGTCTGATACCTGAGAAGAGAAGGAAGGAAAGGTTTGTCTTGTGGTTTGAGGGGAAACAGTCCATCTTGAGAGGGATGGGGGTGGGAGTTCCAGGTAGCCAGTCACACATGTCCGCAGTCGGGAAGCAGAGAGAGATGAACGCTGGCGTTCCAGTGGCTTCCTTATCGTCCCCTTTTCATTCAGTCTGGGATCCTGTCCCATGAGTGCTGCCACCCACATTCAGGGTAGGTGTCAGCTCCTCAGTGAATCCTCTCTGGAAATGCCCAGAGCTGTGTCTCCAAGTCTACAAGCTGACAGTGATTATCTAGCACATACGACAACAGTATATTGCATGTAAATATAGTTTGGTTTTGTTGTTGTTTGTTTTTTGACAGGGTCTCCCTATATAGACCAAGCTGCTGGCCTTGGTCTCACAGATATCCACCTGCCTCTGCCTCCTGAGGGCTGGGATTGAAGGCTTATGCCACCACACTTGGCATTAAATACAGTTTCTTTTTTTTTTTTTATTTTCAAGATAGGGTTTCCCTGTAGCCCCAGCTGTCCTGGAACTCGCTCTGTAGACCAGGCTGGCCTTGAACTCACAAAGATCCTCCTGCCTCTGCCTCCTGAGTGCTAGGATGAAATACAGTTTCTTAAGTATGCTTGTTAAATATATCAGTAACACATAATCAGCTCCAGTCTGTCCCAGATGTGGTCCTCCAGCATCACACTAGTAAGAAATGACTCCTGTTGGCATGCTGCTGGGTAACTGTTGGCTGTCAGTCCCCCTATAAACTCTTTGGAGGCCGGCATCATATCTAACTCTCCACACTGTCAGGGCTCAGCATAGAATCTGCTGCCAGAGACTACTGGTTAATGTCTATGTATAAAGGACAGATCAAGATAGGTGCCTGGCCATGTGCATAGTAGGTTACATTAAATGCCCAGGTACCAAGCAAAGGAGGTGGCTTCTCCCAGGAGGAAGAGTTAAAAGCAAAGTTGGATCTTGGAT
Source organism: Rhizomys pruinosus (assembly GCA_009823505.1). Taxonomy (NCBI): domain Eukaryota; kingdom Metazoa; phylum Chordata; class Mammalia; order Rodentia; family Spalacidae; genus Rhizomys; species Rhizomys pruinosus. Next base: position 171,729 of record VZQC01007130.1, read on the forward strand.
AACTGTAGTTCTATTTATGCAGCAAGGCGTTCTCTTTATTTTATGTACGTGAAGATATTGCATGTGGATTTCCCAGTAGAGTATATGTCCAATGTGATTTGGCTTTTCTTCCAGTATGCTGAGTCATTGTTATGACATTGCTGAGTCATTCCTTATTATGACACTAGTTTCCCAGCTTGACCTCAGAAAGGGTGATGCAGTCTGGGCCCCAAGCTGCTGCTTTTCTTTCTTCTGTTTTAAAATATTTTATTTGGGGCTGGAGAGATGGCCTAGCGGTTAAGAGCACCGACCGCTCTTACAGAGGACCCGGGTTCGATCCCCAGCACCCGCATGGCGGCCAAGAACCATCTGAAACTCCAATTCCAGGAGAACTCCAGTTCCAGGGGAATCCGACACCCTCTTCTGACCTCTGCGGCATTGCATGACACGGGTGCACAGACTTGCATGCAGACAGTACATTGATACACATACAGAAATAAATAAATGCCGGGCGTGGTGGCACACGCCTTTAATCCTAGCACTTGGGAGGCAGAGGCACGCGAATCTCTGTGAGTTTGAGGCCAGCCTGGTCTACAGAATGAGTTCCAGGACACCCAGAGCTACAGGGAGACCCTGTTTCAAAAAGACCAAAAAAAAATTTTTTTTATTTATTTTACTTTTATTTTTATATGTATGAGTGTATTGCCTGCATGTATGTAAGTGCACCCATGTCATGCAATGCCCTTGGTGGTCAGTAGAAGGCATGGGAAGTCAGAAGAAGGCGTTGGATCCGCTGGAAATGGAGTTACAGATGGTTTGTTAGCTACCATGTGGATGCTGGGATTTGAACCTGGGTCCTCGGCAAGAGCAGTCATTGCTCTTAACCGCTGAGCCAGCTCTCCAGCCCAGTGCTGCCTTTTCTAGCCAGTGTTTTTCATTTTTCTCCCTTCCAAGGGCTGTGATCTCGCAGCGTGATGGTACAGTTTGCATACATCTATGGTTTTTAGTAGATAATTAAGATTTTTTTTAAATGATGTACATGAAGAAGCTAGATTTAAAACACCAAAATTTATAGCCAGAAACAAACTCTTGTGTATATAACATGTTCATCTCTGTAATATAGATTTTAAGCATCATATATAGTGAGAAAATTAAGGTTGCTTTAGACATGGTTACGCAGCCCAAGCTGACCTTAGACTCACTGACTTTCTGCCTGTGCTTTCTAAGTGCTGGAGTGCTGAGCATGCATCGTCAAGAATTATTGAATAAAATATTATTGGCAATTGATGTAGGCAAAAGACAAGGACAGGACATATTCCTTTTTCCATTGCATACTAACCTAAAGTAAATTCTGGTTAATCTTGTTACTAATTCAAAGGAAATAATTGGTGTATATTTTATTCTGAGATCACCAAATGATCATGTCAGCTGACCTGACATCACAGTTAACCCCGCCAGTCAAGGGAAATCTCACATCAACCAGGAAAGAAAATTAAACCACAAGCAAGTTTAAAAATAGAAAGAAGCCGGGCGTGGTGGTGCACGCCTTTAATCCTAGCACTTGCGAGGCAGAAGCAGGCAAATTTTTGTGAGTTCAAGGCCAGCCTGGTCTACAGAGTGAGTTCCAGGACAGCTGGGATTACAGGGAGACCTTGTCTGGAAAAGACCAAAAAAAAAAAAAAAAAAATAGAAAGAAGACAAAAGACTAATATCCCTATAAAAGTTTATACAAACAAGTAAGAACAGCATTGAGCACCAGTATTCCACAGAGCAGTAAGTTTGAGCAGATGTTCCCTGGAAGAAAAGAGTGAGAACAACAAAGAACCAAATGAGAAATGCACATATTCTCTGTAGCTGATGACTGAGGATAACTCTTTCAAAACAATGATTTGTGAGGAAGCATATATTACAGGTACAAATTACATATTAGGCAATTGCTCTGCCATGTAGAAATTCATTTAACCGTCTAGCAAATGACTTACATGTCCTAAATGTTCTCATAAAGTAACATAAATTATATTTGTATGTGTATATGCATATCCATCTACGTGTTCACACATGTGTGAGCAAATGTATTGATGTGCATGTATGTGGGCATGGGTGGAGGCCAGAGGTTGACATCTGCAGTCCTCTCTTTTTTTTCATTTTTATTTTATGTGTATGAGCGTATTGCCTGCATGTAGATAGGTGCACCCATGTCATGCAGTGCCTACAGAGGTCAGAAGAGGGTGTCAGATCCCCTGGAACTGGAGTTATGGATGATTGTTAGCAGACATGTGGATGCTGGGAATCAAACCCCAGTCCTCTGCAAGAGCAGCCAGTGTTCTTAAAATGCTCTTTAAAAAAATTCTTTTTTTTTTTTTTTTTTGGTCCCTGTAGCCCCAGCTGTCCTGGAACTCACTCTGTAGGCCAGGCTGGCCTTGAACTCACAAAGATCGGCCTGCCTCTGCCTCCCAAGTGCTAGGATTAAAGGCGTGCGCCACCACGCCTGGCTAGCCAGTGTTCTTAACTGCTGAACCATCTCTCTAGTCCTTGCAATCTTCTTATACATGAAGGTAGAGCCTTTCACTTGAGCCCAGAGCTTGCCTGTTTGGCTAATCTAACTAGCCAGCTTGCTCTGGGGATGCCCATGTCAACCCCTGGAACACTGGGATTGCAGTTGGGCCACCATACCCACACAGTACGTTCATGGGTGCTAAGGATTTTCTTTGGTCCTCACACCTGTAAGCACTTCATTCACTGAACCATCTCCCTACCCCAGAAATTCTACTTTTGTGAGATTGTAGGGTGATTACGGTGAGAAAAATCATAATAAAAGGTTAGAAACATGCAGCTATAGCCCGGACTGATTGCGACATCCCTGTTGGGTAGATATTATGAAGCAGGCTGCGTGTGGTGGCCACACCTTTAAGTCTAACACACATGAGGCAGAGGCCAAAGGATCTCTGAAATCTAGGCCAGCCTGGTCTACATAGTGAGTTTCAGACCAGGTGGGGGTGCAGGGAGATCCTGTCAACAAACAAAGAAACAAAGTATATAGAGAGAGCCTTAAACCATTAATACATTAACTTTTATATATAAAAGTAAATTAGCATGGAAGACTGGAAAGAAAATGCAGAAATGTTAAGTTACTAGTGTACAGTGTAAAGTCTGGTGACTTGGGTGTCTACCATGTGTCTTCATGTTAGACAGACAGTTTGCACATTTTGCATGTGGGCTACAACTGGAAAAAGCCACTCTGCATAAACAGATACTGCTGTGAGCAGAAGGAAACCCCAACCCATCATTTGTAAATCATAGCAATTCCAGGCTCTGCTGTCTTTTCTAGAGGAATCTGAACTTGCCCTTTGGTCTCATATGTGAAATATTAAACTCGAAAACAAAACGTCAAAACAAATGAAGGGATTACACCAAGCAAGGCAGAAGGGCAAGGGGATGTTCCTGTCCGATGCAGCCAGACCCACCTGGCTCAGGCATCACAGGCCTTCAGTGGGTGCTATGCAGTATGGAGGGCTCTGCTATCCCAAGTGCTTGCCCTGGGACTGAATAATCCTCTGGTCTGCTTGCAGGACGATCAAATGAAGAGGAAGGCACCCCCAGGTCTTCTTTAGAAAAGCAAACTCGCTCTAAATACTGTGCAGAAACCCCAACCGTTCATAGTTCAAGCTCCATGGATACCCCAGGTCTGGAGTCCAAAGCCGAGAGGATCGCAAGGTACAAAGCAGAGCGCAGGCGGCAGCTGGCAGAGAAGTACGGGCTGACCCTGGACCCCGAGGCCGACTCCGAGTACTTGTCTAGATATACCAAACCTCGCAAGGACCCCGATGTGGCCGAGAGACGAGGGAAAAGTGACAAGCAGGAAGACTCAAGCCAGGATGCCGCTCCCCCGTACCCCAGGGCCGAGGCCATGCCCAGGACCTGCGCTGCCGAGTCCCAGGACTGCTCCCAGCCCCGCCCTGGCAACGACCTGTCCAGCCAGGAGCTGCTGCTCAACATGGAGAACCAGAGAAGAGGCCAAGGGGCCTCGACCAGCGACGCCTCCCCTGCCTTCTTCTCTGGACGAGGCGCCTCCTTCCCCGAAGTGCCAAGGTCCCCGAAGCAGATGCCAGGCTCACCTCTGCAGCAGGCAGACTCCCCGAGCCACGCGAGGGACTCGCCGCTGCTCCCCGAGGCCCGAGCCAGGTAAGCGCAGGGTGGTCCTCTGCCTTGCTGTCTCCATTCAGCCAGGGAACCTGGCCACACAGGCCCACCAGAGGTCTGACCACAGCGAAACACCCACCTCCTTCCTCTCTTTACCTTACCCCCACTTCTGTCTGTCTCTCTCAAACAAAGCAGATAGCACCAAGACACACGAAAACCTGCATGTAGGACCCTTGCTGCATTTCTGACTCGCCTTTCATAATTTAATGTTTTGTTTTCTTTTCTGACATACCCAAGACTTGGGTTTTGCTGGGATAGTTTTGGAGGCTGATGTCTAGAATCACAAGGCAGGAAGGGCGGCACTTATCTGGGAAGGGATCTCCTTCTAGGGTGCCGAGTCTAAGTACCAAACGCTGAAACTGTAAGGCCTTGCTATGTAAGTCTACAGACTGAAAGGACAGCTGGTTAGAGAGGACGGCCTTGAGAAAAATCTCTGGTAAAGGGTCTGCTCCACACACAAGAACAGTTCACCCCTTTTCTGGAAAACTACAGAAGATGAAACCCCAAAGTCAACGGACAGAACAGAATATGCGTTTATTTCTAAATTTAAGCTGAGAAAGTATACTTACCATATTGAAGTGCTGTTTATTTAAACGCCTGGCTTAAAGAAGTCAGGCTGCATGTCTGGGTAAATTCTTAAATGTGTTTTTCAGTTCAAAGAAGCAACAGCTATTTGAGTGAATTGAGAAGGGCTGGGAACCTAGAGTCAAGCAAGTTTATTCTGGAAAAAAATATTAAACACATATATGTACATGTTGGGAAGGTTGCGTGTGCATCTGTGTGTGTGAGGGAGTATATTCAGAATATATATTTTAAGTACTTGTGTTGGAAATATCCCTTATTGGTTTCATGTTGGGTTGGAGTGATAATGTACAGCCCCTCTTATATGGTACAGACGAGGCCAGTCATTGGTTACTAAAGATTTTTGCACCCCAGACCTGACATCATGTACCAGGTCATCAGACTCTCAATGCTTAGATGTCAGCCATTAAGATAATTAGTTCTTATAAGTCCCAAGGAGATATATTGAGGCCCTGTGTTCAGCTTTAGAACTTAACTACTTGAAACAGAAACTGAGGCACTGAGACTCATTTTCTCATATTTAAACAGAGGGAATCTTGTTTGGGAAACACACATTTCACAGTAGAGGCACTGTTCTTCATTAGCTGCCTGTATCAAAGGAAAGTGTTCACATATTTTTTGTTATGTTATTTTATTTGGGGAGGGCATGCACACTGTGTCATTGGTATGCATTTGGAGGTCAGAGGACCATTTGTAGGAGTGGTTTCCTGCCTTGGACCATGTGGGTTTGGGTGATGAAACCCAGGTCTTCAAGCTTAGAGACAAGTGCTTTTACCCACTGAGCCATCTGCTAGCTCCTCTTATATGTTTTATATTTTTAGACCAGACAAACCTAACATATACTGATTTAGAACAAAAATTAGAGAAAATATTCCATTCATTTAAGAAAATGAAGGATCAAATCTCAAACTGTCATAATGTCAGCATTTGATATCACTCAACTCATATAAAAAGGTTCTCAGTAAGATGTTGAATCAGCCACAATAGAAGTAAAACTCTTAAGAAGATAGGATACTTGATAGTTATGTGCATTAAAATCTAATAGTAGTCTGGATGTGGTAGTACACACTTTTAATCTCAGCATTTAGGAGGTAGAGGGCAATGGATCTGTGTGAGTTCAAGGCCAGCCTGGTCTACATAGGGAGTTCCAAGCCATCCAGTGCTAGATAGTGAGACCTTGTCTCAAAAAATACTTAATGTTAAAAAGAAGTCTACATCTGAAAGAGTTCAGAGCATTGGAAATCTCCTGAGGCCTGTAAACAATTACTGAGCCACTTCTTCCAAGTTATTTTAAAGAAGTGCATTGCCCAAAGTCTCTGTGAGCCAGACTTAGCATCCTGGGCTGTACATCCAGACAAAAAGACTCAAAAAACAGAGAACTCATAAAAGAGTTAGAAAGGCCACTAGTGCTATGTTTTAATCCATTCAGGGACACAGGCAATGGAATACAAATTGTTTCATTTATATTAGGAAAATACCATGGACATGTTTTTATAAAGAGGGGTGGAAAATAGTGTGTGATGAGTATGAGATTTTCAAAACTTAAAATGTGAGAGGAATCAAAGTGGATTCACATTTTCCTTAAATGTCCTTTATCCAGAGCCAGGAAATTCAAGTTTCGGAAAGTCAGACTTGTGTTTTCCATTCCATTCCGGAGGAAGTAAGAGAAAATGAAAAAATGCTTTGTAATCCCCAAACAACCATTGTAACCCATAGACTGAATAAACACATGGGAAAATAACGATATCATCAATATGGGAATCTGGAGCAGGAAAGTTTAAGAAGATTAGGTGAAAGACTGAGAAACTGTTTATTCTCAGAATTAGCTTAGTTCCAGTGCATCATTTTTATCTTGTGCTTACCAGCAAAGAGCCATTGACTCTCACTGGTCAAATATGAATATTCCACTCACAAATAAACCCTTCAAAATGCACATGTGAGCCATATGTCCACAGACTACTCTCGGCCACATGATACCTGCACACACCTGACCTGTGCGCCTAACGACCTCCAGCTCCTGCGCTTTCCTGTGCCAGAATGCCTTTAAGTGTTATAAGCTAAATAACAGGTTTAGTCCAATATTTGTGTGATAAATTTATTTTAGAATTTTGTAGTGCTCTGTAAAATCAGGATAGAGAAGGGTTATTATTATTTAATTGGCAGACAGGCTAGAGAGATGGCTCAGCAGTTAAGGGTTTATATGTTGCTCTTGCAGAATGCCCAAGTTTGGTTCCCAATACCCATAACAGACAGCTCACAACCTCCTATAATTCCAGCTCCAGGACATTTGGTACCCCATTCTGGATTCCACAGGCACCTGCACTCTTATTTGCACCTACCTGGCCCACACCTTTAATCCCAGCACTAAGGAGGCAGAGGCAGGCATATCTCCGTGAGTTCAAGGCCAACCTAGTCTGCATAGCAAGTTCCAGGCCAGCTGGGGCTACAGGGAGACCCTGTCTCAAAAAAAAAAAGAACTAATTAATGATGGCTAGATAGATGGATTTTGATGACCTTCAGCTCAGAAATCCTGTCATTTCCCCAAGAATTTGAATGCGCCTATTATTCTGAAGAAAACTGAGAATATACATTCTAATGAATTAGAGTATTGTAAGGCAGGCCCCAGACCTACTTTTCCAGTGGATTTCCGAACTTGCATTATCTGAAGCAAGCTGTTCTTGAGATGAACTGTTTATTGTTTGTGAATTCAACAAAAGTAAGTGTAAAAATTAAAGTGATGCTAATATATTATTATGAATATGTTGAATAATCCTGTGGATTGTTCTGATTTTAAAAATTGAATACCTACTCTTACCGAGAATCCTGAATCTAAAACTCTTATTGAATTTTTTATTCAACTCTTATTTTCTGAGGGGAGGGAGGGAGAGAAAGAATATGCACATATTTGCTATTCTGTGAGTGAAACCACAGAAGCATACTTGCCCCCTCCCCCAGGCAAAGTGGAGAATGAAATTCAGCTTCACACCCTGTTCTCCCTGAGTGCTACACTCTAGAAAAGCCTGTTCATTATTGTCATCACTCTGTTGCAGTGCCTGCCCCACTCCGCCCCCCCCCACAAACACACACACACACACACACACACACACACACACATACACACACACATGCTGTTCCTTCTCTCTTAGTGGCTAGAACCTGAAAGTGGAGATTTACGGGAGAACTGATCACCATGCTGACTGTGAAAATTGCCTTTGATGAATGATGAGGACGATGGCTTGGGCTCACCTTGGACACAGTGCCAGGGTTTTAATGGCCAGAATGTTTCTGATTTGTCCCTGTTTCTTCTCAGGGACGATTTTACATAGTATTCTGCACATAGTATGACCTTAATAAATGTGTCACATGAACCTGAGTGTGTGCTTATATCTGTTCCACTGGTTTCGTGGTTCCATGAAGAAAGGGAAATGACTCAGGAAGGCAGAGTGAAGCTTTCCTGCACCACAGTAACCGGCAAGGCAGCCACTAAGAATGACAGAGGCTCACATTGGACACCAGAGCTCCTTCCTATTTACTCATCTCCTAATAAGAGCTTTGACTCCAGAAGCTATCTCCAGAGCCTCAGGATCTCACAGTTCTGGTCGCTGTTCCTCTGTGTGCATGCACTGATAGAGATATCTGCAGGAGAGAGCAGTGCCTTCCATTCTTCTTCTCAGTGACTCTCAACCATATGCTGAGACTTCAGCACAGAGCATCATGGGAAGCAAATCTCAGGTCCATTACTCTAAGGAGACCAACAGTGTTCCTAATAGATTTCATTCTATCATAGCTGTGGAATTGTGTTTATTTTCTTCTCTGCCCCCAACATCTGCTCTCCCTTCATCCACCAGCTCTTAGCTGCTAAAATGTGGTTAACTCATTCTTTTTGTTCATTTAATTCTTTTCCTACTGGCGAGTGGCTGACCCACTGAATTATATATGAATGTGTATCCCAAAATGTCAGCCCCTCATGTAAAGTAGCTGAAAATTCAGAAGTATGCAAGCTAGACTTTTGATGTAAAATTGTGTCTGGGGGTGTGTGCCGTGTACACTACTGTACCTGGGCATGTGTACCAAGCAGCAGTCTCCCACACAGGTGACTTAGTCAGTTCAGTAAGTTTTAGGAGAAAGTAGAAGTTAAAGGACATCACATTGAGGTTGTGATGGTGTGGTATACTTCAGCCTTTCCGTACGGTTGTTCACCACATGTGTGGTAGTGCACCTGCACGGGGAGTGCTGTGCCCACAGAGGCCAGAAGAGGGTGTTGGAGCCCCTGGAACTGGAGTTAAGGATGGTTGTTAGCTGCCCTGTGGGTGCTGGAAACCAAACCTCAGTCCTTAGCCAGAGCTAGATGCAACTTTGTTGTGGTGACAAGAAAGCTGAGTCTCTCTGTAGCCCTAGCTGGCCCTGAACTCACTATGTAGCCCAGTCTGATTTCAAACTTAGATCCTCCTACCTCAGCCTCCTGAGTGATGAAGTAGAGGTGTAACCACTGTACTTGGCTCAAAAGGTACTTTTTGTCTATTGATTCCTGGAGTCCTATGGATCCAAAGCAACTATCATGTACCTAGGAACACACCAGGAGTGCCTCATCTCTGGCTGCTATGGAAACAGATGAGAAATTCTTACTTCCTGGGAACATAATTCTCTACATCAGTCACCACATCTTCACTTCAAGTTACTATCTCCTTGTTGTGACCCGCAGTAACTCCACAGTTTTCTCCCCTGTGGAGGTGGCCTCTGCCCTGTAAGAACTTGGCTCACCCCTAGACCCCACAAAATAAATTTTATGTCTGAAGAGTATAGCTCGGTTGGTAGCATACTTGTGTAGTTTGCACCTAGCTCTGGGTTTGGTCCCCGGGAGTGGTAGTGCACACCTGCAGTCCCAGCACTTGAGAGGTGGAGTCAGGAGAATCAGCGGTTCAAGTTCCTCCTTAACTGAGTCATGAGTTCAGGGTTCAATTTCTCTGTTTCCTTCCTAAATTGTGAGAGGATGCCATTTGAGAGGCCATATTTGAGTGGCTTATTTTGCATTGTGAACAGGTTTTTCCTGCCTGTGTTTTTTTCTCAAAAATATCTTCAGTCTGGCCTACTGATCCTGACACATTCCACCTTGCATTATTTTTATTGCTTTAATTTTTAAAATATTCTATTTATTATTTTTGTTTTTTATGTGTATGAGTGTACTGTCTGCTTGTGTGTAAGTGGTCCAGTGCCGCGCAATACCCACAACCTTCAATTTTCACTGATAGTAAAATGGTGTGGGCGTCAACATTGTCATGGGAATTTCCTGAATTTCTGTGGTTTTGTTTTTGTGCATAGTAGCACAGGGAAGCCCAAGCATGAGTGGTTTCTGCAGAAAGATTCCGAAGGGGACACACCTTCACTCATCAACTGGCCTTCCAGGTACATCCCAGTTGGGAGTCTGTGGCTGACGTGTAACGATGCCTTCCTGTTCCCAAGTCTTGCGTTGCTCTGCCACATGTTTACTAACACCCACTTCTTCTCCCTCCTCTGAAAACTCTGTGTTCAAAAACAAACTACTTTCTAATGATTTGCTTTTCTCGTCCTATTACTCTAATCCACACTGATCAACTTTCTCCCTCTAGGTGCCCCTGACTCTTGACTGTTCACAGAAGTAGCCAGCAGGGTGCAGTAGAGAGCAACCCCTTTGCCCACTGTGCCCTACCTGCGTCCCTTCCAGCCAGGGCCCTCCCCACTTCTCAAGCTTCAACCTCCTTGTTTCCAAAGCCCTCGCTAATTTTCAGTAGTTATATTTAGGGCTTGTGGTTTTAAAAGCAGACAGAACCCCCAGTCATTTTATGATTGAGAAAGGCGGAAGTTTTTAGAATGACCAAGTCACTGGATGGACAGAGAGAGCTCTGTGTGTTGCTTTTGATCGGACCACATTGAGATTGGCTGATTGGGACCACACATGCCACGGGAGAACTTGACTGCAGTGCAGTGTTCTGACCTGCAAGTCTCCAACTCTGCTTGATCTAGGGAAAAGTGACAGCTGAGAGTGCTTTTCTCCCACAAGAGCACCTAGTCACCACCTTTATGAGTGTTTCTGGTTTTTCTTGAAGGAAGCCATCACTGATGCCCTGGTGGGAAGCTGAGGACCTTATATGAGTTTAGCAGGATGCACTAGACCCATGTCCTATAGACAGTTACATTTGCTGATTTATCTAAGGAAAATGAAAGCTTTACATTTACACCCAAAAAAAGCACTTTTACCCTAAAAGCCTTCTGTACGTTTTAAAGGTTGTAATCAGACAGGATGATTTCTCTTTTATACTACCGTGTATCTCAAAAAGGAAGATAAGGATGTCCACACTTTACTAATGTGTTATCTTTTCTAAGCACAAAGCCACTTGTTCTGCAAAACTCCCATTACTTTGTGGCTAGGGATCAAATAAAGGGCCTCACTCCTACTAGACTTCACCACTGAGCTCAATCCGCCCACTATTTCCATTCTAAAGGTGAATGAAGCCTTCAGGTTCAAGAAGGGCCCTTGGCTACTGGGCTACAGTAATAGGAAATGTCACTTTTGAAGTGTTTTTCAACTTTCTCAAATATTGGAAAATTAGAAGCAATGAAGAACAACCTCTCCTTAAGTTAGTTATTAATTAGGGCACACATAACGGCATTGGGGTGGAGTGGTTTACTTCCTTCGCCCAACAAACACCTTCTTTCTTTTTTTTTTTTTTATGTGTATGAGTGTACTGTCTGCATGTAGATTGGTGCACCCGTTGCATGCAATGCGGCGGAGGTCAGAAGAGTGCATCAGATTCCCCTGGAACTGGAGTTAAAGACGGTTCTTAGCCACCATGTGGGTGCTGGGAATCGAACCCGGGTCCTCTGCAAGAGCAGTCGGTGCTCTTAACCACTGAGCCCTCCAGCCCCAAACACTTCTTTCTGACATGCTTTTGGTGCTGCAGTTGGTAGAAATAACATCCAAATTGGCCGTATGTTGGGAACATGTGGATGTGGTTTTCCTGTCATGGGAAGCTTATGTGTGTTGTACTTAGTAGTTCAAGAGGTGTGATTAGGCCCATTTAACTCAATAGAAAGGATAGATAATGACAAATCCCCCCATGTATCCAGGGGCCAGTGAAATAGCAGTGTCTGCTCCATTGTGTAAGTTCAGTCTCCACCTAAACATGAGCGAAGCATCCTGACCCTTCCCTAGTGTGCACTAATGTTCACAGTGGTGCATACGAATGAACCCTCTGGGGCGCTAGGTCTCCCAGGACAGCATCTGCACCTCACTCAGCTTTACAGGGGGTAGAACTTTGAGGCCATACTGGAATATGAAAGAAATTTGGAGATTTCACTTCAAACCACTAATCTAGCAAGTATGAGGTGTCTATATTATCACTAAAATTCATTTCGCTATCCTTTCTGAGTTCATTACCTGGCTGGTAATCCATGGTCTGCGCATGCTTCCTTCCCCTTCAGCAGTTACGGTGTGTTCAACCTAAATCCTTTTTTCTTTCTTAAAGAGTTAAAGTTAGAGAAAAATTGGTGAAAGAGGAGAGTGCTCGCAGCAGCCCTGAGCTCGCCTCCGAGTCCTTAACTCAGAGGAGACAGCAGCCCGTCCCAGTGCACCTTGTGTCCATTCAGTCAGAGCGCTCTGCCTTTGACAGAGTGGCCAGCAAAGCTGTGAGCTCTCTGCGGCCCAGCGGGAGCTGTGTTCTGCCGGCAGACCCTGTTCATGCCATCAAACTGGTGACCACAGACACCCCAGAAAGCGCATCCGAATGCAGCTGGATAGAATCAACCACACCAAATGTCATAAAATCGACCACCTTGAGGGTTCTAGAAGGTGAGCCAAAGGATGCTCCAGCCCTCCATATCTGCGAATCTAAACCGGAAGATGTGCTCTTCCCTGAAGCTCCAGAGAGAAGCCTCAAAGCACTCTTGACCTTGGAGGGCGATGGGCTTGTGAGAAGCTGTGAGGAGCCCTCTGGGAGTGAGGATGTAGGTAAGGCTTGCTTTAGCCTCATCACCTCAGAGCCTGGCAGGGAGCCACTGGCTCAGCACCAGCCCACCCAGAGAATGGGCCGAAGCGAAATGGTTCTGTACGTTCAGAGTGAGCCTGTTTCTCAAGATGCCACCTTGACCAGCCACACGAAAAAAGTCTCTCCAAAGAAGCGTAAGGTCCTGGCCCGGTCCCTGTCAGATTACACGGGTCCCCCTCAGCTCCAGGCCTCCAGACGCAAGGATGTTGCTCCGCAGCCAGAGCTGGGGCTTCAGAGTTCCAGGGTAGAAGGGCCTGGGACAGAAGCCAGCATGCTGGACACCAAGGTCTCTGTCGCACAGCTCCGAAATGTATTTCTGGAATCGACCCGAGCCAGCAAGAAACCCGAACTGTAGGTGATGTTCCCAACACCCTCCCGATATGCACGTCCTTGGCAGACCATTCATGACCTGTGGTGTGTCCTGTTAGCTTAGCTCACAAGTGGGTGCAGGGCAGGGTGTACAGGAATTGGCTCACACACTACCACTCTGCTTCTGCCTACTAACGGGAATGTGGAGGAGTGGGTCTCTGGAATGTTCCACGTGCAGATGTGCATGGTAGCAGCATGCAGAACCTAGAGCTCTGTGCTTCGGCTCACTCACTGAGTTGTGTAAACCTGTCTTCTGTTCTCTATCTTCCTGTCCCCCTGTTGTGCACTCTCTGCCCCGTGGCTCTAAAAGTCAATCCCGGGTTGAGAAGTCAGCCGAAGGAGTTGGCTTGCCCACAGAGCGGGAGAGAGGCTCTCGAAAACCAAGACGCTATCTTTCTCCTGGTGAAAGTAGAAAAACCTCTGAGCGATTTAGAACTCAACCTATAACCTCAGCAGAGCGAAAGGAGTCTGATAGGTAGGCACGCGCATGTGTGGGTCTAGGAAATGTAAACAAAGGATGCTCACCCTGGCAGGCCTGACGCTGTTTGTGCAGGACCTTGGGATTCTGTGATTCTTCCATCTCAGCCTTAAGGACATTTATTTGACTTACTGAAATGCATTCGCACTATGGTTTTTAACTGCATTCAGATGGTGAGAAGAAACATTTGTCTTCATTAATTGCTTTTCATTTTAATCTGAATTAAACATCACCACCGGGAATAAGAAAGGAATTCTGTATTAATTTTTATAAGGAATGGGTTACTTTCTGTGTTCTCACTTTTGTGTTATGTCATCCTATGCTATTGGGTAGAAATTATAGGTTCATCAGAAATACGTCCTCAGTCCTGTGTAATAACTTGTCATACTGCTTTTTCTCCACAAGTTGTGCACCACGCTCCACAGTGTCAGTTAACAACTGTGTGGTCACAGCTAGAGCACCCACTGGGGTGGGTGATGGTCTTTAAGAGGGTTCAGTTGCATCTTTAGTGTTCCTTTGCTCACACTTCGCAATGTCAGTTGTGTGTACACGCTCACAGCTAGAGCACCCACTGGGGTGGTAGTCTTTAAGAGGGTACAGTTGCATCTTTAGTGTTCCTTTGCTCAGTGTGATGTCATGTATATCTTGTACACCCGCCAATAATTATTATTACCTGTTAATGTCCTTCCTAGGTTTCCCTCGGGGCCAGACATGTCTGTGGTTGAGGGTGAGTATATTTTCTTTTTTCTTCTTTTTCGTCCCATATAGATTACATTTAAGTGCTAAAATTTGCAGCTTTCAGGAGGAGAAAGATAGGGAAGTATCCATTTCTGAGTTTTCTGTGAGTTTCTTTATTGTGAAACCTAGTTGAAAATCTCAGCTAAGTTTTCCCTGGGTTTTTTATAGAAATTAAGAGACTTGAATAATATAAAACAATGGTTTTGAACCAAAGAAGTGGATTTTATTGGTTACCGCTGCTGTTCCTCAGGAGGACAATCCTTCCACAAAATCTGTTCTTAATTTTCAGTCAAATTATTACATGGGATACCAGTGTCTGGACAGTTGTGTGAATTGCAATGTGAGGTAGTACTAGAGAATGCACGGGCTCCCGTTGGGCTTGTCCAACATGCCCAGCCGTGATTTCAGTTCACCTGGTCTGGATTCAAGCGATCCCTGGTCAGTCTTGACAAACATTTCCCAGATGTGGTTTGCTTTCCTGTTGGTGTTCATGGTATTTATTTCATGGCTTTTTGCAGATGAGGAAAAGGTAGATGAGCGAGCCAAGCTGAGTGTTGCTGCCAAGAGATTGCTCTTCAGGGTAAGTTGCGCAGAGGGCTTGCTCAGAAGACATAACCCCTCTGGAGTGGGATGCCAGGTCTCTGGTACTTCACATACTTCTGGGAGCTCTGAAGTCCTCCTCACGTGGGATACCTGTTGTTCTCTACCTGTAACGAATTAGTCAGGGTTCTATTACTGTAACCTAATACCTGAGGTAATCAAATTAAAAAGAAGAAAGGTTTATTTTGGCTCATAGTTTAACAGGCTCCACTCATAGAGTGGCTGGACCTATTGCTTTGGGGCTGTAATTGAGATGACACATGGCAGGAGGAGGTGATGGAGGAAGCTGCTCATCTTTTGGTGACAGGAATGACAAAGAGAGGAAGAGACAGGCGTTCCACAGTCCCCTTTGAGGGCTCATCCCCAGAGACCTGATATTCTAGCACTAAGCTTTACTCTTTTTTTTTAATTATTTATTTATGTATTTATTTATTTATTTATTTATTTAGTGTGTATGAATGTAGTGTCTGCATGTAGGTTTGTGCACCCGTGTCATGCAATGCCGCAAAGGTCAGAAGAGGGTGTCGGATTCCCCTGGAACTGGAGTTAAAGATGATTCTCAGGCGCCATGTGGGTGCTGGGGATCGAACCCGGGTCCTCTGCAAGAGCAGTCAGCGCTCCCAACTGCTAGGCCATCTCTCCAGCCCCTAAGCTTTACTGTTAAAAGTTCCTCTGTGTGCTGGGTGTGTGGTGGCACACGCCTTTAATCCCAGCACTCTCAGGAGGCAGAGGCAGGCAGATCTCTGTGAGTTCAAGGCCAGCCTGGTCTACATAGTGAGTTCAGGCCAGCCGAAGCTATAGGGAGACCCTGTCTCTAAAAGACCAAAAGGAAAAATGTTTCTCTAGTACCAAGCTGTCCTTGGTGTTGCTTCCTCTGCGGGCCCTTCGGGAAAGCAGCATATAATATAGACACTGTTGCCTGGTTTTCTCTTTGAGCCTGTGAGGATTCTACAATGTTTCTAACCTTAGGAGATGGAGAAATCATTTGACGAACAGAACATCCCAAAGAGACGCTCAAGAAACGCAGCTGTGGAGCAACGTCTGCGTCGCGTGCAGGACCGGTCACACACCCAGCCTGTCACCACCGAGGAAGTGGTCATCGCTGCCACGTGCGTCTGCAGGGAGTTAGCCTGGCCCATGCTGTCCTCTTTTGAAAGCTCAAAGGGTTTTTCAGTAGAAATGAGGCAGTGGAGAGATAATATAACCAGAAGAGCAGTGCATAGTCAGGAATTTTTTTTTAACTGCTGCCTCAGCTCAGCTACCTATTATAGGTCCTAGAACATGGAGAGAGATCTTAAGTGTTGATGTCCTCGTGCTTTGGTATTTTGTCTCTTTTGCAATGGAAAATGGAAAACATAAAGCAAATGAACTATAATGGGCTTCAGTGGTACCAGCTCAGCTCCTATGTGGTCTTTCTCTCCTCTGTCATTACCAACCAAACCCAAGACAATTTCATCCATAAATTGTCCACTATATATCTCTAAAAGATAAACATTTATTTTTTTCCTAAATCATCACCAAAAATATCTAAAAATTAATTGGTAATTGGATAACTTTCAAACATACAGGATACCCACTTTGAGCAGTCCACGCAGATTTCCAGAGTTCCCTGACTGATTCATTCCAGTCAACTGGAAATATTTATTGTTTTTTTAACAATCATTTCTGATGCTGGAGAGATGGCTCAGCAGTTAAAAGCACTAGCTGCTCTTGCAAAGAACACAGGTTTGATTCCTCACACCCACATGGTGGCTAACAACCACCTATAACTCCAGTTCCAGGTAATCTGATGCCCTCTTCTGACCTCCCCAGGCATTGCAGGACACGGATACATGTACTTACATGCAGGCATTACGCACGTACACTTAAGAAAATAAAAACCCGGGGCTGGAGAGATGGCCTAGCGGATAAGAGCACCGACGTTCTTGCAGAGGACCCGGGTTCGATCCCCAGCACCCACATGGCAGCCGAGAACTGTCTGAAACTCCAATTCCAGGAGAACTCCAGTTCCAGGGGAATCCAACACCCTCTTCTAACCTCCGTGGCACTGCACGACACGGGTGCACACACTTGCATGCAGACAGTACATTCATACACATTTACAGAAATAAATAATAAAAAAAAATTAAAAAAAAAAAGAAAATAAAAACCCAATAATAAAATATTTTTTAAAACAATCTGACATCCCAAAGGGCCTCTGTCTCTAGCTTGCTCCTGGGAGTCTGCTGTTGGCGCACTATCACTTTCTTCCTAAAGTATTCTTCAATTTTAACAATCCTGGGGTTCATACACCTTGTGAAAGCTGGGCAGATGCTCCACTTGTGAACTTCACCCCCAGCCTCAAGTGCCTGATTTTCTCAGTGTTTTATAGACAAGTGCATCTGTGTACTAACTAGGACCTCTAAGCTTATCAGTTTATTTTAAAAAAAGAATGTCTTGGAGTGGCTGACCTAAAATAAGACACAGATACCCGAAGAAACCAAACAGTACATGGGGAATGACCACCTGTCAGGGGCTTGGTGGGTTTATTTTGATGTGCTTATTGATTCATTAGGTCACTGATGCTTCTAGAAAGAACATAAAGAACCTTCTAAACTATGACCAGAATCTTTTGATTGCCTCTGGCTGATCCTAGCTTTTGAAATTACTTGAAGAATGAAGTTGTTTGTTCTAATATGAATCATGTACAAGCTTACACCTCTGCTTAGTCGGTTTACTTGGGGAAGCCTGTCTCTCGTTTCTCCCATTTGTGTTGAGTTACAAGTTCTTCTGTGATTTTTTTTCTTTCCTCCCTCAAAGTGATTAGCAAATATTTTTGGTAAAAAATTTGATTTTGCATTTTTCAATTTAAAGCTGTACCTTCCTTAACTCTTCTCTCCTCTTTCCTCATGAATGCTTCTTCTCTGGCCATTGCTTTTAAAGTGAAGCCCCCCCTGCTTCGTGTTCTGGGGTCACCCACCCTGCAATGGCAAGCCCTCCTATTCCCACTGTTGCTAGGAGCACTGTACAGCATCCCAGGTACACGCACGGATGCATGTCACACCTGGTGCCAAGGCGCTAGGCAACAGATGCATCAGGAATGCCTTTCATTTGTTTCACAAAGCCAGTGCAGTGCGTGCTCCCAATATGTGTAACGTTCTGTTTTGTCATAGTGTGAGGTACTGGTGATGTCATCTTGCCTGTGTGAGATACGTGGAGTCTGTCTGCTTCCTCCCTGAGTCTGCACGAGGGTCACACTAACTTGCTTAACTTGCTTACATATTTGTTTTTGTTTTCCATAATAATGGTCATTCTTCAAAAAATCCAATATTGATCTAAAATACTAGCAAGTAAAGACTAATCCAAAACTGGGGCATTAAGCTGAATATTGAAATTCTGGTAAGACTTAGGTTTTTAAAATGTATGTATGTACACACAAACACAGATTGAAAACAAATACCCCTGTTTCAAATTTGTAGAGAAACTCCCTTTGTGTTTTAGGGTTCATTGTAGATGTTATATGGTAAAGTTTTAAATTGCACTCTTTTAAAATTATGTTTTTAATCAAGTAAATATCTCATTTGTTTTACCGTAATGATCCAGAACAGAAAGGCTAAAAATAAGATTCAAAGAGGTAAAATGGCAGAGCTGGAATAAACTGGCCCCGTCTAGAAGTTGTGTCAGTTCAGTTTGTGACCCTGGGCTCAAGGAAGGCTCCAAGGCCCCGGTATCCTTGCTCACAGTTGGTCCTGGTGATGACTCTGAACACACAGACTGATCTGTGGGCTGGGACTGCCTGTAGATTGCTGGTCGAGTAGTGCCAGGGCTGGACCCACTCTTACTGGAACAGGGCATCATAGGGAATGTGGTCAGAGAACTTTCGAGAAGCGTGCTGACCACGTGAGCGAGAAGCCTGCCTTCTCTCCCTAAAAGTTGGAAGCTATTATTATTGCTGTTGTTATTGTTATTTTATGGTGCTGGGACTCAAACCCAGGGCCTTGCACCTGCTAACTGAGTGCTCTACCATGCAGCTGCCTCCCCAGCCCTAGTTAGAGGAATATTTAATCACGTGAAATGTTCTTTGCTTTTCCAAGTTACTGAGAATTAGATTTAAGTACATTTTAAAAATTGGTAGAAACCGAGATGAGAAATACAGTGAGTGGGGGATGAAAGGTTTAAGGCTGGGTATGGTGGCCCACGCCTTTAATCCCAGCACTCAGGAGGCAGAGGCAGGTAGATCTCTATGAGATCAAGGCCAACCTGGTCTTTATAGTGAGCTCCAGATAAGCTGGGGCTACAGGGAGACACTGCCTCAAAACAGATAAACAAACAAACAAAAACAAAGATTTTTAAAATATCACACATTTGCATTTATCAAGTATAGACACATGTCTGCTTTGTAGAATATGCTATTTGCAGGTGATCCTGTTGTTCCTAATCAAAGTGAAAACATCACATCCTGAGCCCCACCTTTAGAGGATGTCTAACTATGACTGAGGAAATGCTCTTCTGCCTTTAACTTGAGTCATTTTGATACTAACCGTGTGACATCTCTCTAGGGTAAGTTATATCCAGGCTGACTCCTGCTCCTTCAACAGGAAATTTCCTGTTTATGTTTTTGCCTGAAATGCTTCAGAGCTAAAAATCTGCCCGCTGTAGAATTGATGGCACTGGTGTCCCAAGCTGACCCTGCCGTTCACTGACTTCTTTGAGCCAAGCACTTGCCTGTCTCCCTCCCACAACCCCATCCCAAATCTATGTAGGGAAAATCAGCCTTTTACAAAATTTCAGTTACATTTTGAAGAAAGTTAATATATGAAAATTAGCAGTGGGCTTTTGTTTGTCTTTAATCTGTGTGGCTGACTTTTCATTCCTTCCGTTTAGGTTACAGGCTTCTGCTCACCAAAAAGCTTTAGCCAGGAACCAGGCAAATGAGGACATAGAGTCTGCCGAACCAGGCGAACCTGATTCCTCCACACTGAGCTTAGCGGAGAAGTTGGCCTTGTTTAACAAATTGTCTCAGCCGGTCTCCAAAGCCATTTCCACCCGAAACAGAATAGACGTGAGGCACAGGAGGCTGAACGCTCGCTACCAGACTCAGCCCATCACACTTGGAGAGGTGGAGCAGGTGGGTGCTTGGGGTTGGGGTCTAACTCCAGTTGTGCCTGTGTTCTTTCAGTACGGTGTTGCTCTTTCAGTACAGTGGCAGGTGAACTGTTATTGATAAGTAGCTTCATCCTGTCATTCCCTAAGAAAGAGCCACACCCATGTTTGCGTCTCTGCTATTAGTGTGCACAGAATGCATCCATTTATTTATTTTTTTATTTTTTGATCTTTTCGAGACAGGGTCTCCCTGTAGCCCCAGCTGTCCTGGAACTCATTCTGTAGACCAGGCTGGCCTTGAACTCACAAAGATCTGCCTGTCTCTGCCTCCCAAGTGCTAGGATTAAAGGTGTGTGCCACCACACCCAGCTGAATGCATCCATTTAAGAAGCCAGAGATACAGCTGGAAACAAAAACAAAAACAAAAACAAAGATACAGCTGGGACAGGCTGCTTCCGCAGAAGGTTTTGTTTGTGACACATTTTGTGTGTTCCATAACTGTGCAGGGTGTTTTTCAGTAAGATGAGTAGGCAAGCTGCACTGTAGGTGTGCTGTGTCTGCGCGTTTCAGTCCCTTGAGGATTATGGCAGCCCGTGTTTCTCCCTCCCAGGTGCAGAGCGGGAAACTCATCTCTTTCTCGCCTACTGTGAACACATCTGTATCTACCCTGGCCTCCGCAGTTGCTCCCACCTATGCGGGGGACCTTCGGACAAAGCCATCTGCTGACAGCAGTACAAGTGCCACTGATTATAAGTTCACTTCTCCCGTGGACAATCCAGACTCTCCAGTCAGAAGCATTCTGAAAACACAGGGCTGGCAGCCTTTGGCAGAGAGGAGTGGGTGCAAAGGAATGCGGAGGGAATTCGGAGAGGCAGAAAGCAAGAGCCTGCTGACGGCAGCAGATGGTGGCCTTCAGACGTATGGATCCTTAGAAGAGGCGGAATCGCCCCTCCCCATCCTCAGCAGAGTCAGGGAAGGAGGAAGCTACGAGGAGCCCAAACATGCTGCTGGCAGAGGAAGCTTAGAACTGGGCAGTCCTCCTGCTGCCCACCTTGATGGTGACACGAAGGAATATTCTGCTGCGAAAAGCAGTCTGCAAGTGAACCTGGACACACAGGCCTTTGAAGAGAACGTAGCCGTGGAGAATGGGACCAGGAAGTGTTCGCTCAAAGGTGAGAAACTGTAGCTCTTACGGCTTTCAGAAGGGCTTTCGGGTTCTTCCTGACTTGTTGCACAGGTTCCTGTTTCCTTTTAACCAAATCCAGAGACAGTCTCTAGTGTGGATCAAGAGGTCAGTGTGAATCGGTCTCTCCCTAGACCCCTTGAATCTGAGCAAAGTTGAGGCGGTAGAAGTGGCTGGAACCTTTTAGACATCTTGACAAGGATTCCAGGTGACTTTGGTGACACTAACTCACACAGTGGCCTTCTGAGCTCCTTAGCTGTGTTGGCCACTTGTATTGAGTTGATGGTACGAAGGGCCAGTGCCCTCTGAGTCCAGGGAGGAAGGACTTGAGCTGGTGCGACTTCCAGGCTCTCTTTAAGATTCCAATTAGGCAGATGAGTAAGCCATCCACAGAGGAGACTGTTGTGCTTCTGTTTACTTGTGATGATACTGTGTCTGTGATGAGCCTGGGCTCTGAGTCCAGTACCCCAGAAATGGAAATGCATTGCTTTAGAGAAGTAGAAACATGCCACTGTGCAGCCCAGCTGACACGTAGGGAAGCCATTTTTTTCAGTGGCATGCTGTGGGCGTCCATAAATCCCACTGGCCTAGGTGGCCGGCCATGTTTCACAGCCTGAGTCTTGTGCTGCACTTAGCTGTGGCTATAGGCAGACCAGGAAAACACCTCAAGAACACTGAGGCTGCTGCCCTCCCTGCTGGCCCACATACATGCTCTCCTCTATCCTATACCATTCTTGCAAATGGAATGGGATGACAGTGTTATTTGATGCTCAAATGGAACGAACCACTTGTAGCTTCCATATGATAGAAAGTTTCAGTGCTTGTTTGGTAGCTCAGTGGTAAAGCGCCTCTTTAGCTTGGGAGGTCACTGGGAGGATGCTAGCTGCAGGAATAATGCAGATGTTCTCCTTTTCTCTCTAACAGCAGAATTCGGAGAGCCCGATTCTGAGCATACCGGGCCAGCAGCTGGGAAGACCTCTGTTCAGACAGCAGCCCCAGGGGCCTGGAAGCAGGCAGATTCCTCAGAGCTGCTAGTTGAGAAAGTTTACAAGAGCCCATGTGCCATGTTTGCTGCTGGAGAGGCCAAAGTACCAGGGGGTGAGAGTGTCCTGGATTCACCCAGCAAAACCATGTCAATAAGAGAAAGGTAAGACCATCTGGTGGTTGGAAGGCAGCATTGAGGAGGAATCCCACCTTGCTGCATGGGGGCTGCATGGTGCCAGAAGCCAGGCATCTGAGCCCAAGCTGCACCTGGTTTAGTAATGCTGAGACAGTCCAAGTCCAAACTCAGGCCAAGAAATGGGCAGAAGTGTCTCTTGTTAGTGCCTCTATTTCTTATTTCATGATAAATCCCCTAGAGCTGAGATCTTTCTTCTTTCTTCTTTCTTCAGAAACACCGGGTGCAAACTGAAGTTTGTATCTGTGTATAAAGCACAGAATGAAGAGAGATAAATTCACGTACAGGATCTAATGTTTGACATTAGAATCTAAGTCTTGTATATCTTATAGGAAATGAAATGGATGACTTTCAGTTTTTTCATTACATTTATGTTGTTGGGGTGCCCCGTACACATGACTCAGGACATGGGTGGAGGTCAGAGGGCAACTTGCAGAAGCTTGTTCTTTCCTTCTGCCTTGTAGGTTCTCGGGGTTAAACTCAGAGTATCAGGTGCCTTTATGTTTGCTGAGCCATCTTGCTGGCTGAAGATCTATGACTTTTCTGAACTTTTACAGGTCACCCCCCCCCACATCTTTCTTTCTTTTTGTGCTCCTGGGGAGTTCCTCACAGCGCCTTGTGCATCTTAACCAAGGGCTTCAGTACAGAATGATAGCCCCAGCACTGAGATTTTATATCAGGTAGAAGTTGCAAATTGTTTACATTTGGACTTCAGATAACACCAACATCCCATTTGGTTCATAAGAAGGACGTAGGGTTGAGAGAGTAAAAGTGGAGCAGATACAGAGGTAGTCACATTATTTTCAGAGTCTTCTCCTGGTTAGCCTGTACCAGCTGAGTGTGGCAGAGGTTGCAATAATGACAGAAAAACTAGCCCAGTGGAATCAGAAGTCATGCACCTGTCATCACTCATGTCAGTCACTGGTCACTCTTACTTTTTTAGATATCTTTCAGACTACCACACCAGAATGGAAATTCTTTTTTCAAGGCAAATCTTTTGTTGTTGTTGTTGTTGTTGTTGTTGTTGTTGTTTTGAGACAGGGTCTCCCTGTAGCCCCAGATATCCTGGAACTCACTATGTAGACCAGGCTGGCCTTGATCTCACAGAGGCCTACCTCTGCCTCCCAAGTACTAGGATTAAAGGCATGCACCACCATGCCTGGCTGAAGGCAAACCTTTTGAGCATTGATCATAAAGTACTAAATCGAGGGAGCCCATTTCAGCTGGCAGATTAATGAGAGACCTAAATCTTTCTTTCATCTTTACTTATTCAGAATGACAGTGAATCAGACTTAGCAGACAGGGTTGGCAGGAAAAAGGAGAGAGTTAGTGGAAAGGGAAGAGTAATGTCTTAAATCAAAGAAGCCATCTGGCCTCTTTTGGCAGGAAATTCTCCCCTCCAGAAACTAGGCTGTCAGTGTGACCCACAGATCCAAGTGTTGATAGTGACACTTATGTACCAGATCTGACACTTCATCAATCAGAAAACTCTCTTGAGATGAGATTCCAGCAAGAGATACTGTTAACCCCTTCAGGTGCTCTGTATAAAAAGGACTTCCCATCTGTGGATATGTTCAGTCTACTGAGCCTAGGAGTTTTGATGGAGACATTTGGGGCCTGTCCACTGTGGGTTAATGTCTTGATTCTCCTGCTTGCTTTCAGTAACTTTTAGTTGATTTATACCTCTCTATAAGCAGCTTTAAGGGTATAGCAAAAGTCTGGAGAGATGGCTCAGTGGTTAAGAGCACTGGCTGCTCTTGCAGAAGACCGGGTTTCAAGTCCCAGTACCCTCATAGCAGCTAACAACTGTCCATAACTCCAGTTCCAGGGGATCCAATGCCTCTGTCCTCTGAGGGCACTGCATGACATGGGTGTACTTACATACATGCATACATAACACGCATACACATAAAATAAGAACAATAAATCAAACAAAAAAAATTAAAATATAAAACTTAAGTGCTGTAAAATACAGCTTCTTAACTCGGCTTTCTGGCTATCTGGGAAGTTCAAGAATGATCACGAGGCCTCTGTGAACTGCTTAGATGTGAGTTTAGATACATGGACATGGAGCAGGCACCTGCTGCCTACCCGAAGCCAAAACCTCTCAGAGAGAAGAGGCTCCTGACCCCAGTCCATTCTGAATCCTGTCAGGAATATTTACTAAATGCTCAGTGCCTGAATTTTGGTGTTAAAGTATACTTTTAACAAGGAGAGGGCCAGGAAAGATGGCTCAGCAGCTAAGAGCACTGGCTGCACTTGGAGAGGGAACAGGATTCAGTTTGCAGCACCCATGAAGTAGTTAAAAACAGTCTGTAACTCTAGTTCCAAGAGATCCAACACCCTCTTCTGGCCTCCACAGCCGTTGCTCGACATAGCTGCACTTACATATATGCAGGCAGAATGTTCATACACCTAAATAAAAGGACGTGGTTATGCTGATTGGTTATGTTTGTTGTCCTAATGATGCCAGTATGAGATGTCACCTGTGAGTTCTGACTTTGGGCCTTGGCACTTTGGTATATATGTCACTGAAAATAACAAAAGTGCTGTCTTTACCATTCACCTGTGAGGATGTTTCCCTGCGTGGGGTTCAAATCCTTTCAGTTGGTTAAATAGTGAAGCTTGGCCCATTTACAATAAGGGTGTTACCCCGGAATGGTGGCATGTGCCTTTAATTTCAGCACTCAGGAGGCAGAGATAGGGGGAATCTCTGTGAGATGAAGGCCAGCCTGGTCTCAAAAAATACCACAAAAACAAAAATAAAAATGAAATAAGGCTGTTATTCATACATTTATTTGGGCCTCACTTTTCTTTCTTGGGGTGACTTTCAAACCTTGCTCCAGCTAATCTGAATGCCTCAGTTTACCAGAGAAGGGGCCTAGTTGCAACAGCATCTGAACCTTGTAATCAACAGAGTTGACCTCAGGCTAGTCTTCACCTCTGCCCCTCGTACCCTTGGGGCTGTGCTCAGATTGGTACTAGCTGATCACCCCATCTACTGACGAAGAGAACAGAAAAACTACAGCAGTGCTGGGGAGACGTCAACTCCCGTTTTCATTTTCTTAGTTCACGAGTTCTTGCTTTTTAAGCTGGATCTCACTGTGTTGCCGAGATCTTAACCCCCTGGGCTTAGGAATCCTCCTGCCTCAGCCTCCTGAAACCTGGAGCTGTGGTCAGGAGTCGCTGTGCTCAGCTCCGCTCACACTCTTTGCTTGGCTTGCTTCACATTATACTTTGTCTTTCTGATTTGAGCTTCTGCAAAATAGAGCCTGGAATGTGCAGGCTTCCTTTGTCCTGAATTCCACGCACCGCGCTGTGGCTGTTTCTGCACTCCGGGTCCTGAGCTGTATTGTTAGCCCCCGACACTTGCATTTTGCATGTATTGCCTCATTTAATGCTGGCTGGTGTTCTAGTTTCTCTTCAATGGCTGTGACAAAGCACTCTGACCAGTACCAGCTTGGGGAGGAAAGAGTTTATTTACTTATTTTTTTTATGTTTTTGAGACAGGGTCTTCTCCATAGCCCCAGCTGGCCTGGAACTTGCTTTGTAGACCAGGCTAGCCTTGAACTCACAGAGATCTGCCGGCCTCTGCCTCTCGAGTGCTGGATTAAAGGCGTGCGCCACTATGCCTGGCTGGTTTATTTGTCTTATATCTCCCAGGTCACAGTTCATCACTTAAGGAGCCCAAGGTAGGAACTCAGGGCAGGAACCTGGAGGCAGGAGCTGAAGCACAGGCCATGGAGGAATGCTGCTTTTACTGGCTTGCTCTTCTAGCCCACGCACAATATGCTTTCTTATGTAATACATAACAACCTGCCCAGAGGTGGCACTGCTCACAGTGGGCTGGGCCCTCCCACGTCACTCAACAATCAACTGGCCACAGGCCAGTCCAGGCAATGCTGAGGTTGAGGCTTCCTCAGCCCAGGCGTGTCAGTTGACACTAAAGCTGTCCAGCACACTAGGCTTTAGGAGAAGGCGGCATTCTCTCCATTTTGTAGATAAAAACTGTCAGTAATGAAGTGTGGTACGCATCTTGGTCCCAGCCAATCACGAGGCTGAGGTCGGAGGACCACTTTTGCCCAGCAGTTTGAGGGTAGCCTGGGATACATAGTGAGACTAAATTAAATTAAGTTAAATTAAATTAAAATATAAGTGTAGAAGCTAAGTTCTTTAAGCCTCCATATGCTCTTTATTCCTGTCTTTACATTTATTGTGTTTGTGTGTGTATGCATGTGCATATGTGCCATGACACACGTGTGGAGGTCAGAGGTCACCATGGACTCAGTTCCCTCCTTCCGCAGCACTGGCTTAGATTGTCAGGCTGGGTGGCAGGCACCTTCAATACTGGGCCATCTTGCCAGCTCCATGCTGGTTTTTTTTTTTTGTGTGTGTGTGTGTGTGTGTGTGTGTGTGTGTATGAGTGCTTTGCCTGCATGTGTGTATGTGTATCCATGTCATGCAGTGCCAGAAGAGGCCAGCAGATGGCATTGGATCTCCTAGAACTGGACTTAGAAGCAATTGTGAGCCACTGTGTGGGTCTTGGGAACTGAACCTGGATCCTCCTCAAGAGCAGCAAGCCCTCTTAGCTTCCGACCCCTCTCTCCAGTATACCTGCTGCATTCTCCTTTTTAAAGAATATGTCTGATGTTTATCAAAACAAATGCAAAAGTTCCTTTTCTTTTTTTTAGTCTTTTCTGAAATGGGGTATTATAGTTTGAATCTGAAATGTCCCCATATGTTACCTATTGGAACACTTGGTCCCCAGCTATGGGACTTTCTGAGAGGTTGCCAAACATTTGGGATGGGGAGGGGGGACATGGCTTGCAGAGGTGAGCCACTAGCAGGTGAGAGTCACAGCCCAGCTGTGCTTCTAGTTGCATCTCTATCTCGCTGTCTGCAAAGATGTGGGGAGCCCCAGGGGCACACTCCCTCTGTAATGAACTCTGCCAGCCTTCACACCACAGTGGGCTGTACCCTCTTAAACCATCAGCCAGGAGCGGACCAGGAACAGGAAGATTCCAGGGACTCACCAGCCAGTCAGTGTAACAAAAACAAACAAAAAAGGTAAGCCCTAGGTTCCAAAAGATCCTGGTTCACACATGCACAAACCACATAATCCTGGGGGAGAAGGAAGGAGAGAGGGAGGGAGGGAGGCATGGCTTAGTATGGAGCTTATGCTTGGTGTATACAAGGTCCTGAGTTCAGTCTTCAGCACTAGTTAAGTACAAATATGAATTAAAAAGCCTATTATTAATAGTTAACTCTTCTAACTTATTAACCAAGACCAAGATCCAATGTAAATACTAGTGCTGGTCAGCCCCAGCTCAAATCCATAGGTACCTCTAGTTCTCTGAAATAAGGAAAATGTCTAAAGTGATGTCTGTCTGTCTGTCGATAGATAGATAGATAGATAGATAGATAGATAGATAGATAGATAACTTGATATTAAGGGTACATGGTTTGCCTGTCCCTTATTTGACCCAGTCCTGACTGTTACAGGTCTGAAAAACTTGTTCTAACCAAGCAGGCCTCTCAGGGCAGAATTCCTGCTGAAAAGTGTGGGCTGTGGCAAGAGCCATAGACATTCCTGTGGCAGCCTGGTAAGCACATGTCCCGTTGGCCCTGGGCCAGGCTGTGGGGTTAGCAGGCTAATGTGGTGCCACTCACTGGGTTCAGAGCCCCAGACTGAGCAGATGCCCCGGCTCCTCACATCACAGCCTACAAATAAAATAGCCCTTTGATTTGGCAGATCTTAAAAAAGCACTGACAATTGTTGGCAGTGCACAGGAGGAATTGATGTCATGTGTCGACCCAGACCTTAGCCTTCTCAGTACATGGCAGCTGCAGTGAGATTGCAGGAGAAGAGAACAAGTCTAGAAAGTTCCACCACCCTCTTCAGCTTGTTGAACAGCAAGTAGGAAATTGGAAATGACAGGGTAATACATTGAAATTTCACTGTGTATTATTATGAAGTTATTTATCATTCATACTCAGTGAGGGCTGGGTACAAGTGCCATGTGGGTTCAACTGAAGCAGTTTCTTCGTGTTATTTTGGTTTCTCTGGAGCACTGGGAAGCAAGATTTCAGGGCTTTGGAATGGAAGAGTTCTGTGAAGGTCATCCAGCAAAGCTGGGAGAACGTTGCAGGAAAACACGGACACTGCCTGTCCTAACAGAGCACCTCCTCTGCTCTGTGTCAGACCCCAAGGAAGGAAACAACTGGGACTTGGAGAAGCAGGCTCGGAGTCACACCTCCCACCCCAGCAGCATGCAGGAGGCCCTTGCTCAGCGGATCCCTGACCTCTGTGCACTTGCATTCCGACTCTGTGCGATGGGAACAAATAGCCCGTTTCTTAGAGGTGTCTGAGCACATCAGTAGAGTAAAGGAAGGCGACAGAGGACTTCTAGATTTCAGTTTGCTTTCTAGACGGTTAGGGTTTCATGCTGAGAAGCTGCTCAAAGACTCCTGGTCATCATGTTGAATAGGTTTTCATTCTTTTAAACCATTTGGAGTCCAATCTGATTAAGGAGGTAAAATAACCAGTCTGAGTCAAAGGTAAAACGAGAGCTGCTGGTTCTGAGAACAGTTCATAGAAGTGTCAGTGTTGTCAATGCAAAAAAAACCCTCTCACCTCAAAGCAGGCAAGAATTAGTTCATTTTAGAGCCAAATATGAATGACTGTGGCCCAGGAACACAGATTTCATTGCCCAAAATTCCATGTCCCAACACGGTAGCAGTTTCATGAAGTTTTTATAGTAACAGAACAAAGAAAGTTCTAAGTCCAGACACTTTTCAAATCACGGGTGGAGACATCAGAGAGGTCGGTGGCAGCAAGAGGTCGGGGAGACCCATGTGATAGGCCTCAGATGCTGTCTGATGATACTCCTAGCTTCTGGGGCAGTGAAAGCTAGTGGTCCGTTAAGTTAATATATTCTAGTACATTCCAAATGATTCAGTTGAGAGTCACAGAGGTTCAGAAAAGGGCAATGCGTGGCTCTTAAGTAGACTAAGGTTGGCCCGAGATAGTTATTTGGCCCTGTAATTGCAACATCCTAACTCTCCATGGTCACTGAAATTTTCAGCAGCTTTCTGGAAGATTCCCTTTGAAGGTGTAGCTTCTTTGGGGAAACTTCCAATCCCAGTGTCACTTGCAAATACTTCTCCCTTGGAAGGGCTGGCATCGTCACTTGCTGAAAGTCTCATTTACTAGACACTTTCAGACCTTTGTAATCCTTGTTACTTCTTTTAATGATTTAATTGTATGAGATTCTTTTTATTGTCATAAAACTGGCTCTATCAAAATAATCAGAGAAAGATAAGTATCAGCCGTTATTTAATAAATTCCTGCATTTAAAGGAATTCAGATTTTGTGTTCAATTACACAAACTAGCCATTTTAGTGTGCAGTATGCTGCTGAACATTATAGAATTGTAGAACTTAGGACTAAATGGGATCTTGAGCTGTGTGCGCCTATGTTAGATAGTTGGTAGAATGGACCTGGAGGTTTTTACCTGCCACATCAGATATGGAGATTAGAAGAAAAAGGAAGAGGCTAGAGAGAAGACAGACCAAAAGTTTGAGATTCCTGTATCCTCTTTTTCTTCAGGTCTTACATATATCATATGATAGGACAGATAAAGTATCATGATTATGTATAAATTATAACTATAATGGATTCTTGTTTACGTAATACAAAAATTGTTTTCTTAATTGCTTAACAAAATTCTTTTCTCATACCCAGCTAAGGTTTTTGCTCAGTGGTCGAGCACTTGCCTAGCATGTTTGAGGCCCAGGATTCTATCCCAAACCACAAGAAAACAAGTGAACAAGCTTTTACCTCAGCCTATAGGGCATCGTACCTCCAATTCAGATATTAAGTAGAATGCAGAGACTTAGCAGTTGGGCCCTTGGAGAACCTCAAATCCAAGTCCTGTATGACAAGGCAGGAAAACCCAGGTCCCTGGGAAGAAATGACAGTAGCTATCTCTGCTGCTTCTCTCAAATGACCTGACAAGGAACAGCTTTGTAGAGGAAGTTATTTGGGCTCCTGGGTCAGTGGATGGGGTAGGTGTGGCCGAGGGAGACGCCATCCATTTTGGCATCAGCTTATGGCATAGCTTGTTAGAGTTTGAAGGACCAGGAAGCAGAGGGCTTGGGCTAGGACTGGGGCCTGGCTATAAACCTCAAACTCACTCCCACAGACCTGTACTTCTGCCAGCTAACCTCCATATCCAGAAGGTTCCATGATCTCTCAAAACAGTCACTGTTTGTGGATCATGTACTGTGGTCAAAGACATGGCTCATTAGGAGGTATGGAGGAAATGGTTTCACCCCTGCCCCATATTTTAAGTAGTCTGAACACCAGTTTCAGTGAGTTTAATGGTGATCAGCCCCCCCCCCTTTTTGCTTTCTCTCTTTTCCCTTCTTATTGAACATAAATGGCTCAGGTGTTTTCCTTCATAATAACACATCTGGCTTAAATAGCAGTGTTAGATCAAGTCAGACTAAGTAGGTTAGATAACAGTCTCTGTTAATGATATATATATATATATATATGTACATGTGGCTTGCACATGTGTCACGCAGTGTCCAGGGAGGTCAGAAGAAGGCATTGGATCTCCTGGAACTAGAGTTAGGGCATTGTTAGCTGCCATGTGGGTGCTGGGAATCAAACCCAGGTCCTCTGCAAGAGCAGCCAATGCTCTTAACCACTGAGTCAGCTCTCTGGCCCCTGAAGTGATCATTTTTATTATTTCATCCTATAGGGTTTTATTTCCTCAGCTGGCCAGAAGGGATACTGGAAGGTATATTTCTCTGGGGAGTTACGTTCGTCTCTTGCGCTCAGCTC
Organism: Rhizomys pruinosus; assembly: GCA_009823505.1. Classification (NCBI taxonomy): domain Eukaryota; kingdom Metazoa; phylum Chordata; class Mammalia; order Rodentia; family Spalacidae; genus Rhizomys; species Rhizomys pruinosus. Next base: position 202,989 of record VZQC01007130.1, read on the forward strand.
AAAGGCAAGGAGAAAGCAGAGATGTCTGCTCCATTGCTGGAATAATGGGCCATCTTTTATCTGACAAGTCCATTTTCAACTTTTCTTTCCAATCAGCTCAAAAATATATTTGGGACCATCTTAGCAAACAGGGTCTTCTCCGTTTTGACAGTTCAGTGCTGAATTCTTCTGCATCGGCATGTCTTCCTTCTAGGCTGGCACTGTTGAAGAAGAGTGGTGAGGAAGACTGGAAGAACAGACTGGCCCGGAAGCAGGAGTACGGCAGAGCTGCCGCCGGCAGCCTGCACATCCAAGAGGCGGAGCAGTCCCTGAAGAAGAAGGTACTGTGTCCGTTCAGGAAAGGCTGTCTAACTAACGTCCACGCTCACACGTGTATCCTGGAGCCAGCGTGTGTTGCTTCACTAACTCCTGCTCTGTACAGCACTCGGGCTCCTTACACTCAGGATATGTGGTTTGTCGTGAAGCTGCTGAAGTTGCACACAAGGTCAAGTCTTGAGCAGTTAACCAGCATCATCCTTAGCTTCCTCAGTCAGCAAGTGCCCAGGTTTCATATGTGCTCACAGTTGAAACCTCAACTGGAATCTGGCTTTAGAGTGTGATTAAAGTCTTTCAAATGAGAAAACAATTCACCACAAATAGTTTATAAGTTGCATATCAAACATGGACTTAGATTTCTTATGCAGAGATTTAAGTCCGAGGGAAAAAACTAAGGACAAAGTTGGGGTTGGTGAGGACTTTCTGCATAATCCTGAGCCTATTTTGTAAGAATGTGCAGCAACAAAGTAAGTCACATGTGTGCAATTCATATACCAGCATACGTGTGACTTGCTGAATCTCAAATGGAGTGATCGCCATCCTTGGCTTGAGCCATACTCAACCATGACATCCCTGCTGGCTGGCTCTGCCACCTCACATGTGCTTGCTGGATGAGACAAAATGACACATCTGACCCACCCAACTCACAGAAAGGAGAGCAAACAAAAAGCACCGACTGTTGGGCACTGCACTACTTCTAGCTCTAAAAATCACCATCTGAAGCTGCAAAACTCTAGCTACCTGGGAGACTGGGTCAGGGGATTCACTGATTCACTTAGGTCCCAATGTTTGAGACTAGCCCTGGCAACATAGCAAGATTCCATCTTTAAAATGCAATAAAATAGCCAGGCATGGTAGCACATACCTTTAATCCCAGCACTCAGGAGGCAGAGGCAGGCAGAGACAGAGGCAGACCTTTGTGAGTTCAAGGCCAGCCTGGTATTCATAGTGAGTTCCAGGACAGCTGGGGCTACAAGGGAAACCCTATCTCAAAAACAAACAAAAAAACAATAAAATAGTATCTGCCAAGAAATTCTCAACAGGACCTTTATGTATTTAAAAACGTATATGAAAATGAGCGTGCCTACAGACAGTGAGTCAGGAGGGCTATGTGACATCATAAGGTACGTCCGTGTCAGCGCGGGTTGAAGTTCTCTTTTTTGAGATATACATGGTTTAAAGATAATGAATAAGAACATTTAGTTCCCAGCCATGTGTGAAGATCTCAGGTGTAACTAGATGCTTAAAAACTATTTGAACTGTCTAGTTTAAGACATACATGGTGTTGATGATCACATCTAAAGACATTTCATTCTCAGAAACTCTTAAGGCTTTTGACTATAACTAGATATTAAACCTACAGGTGAAATTGAGATTCCATAGCTGGGTGTGGTGGCACGTGCTCCTGGTCCCCAGTTAGGGAGGCAGGGGCAGGTGGATCTCTGTGAGATGGAGGCCAGCCTGGTCTCTATAACAAGTTCCCAGCCAGCTAGGGAGATCATGTCTCAAAGAACAAAAAAATTAAAAAATTGATACTACAAGGTAAAAGAAAATCAAGTCCCTCAAATCATTCGTCTCCCTGCCCATAAACTATGCTTAAATGAATCTTAGGGCTGAGGTTATGGCTAAGTGGTCAGATGCTGGTCTACCATGGATGATGGCCCTGAATTCAATCCCAAGCACCACAAAAAACGAATCTTGAAATCATTAGTCCAGAAATAACTACAGCACATAACTGAGAAGCAAAGCTATCAACTGACACATGACATCGCTGCATATAGCCAGATAGTCTGCTGGTTGTTTTAAAACACACAGAGCCATGTCAAAACAAAAATGAGGCTCCAAGACCAAACGTGAGACGGATTCTCCATGGACAGCTCAGTATGTGCAGGGCCTGTTTGGAAGAGTGAGGACACGGCTTAGTCCTGGAAGGCTGTGGGCAGAGGATGGATCTGAGATGCCCAGACTATTGCTAAGGTTCTTAGAAGGCAAGAGACAAGATACCCCTGCATTTTGCCCTTGGGATAGAAAATCCAGGGTTGGAAATGCCAGGCCCTAAGTGCAGCCTGCACATGCGTGTGGAAGGCCAGCTCAGTCAGGCTCACTTGGCCGCTGACCTCGCAGCCCTGGTGAACTGACTGTTCTCTGCTCTTCAGTGACCTAGTTCACTTTGGCCTAGACAATAAGCTCTTTGAAGTTAAAATAAGCCAATCTATTTTAGACTTTTGTCCTCATATGGGAAAATCTCAAGTTCTGTTAAGGTCAAATCGTTTTTCAGACAGCCTCTAACAACACACTACTTCGTTTCTTCCTGAGGGCTGGCGTGTATTTCAGCAGTTGGCAAAGTGCCTTAAATCTGGTCTTTCTTGAGACCCACTTCCTTAAGTAAGGTGTGCTTGAGAAGTGATCTACTCGGGCATGTCTGAATGTGGCCCGGAGAGGGGAAGACATTGGTGGCCTGCGTATGCAGGCAACAGCCTGTGGCTTAGGCTAGATATGGGCTTGCCATGGGTAGCTGTTAGGAGAGCGGGCACTGTGGCTTCCAGCTTTACACTCCAAGTAGAAAGAAGCTGGTTTTATGGTTACTACCTCCCCAGTTTCCATTTGTGAATAACATACACTGGTGGTTAGTGAACATTTTCTAGCTCATGTTGTGTGATGGGCATAGATAGGTAGTTGCAGCTATGGGAACAGTGAAGAGGCAGGATTTGGAGGGAGAGCTCAGAAACACATTGTGGTAATTTAAGTGTTCCAGCAGCCACATTAAAAATGAGCATAACCAGCATCGTGGCACTCACCTGTAATCCCAGCACATGGGAGGCTGGAGCAGGAGGATTATTTGGGGTCCAGCCTAAGCTGCATAGTGAACTCTAGGCCAGCCTTGACTCCAGAGTGAGACATCTCAGAAAAGGCTGAGTCAAGGCTGGGAATGTGTCTCAATTGGTAAAGGACTTGTACACAAGCTTGAAGACCTGAGTCTTCGTGTAAAAGTTAGGCATGTTGACACATGCCTGTAACCACAGCACACTCACTGGCTAGCTAGTCCATCCAATCAGTGAGTTCCAGGTTCAGTGAGAAACCCTGTCTCAAAAAAAAAAAAATCCAGCAAGAGAGAAAGACACCTAACATTGATGTCTGGTCTCCACATGTGTGCATGTACATACACATTCATCCACCACACTAAATTAATAAGTTAAAACATTTCTATTTAATACCATATTGATAACTAAAAGTTTAAAGATTGGCTCATTGCCCGAGCCTAGGAAAGATACCAGGGGATGAGCTGGGTATGGTGGCACACCCCTGTGATCTGAACACTCAAAAGGGGGATTCCTGTGTGTTCAAGTCCAGCCAGGGCTACATAGTGAATTTCAGGGCAACCTGGGCTACAGAACAAGCCCTATTTCAAATGACCAAGATAAATAAATAAATAAATAAATAAATAAATAAATAAATAAATAAATAAATGCCTGGAAAAATCCGTAACAGTTTTGTCTATCAAAGGCGTTGTCCCCAGAGTTAAGAAATTGGGGTGCTCCTCACCACATCCTCCTTCGAGGTCCTATATCATCATGTGGTCCTATTTTGGCTTGAGAATGGCTTTGGGTGAACTAAGGAGTTATCTTTGTCTTCCCAAACTCAGTCCTTGGGAACCATGGTTTGCTCTTTAGTATTACTCTCAGAAATAAGCGCTGATGACCCACGCAGCCAGCCACCACTTCCCACGGAACCCATTGCCTTCCTTTCTCCTCCTCTTACCCTTGCCACCCTTCTTGCCTCTCTCCTGTTCTTGAGTTAGTGCAGGTCAGGATAACCCCACTTAAACAGCGGTGTTTCCTACGTTACATGCACTGAGCGCTAAGGCCCCCAAAGCCACTTGGTAGTGGCATAGGCCATGTCTACACTCGAGCAGGACGCTCGAGTGTAGTCTGTCTCCATGCCCTCCTAAGTAGCTCCCTCCACTAGAGAGGAAAACAAAACAACATAAGATCCTAACTGACCTGGCAGGTGTCTTTGTTTCCATCAAGTTATAGTTCTGTATTTTTACCAAATAACTAAGTTCCAACCCTTCTTGGACCTGTGCAACATTACAGCATATATGGTAAGTCCATGTCCTTTTCAAGACAGTCACCCAGTGTCTGAGACTTCTCCCAGGAAGCGATAACTCGCTATAGAATCGGCTGTTTTCAAGCTTTGCATCTGTTTGTGAGATCCAGGTGGGAATGGGCTGCCCCTCTGTGCTCTCACCCTGATGAGGTCAGTTAGAGCTAAGATCTTGAGCATCACCAGACAGCTACCTGTTAGACGATGCCTGACTCCTTGGATTGATGCCTGATTCACGGTTATTGTCCTGCCTTGGGGAGTGAGTTTGCTTGCTGTTCATGACACTGGGATATCAGCAGGTGCATGCTTCTAACTGAACTCAGGTATAGAACGATGGTGATACCTAACACTCTTCTCTTCCGGTCCTCTGCAATGTCTCCTGTTTCTTTTAACCTGTAGGACGAAGGAGGATTAACAGATGATAATGCCATTTCTAATCTGCTTTGGGTAAGCCTGACTCTAATGCAGGTATCCTTCTATAACTGAATACAGTTTCCCAAGGTGGCTGTAAAGCCCAGAAGCACAACAAGGAGATAGAAGAGGAAAGAGAGGGTTCTACCTTGAGCATGCTAGAGAGAATCCTTAGAGCTATGCTGCTGAAACCCAGGGACTTTGACTGGGGAAGCTGGTCCTCATAGGTAGAGGGAGGCCAGCACATTCCCAAACATCCTTAGTTCTTGGTCATATATTACCCTTTTAATAAAGGTGCCCACAGATCATCTGCCAGGGGCATAGGAGTGACTGTGTGATTTTGGCTGGCTTCTTATAAGGGTCCCTGGTAGCCTTCGCTCAACCAGGTCAGTCAAAACAGCTTTGAACAGAGCATCAGCAGTCACTTAAAAGGGCAGCATCTCCCTCTCCCCCCAAGAGTAGGTGATTGTTCTTAGAAGTGCTTGCCTGGCTGGAGGCTGGCACTTCCTCCAAATTCAGAACACGGACGATCCATGGTAAACAGTTAAACTGTTGGTAAAAGTCCTGGGTCCTATCTCTGTAACGAAGTATAAGTATATACTTTTCTATGAATTGCAGGAATCTGCTATTTATTCATTCAGTTTCTGACCCCAGACTAGCTCACATACAAGCACTGTGCTGTGTGGACTGAATTCAGCATTGACATCCAAAAGAAGGATGCTCTTAGTAGGAGAACTGCAGTTGCAATGAGAAAATTAACTGTTATTAGTTCTGTTGTTTTTGTCTCTTCTCCCCACCCACCCCACACCCTGGTGAATCTTTCCTTTTTACCTCTAACCCTCTTGCCTTGCTCTATAGGAACCTGTGTATGCTTCTACTTATTGTCCTGCTATTCCTGCTGCCCATAAATACCTGTCTTTTGTATCTATTAATCAGGTGAGGAAAAGTCTATACATGTTAAGCCTCATTGCAATTTCTGAGCGGTAGGGAAGGATTTTAGTTTCTTTGGGGGAAGAAGCAATTCTTTTGCGCTCTCTCTCTCTCTCTCTCTCTCTGTTTGTGTGTGTGTGTGTGTGTGTGTGTGTGTGTGTGTATTGAGTGGGGAGATTGTGTATGTATGTGTGTATAATTATTTCATGTTTTCGAGGGTCAGTCAACACGTACTTCATCTTTCATTCTGATTTTTAGATAGATTCAGTGGTATGAATTCACCTCAGTGATGAAACTGGTTTAAGGGGGAAGGTTCACTCTTTCAGTGTCCAAGCTCTCAAGGAACCCAGGAGACAGACCAGAATAACAATTGCTCTAGCTCGGTGTGATGCTGTCTTACCCAGCTCACATGACAGAGTATATATGGATATGGAGTTGGGGAGGGACAGAGAGAAGACACAGGGGGAGGCCGTGTACATGAGCTGGTTACGGTGGTCCCATTAAATTGAGAACCCACAGACCCCTGTCCCTTCCCAGGTCCCACTATACTTCACCCAGGCTCCACTTTGGAGGGAAGATCTGTGCTGGGCCGCTTGGTCCATGATCATTTTTAAAGGCAGATTGGTTTTGTCCTTGGAATGTCCCTGGGGTCCCACCCAGATGCTGTGAACTGTGGTTTAAACCACTTAGCCATGACTGCCCACTGTCATCTGCCTCAGTGGTTAGCCTTCCATCGCTGTGCAAAACACCTAAAAACATCAACGTATGGGAACCATGCCCTATTTGAGCGTGCAGGTTTACAGCTTCCAGACCACTGTCAGCTGCCTGCATTGCTTATGGGCCCAGGGCAAGGAGAAACATCCTAGCAGAGCTCATGCAGAGCCAAACTGCTCACCTCAAAGTGGCCAAGAAGGAGAGAGAGAGAGAGAGAGAGAGAGAGAGAGAGAGAGAGAGAGAGAGAGAGAGAGAGCCAAGGTCCCAGGATCCCCCCTTCAAGGACACGTCCCACCCCATAGACTCAGCCATCTCCCAGGAGTGCAGTTGGTCATTTGTTATTCCAGTTGTTAACTAATCTCTGTGTTTTAGGAGTCCCCTGTTGATTTTTAGGTAATAGTCTTTTGTTGTACATGCTTTGCAATTTTTTTTCCATCCCATGGTTTGTCTTTCTCATACCTCTGATGGTCTTTCACAGAGTGGTTTATTGATCTCAGTCAAGTCCAGCTTGTGAACTAGCTTTCAAGTTCACACCTTTGGTATTCTACCTAAAAAAGTAATTGCACCCAGGCTAGGGATATAAGTGTTCAGTGGCAGAGCACTTGCCTAGCTGCTACCCCTAATGATACACACAAGTTGTACTCTGTGTGTGTGTGTTAAGTGAGTTTTGCTGTGGTTTCTTAGTAGATCAGGAGAGAGGCAAGCCCATCCCCAACAATCTGGTAACCTGAAGATGTCTTCATTGACTTCCTGCACACTCTCAAGCTCTGTCCCTAGGGGAAGACCCTGCTTCCCTCCCAGCTGTTTCACATTCCCTCTCTCTTGCTCTCTCCCCCTCCTTACCTCCCTCTGCTTCTTTCTACTATGTTGATGGCATTTGTGTTTGAATAAATGACTTGTGGATGGGATAGGACTTCTGTCTCCATTCTGCCTCTATCCTTTCTCTATTCCAGGCTGTCGTAAGCATCCATCTCCTAAACCCTGGGACTTGGCACAGTACTCACCACCATGCCTGTTGAGTCCTTCTCTAAACAAGGCAAGAACATCTTAGTGCAGAAAAATAAGACAGCATGGTGGTGCACACCTTTAATCTCAGCACTCAAGAGGCAGAGGCAGGCAGGTCTCTGTGAGTTCAAATCCAGCTTGGTCTACATAGCAAGTTCCAGGCCAGCTGGGGGCTACAAAACAAAACAAACAACAACAACAACAACAACAACAAGATAGTAATGATGTTTCAAACTAAAAAAAAAAAAAAAAGGAACAAAAATACCCACCTAATAAGATTTTTGTTCATGTTTTATGTGAAATTTAATAGCACATTGAGATGGCTTTGTTAAATTCCTCAGGGAATGTGCATATTCCTTACTCCCTTGTAGAATTGTGTGCCAGGTGTGGTGGTGCACGCCTTTAATCCTAGCACTTGGGAGGCAGAGGCAGGTGGATCTTTGTGAGTTCAAGGCCAGCCTGGTCTACAGAGTGAGTTCCAGGACAGCTGGGACTACAGGGAGACCCTGTCTCGAAAAGACCAAAAAAAAAAAAAATAATTGTGTTAGGTCAGGTGGCAGGAACTAGGGTTCCCCAAACCAAACACACTGAGTAGCCAAGTTGTGTAGGAATTTGAAGGGAAAGAAAAACTTTTATATAGCACTAACATTTAGAGGGGAGTACAAAGTATTCCTCTGCAGGGTTTGAATTGGGCAGCGGTTGCTTGATCCCAGGACTCAGCTCCGTCACCTTTCTGAAGATGGCCCCGGGAAGTCCAAGGGCTTAGGGATCAGGTAGCATTTTTCTGAGTCATTACGCCCTCTCCCGTGCTGTGCACTTTGGGGATATTCATGAGCTCGCTGTGGAGCCAGTGATGTCGGAGCCCTTGGAGGAACCAACCTTCTTGGGATTCTGGATACTGCTGGAAGTATTCTCAGCCCACTGCTGTACTGGTTTAATTCAACTTCATTCTTGAAACTCATTTTCAAAGAACACTTATTGTCCTGAACTTTATTAGGTCTTCCTGGTACGTCAACCTCATAGTTTATTTAATACAATGATATATTCAACCATTCCTGAGAGTCAATGTCATCTTGTCAATCCTGGCTGAAAAAGCAAAAGAAAGTTTTTAATTTGGGGTAATTTTTGTATTGACAATAGTTAAAACCATCTAGAGAAGTTTCCGTAACAGGCAGGGCACTCTTCTGCATCCTTTGCTGGGTCCACCAGTTTCTGATGTCTTCACCTTCTGCCTCTGCCCTTGACTTCCCTTCTGCTCCCTCCCACATTTCCTGAGTGTGTGAGTGAATGTGTGTGTCTCTGTGTGTGTGACTGAGTCTGTGTATATGTGTCAATGTGTGTGACAATATGTGTGACTGTGTCAGTGTGTGACTATGTGTATAGACGTGACAGTGTCTCTGTGTGGCTGTATCCCTGTGTAGGTGTGTGTGCCTGTGTCTGTGTGTGTCTGTGTTTGTGTGTGACTGTGTCTGTGTCTGTGTCTATCTATGACTGTGTGGCTGTTTCCCTTTGTGAAACAAAGTGTTTCACAAGTGTGCACACGTGACTGTGTGTACATGAGTATGCATGTGTGTGACTGTATGTGAATATTCATGTATGTGTGTCCATGTGTGACTGTGTATGTGAGTGTGTATGTATGTGTGACTGTGTGTACAGTTTTATCTTCCCTTCTAAACCATGCACAAGCAGCCTGGGCAGTGTGGAGACCTGCTCCCCTCAGCACTGTTGTGTGCATTTTTAAGCCAGAGGGATCCCGATAAACATGACACAGTGATACTTTGATCAAGACAGGGGATTCAGCATTGGCATCATTTAAACCAGGGTCACTCGTTGCATTTAGCTGTCATACTTCAGGGCCAGTTCTCTAGCCTAACTGAAATGACCAGAGATCTCAGAATCTCTTTTGGTTATGATGATGTGGTAAAGAATCGTGTGTGAGGACGGTTCATCAGTAGCTCATGTTCATGGCTGAAACGCAGTTTTCCTAGTGCTGACCTTCTCAGTGAGGAGCCGCAGAGAAGGAAGGAAAGGCTCCTGTTTGCCAAGCCCTCCATCATCCCCCGCTCTCCATGCCCTCCATCATCCCCCACTCTCCATGCCCTCCATCACCCCCCATGCCCTCCATCATCCCCCACTCTCTATGCCCTCCATCATCCCCCACATTTCAAAATGAACTGTGCCAGTCTGCATGTTGTTTCCCGTTGACTCTTTAGGGATACTCACTCATCTGCCATGCATCAGGGAAAGACATTGTAGACGGGTGTCAGTGTGTCCTGGGGTAATTTCCCTGAAGTCCCTGGTCCTCAGGCTGTTAGGGAGAGGCCTCAGACTCACTTTCATCTATGTTAACTTCTATCTAAGAAAAGCAGTTCATTCAGGAAGGAAAGTAAGGAAACCTGGCTGGCGTTAAGGAGTGACTGCTCAGTTACAGCCTGGGAGCAAATGAATGCCCTGGCAGAGCCTCTCTCCTCTGAGGACAGCAGAGGGCGCTCTTCCTTCCCTCTGGAAGACGCGCCCTTGCTCAGTGTTCACTCAGTGCACTCCCCAGCCCCTCCTTCCTTTTGTGTCCTATGTCTTCTGTAAAGAGGGGTTGTGTACTGCAACCAGGAGGCTAGAAGCACTGCAAGCCAGTATCTGGGGACCCGTCACCCCTGCATCACCCGTGAACGTCATCTCTACTGTCCCCCACACACACCTGGCTCCATCCCAAGTTTACCCTGGTTTCCAGAGCCTGGCCTCCTGCCTCTCGAGTCCTAGGCCCTGTTCCACTCCAGCTCTGAGTGTCACCCTGACCCTGCTGCCATCTCCCCCACTTGACTGTCCTGGGCCCAAAACCAGACTTAAGGAACATCAGCGGTGGCCTAGACACTGGAGGCAGTCTTCTGTAGAACCCCTTAGAAATTTAAATGCTAAAGAACCATTGTTCTCCTTCTGTCACACAATGCGTCCCTGGAGTCAGGTCTTCTGTTAGGGCCTAAAGCTGCTTCCTGAGGCCCTGGCTGCCCAGCTGCCCAGGGGGAGTTACTGCTGGGAGGGAGGGAGGGGCCACCAGTCCTGTGGAACCTCACCGTTCGTTCACCTTCCTAACAAGCCTGGCTACTTCATCATCACACATACTCCTGGGCAGCTGACGTGGACAAGATGTTCTAGACCAATCATGGTCTTTGTGGGTGGTAAACCAGGGTGACCTTGTTACCTACTTTCTTGCTTAGGAAAGGCTTGCTACAGGGTTCTAATTCACACCTCAGTCGTTTCTCTGTCTTACTTTCTCTTATATACGTTTTATTAACAGCGGGTCACAGAAAGTCGAGAGAACCAGATGACAATTGAGGAGAGGAAGCATCTCATCTCCGTGCGGGAGGAGGCATGGAAGACTAAGGGCAGAGGCGCTGCCAACGACTCCACACAGTTCACTGTGGCGGGCAGAATGGTGAAGAAAGGTCAGCGCCTGCACGTGTGTGTGTGTGTGTGTGTGTGTGTGTGTGTGTGTG